>NW_004624811.1:2897490-2912135 GCF_000247695.1 Heterocephalus glaber | reverse complement strand
ACTGGAAATCCCATTTGACCCTGCTATTCCACTGCTGGGGATCTTCCCCAAAGAATTAAAAGAATCATACCACAGTGATATATGTTCACCCATGTTTATAGCGGCACAGTTTGTAATAGCTAAAACTTGGAGACAGCCCAATTGCCCATCAACTGGAGACTGGATACAATATATGTTTTAAATGAAACATATGAAGCATATGTGGGAAAGCACCTTTTCTAGGGTTGGCCTGGGAGCTAACACTCCATCAAAGCAAGCTCTCTTCCTCCTCTTCTCTCTTTCCCTCACTTTCCTCCCACTCCTGAAGCCCAAAGCAAACATTTCAGGAAAACTGAAGAGGTAAATATACATCCCCCTTTAGCTCTAAAAATACAACTTTGAGAAACTCCCTTTGCCATTCCAGTCAGGGTAGAGCAGATACACAGGTTTAATTCCACTCACAGACTATGAGGCTTCTAGACTGTTCCTCCTGAGGCTCCGTTCTGGGAAGGCCTCCTGTCAAAAAACACAGAGATCAATCTCATCCCAAAGGTCACCATGTCTGTCACCTCCTGTCTAGACTATTGCAATGCTCGCAGCCTGGACCTCCCACAGGGAACCGTCCACTGACAGCAGATGACCCAGACGTGACAACATGCCTGCTAGTCACCCTGCAGCAAGCCCGGCACACCCAGGCGGAATCTCAGGCTTGGCTGCTGTTTGACATCAAGTCCAATTTATGATCCAGGCTCTCAAATTAAATCACTAGGCAGTGAAGAGCCGGGATTTCTGGGAGATCTCTGCATTCCACACAGCCCCCTGATAACTTGTTGGATGTAGAGGTATTGGGACACAATGCAGCTATCTCTTCATTCATGTCTGTTTTCAATTCCAGTAACTTAACCCATGTGTACTTCTAGTTAATTGTGTAGGTATGTCGTGGCTGAGAGGTCTGCATGCTGACCTGCCTCTCAAGATTGAAGACTGAGGTTCAGAGGCTCTTAAAGGTTTCAAGGAAGCTGAGCACAAAGAGTTTTGTCTTGTTTGAAGCTCAGGGGTAGTAAAAATCCACATTTTTGCCCAAATTCTAACCCTTTTCATAGGTCATTATCTTGAATTACTTAGAATTCAAAATATGTTACTGCTTACAAATCCAGAAGGTGTCACATTGTGATATTTTTCCAGTAGGGATGGTATTACTGACATTGTCTACCAGCTCTTCTGAGGAACAATACATCATTGGTCTCTGATGACAAATACCTCTATTCTGTTCATTAAAAAGTTGCTGGCAAGAAGCTGTAAGAAAGTATAATTATGTAGGGCCAGAAATTTAGCTCAGTGGTGCCATCGCCTGCTTTGCAAGCACAAGATCTTGAGTTCAATTCCCAGTACCCCACACACAGAAAAAAGAAAGTATAATTATGTAACATGACTGCCAAACAGGAGGTGCTGAGCTTAAGCAGACAGCTTCAGTTAGTGGAACAACAAAAAAAGTTTCATTGAAAAGATAATTGGTCTTTTCCAGAATTCATCTGCTTCCACCTGATCAAGAATTAAGCCAGCTGGGGGGCTGGGGATTTAGCTCAGTGGTTTTGCTGCCTGCTGTTCAAGTGCAAGGACCCAAGTTCGATCCCCGGTACCAAAAAAAAAAAAAAGAATTAAGCCAGCTGGATTACTATCATTTGGCCTTTTAAAGATAGGAGGTTAATCTTATGCCTTGCAATTTGTCAGTGTGTGTACTTTTATTTAGACGAATTCACAGCTAGAAACAGCTGTGAAAAAAAAAGAGAAAGTATGTAGAGTAAGAAAGAAAGCCCCATTTCTCACACCACAGAAACGATGCAAAGGACCATAATGTAATAGATAATAATAGATATTGGGAAATGGGAAGAAAATATTCCAATGAGAAGGGGAACAAGGAAGAGGGAGGGGGGAAGAAAGGAAAGGAAAAGAAAAAGAGAATATAAAAAATGGAAACAAAGTTTTTGTAAATAAGGAAGGGAAGAAGGGTTGAAGGGAAGGGAGGGGATTGGGGGAAAAGAAGAATCAAAATATATCATATACAGGTACAAATTCCTTATGATGAATGTTATCATCATGTATATCTAAAATGTACTACAAGAAAGAAAAAGAAAAGCCCTATAGAACCAAAGAGAGAATACTAAAGAGAAATTCTTTCTACTAAAGAAGAGAGAGAGAGAGAGAGAGAGAGAGAGAGAGAGTGAGTGCCAGAGCCTTGTAATTGGATTATCCAGGCTGCTACCACCTTTTTCCTCAGCATGGACAACTGGGAGATGATGGAACCATAAACCAGATCTTATCCTCCAGCTACACATTTCCCAGACTTGGAGTGCTCTGAGGCAATGGTAAGACAATTTTAAAGAGTGTTTTGTAAGCAAATTGTTTTCTATTTCTCTCTGAGCTACTTCCCCATAGCTTCTTTAGTTCAACACAGCCTCTGATAATCTTCTCCTTTGCATTTTTCTTCTTTTTCCCATGAAATATTCTCCCTTAACTCCAGACAAAATAGAACACTCTACAAAAGCACTTGAGACTATCAATGCATCTACCTAAGTGTATGCAGTCTCTGAGGGATCAGACACATTTGCTTCTAAGTACTGCAGACATGCTTTTATATCAAGGTGAACAGGAATGTGCATATTACTGCCTAGGTTTTCCTTTACCCTCTGGTTTCTTCTCTGCTAAAACTCAGGAGGGTTACATTTCCACATAGTTCTTTTCCCAAGCAATCTGTATTCTCAATGCATCCACCCACACTTTCCAAAAGTGGCTCCAAATTCACCCAGACTCTTCCAAAAAGGAGCTCACATCACTCCTTAGTCCTATGCTTCCTCTTGAATAGCTCAAACAAGTTTTTTTCTCACTAAGGAAGGAGTACATCTCCAGTCCCCTTTACAGGCCAGGGGTTGGATCTTGGGTTTGTTGACTTGATCATTCATTGGTACAATTGTGAAACACTTGTTATTTTATTTTATACCTTCCATTGTAGTCTATATTGTCTAAACTGTTGTCTACTCACAATTTATCTTTCAACATTCTCTTTTCCTATGTGTCAAATTCCTAAGTGCTAAATAGTTATGGACCCAGGCTCTTATGATACCACATGGTAGGTCTCAAAGATAGATTCCAGGCTCTTATGTATAACAAGCAAAAAATTGGAATTGTATATCCAATGGTAAAAGAAAAAGCAGCTACATTTGTGATGATAATAGGAAGATATATTTAGAGCAGGCCCATGCCAACAAAAACAAAAATGTGGCACAAACAGAAAAGTAGTGTCTGGACAACAGGGAAATAAGAAGCATGGCTCACAGGTAAGTCAGGCTTTTGGGTTTTAAAAGATGTGGACCCCAGGCTGGGTGCCTCTCACTGCATCTCTAGGTAAGACTGACAGGAATGACTGACAGTGTGCTGAGTCATTTCAGGGGCTTTCAATGAGTGTGCCTTTACCGGAGTCCTCTTTGATTAAATTGCATGTATGAGATGCAGTCCATATGAATGAACCTTTAACAAGGTTTGAACGGAGAAAAGGTTACTGAATGTCAGGCCCTGAGATCTAACATGCATGTGTTGTGCCCTGGAGCTTTAGAGATTTCCCGAGTCTTTGTTATTTTATGTTTGTCTCTCAGAATAATGGAAGGCCCTGATTGTGCTACCTCTATACTACTTGCACCAATAATATTAAAAGGAAAAAAAGAGAGAAATAAAGAAGAACAGTCCAGTTGGGCAATCATCTTAACTGACCAAATAACAGGTCAGGTTACCCTACAAGTGTAATTGTTATATACAGTCTTAGATATCCAGTTTCACCTATTTGGTTGAGCCTTCAGGACAAAAAAAGAATCACTTCTTGCATAAAAAATATCTAATTTGTGAAAAGATTTTTCTTCTTTGAGTGTATGTGCATGTTCAAGTTTGCGAGTGTGCAGGGCTTGCTTTGTTTGAGATAAAAGAATGATGATACACAAGTTCTTAAAATCAAACTGCTATAAAATTGTCTGTGGAGCCCCTAGAACTTCATAGAGACTGCTGTACTCAAACAACTTTGTTTGCCAAAAACTCTAAATAAAATTGATGGAAATAGTACTTGAGCATAAACAGTGTGGATTTGTAGCATTGGAATGGAAGAATAGAAATGTATCAAGAAGAAATTTTAGTGGACAGAGGGAAAGATTGTAGTAAAACTACCAATGTTTATGTGGGACAGAAACTTAAGGTAATTTGACAATTTCCTTCAATGAAGTTTATTATTTTAAAATAGTAATCCAACAAACATTTGTTGAGTACTTGCCCTATACAAAACCGTAAACAAGCAAAAATGTTCAGAGCAGAGCTTTAAAAATATTAATCTGACAGCAAGATGTAGAAGACTTTGGAAGAGGCTGAAGAGTAATGAGACTAGGGCAATAATCCAGATAAGAAATAACAAGTACTGTAAGACCGAGGGCCTTACCAAACGCTCCGAGGAGCTGACTGCAGCGAAGAGCACCCGGGAAGGAACACACCGGACAAGTTGGAAAGTAAAACAGACCTTTATTAGTCTGGCCAGATGGCACTCCCAAAGCAAAGTAGCTTAGAGAGGCAACTGGCTCAGAGTCCGAGGCTGTTTTTATAGGGAGTTGAGGGGTAAGTTAACATATAGAATTAAAGAAAAGGGGACAAAGGTTAGTGGTCAACTGTCACGTATTGATGGTCAGCAGACATTTGCAGCTTGTTCTATAGATTGTGGTGTCCAGAACATCAGTTCTGGGCAAACAAGGAGTTGAGTAGTTTACTTTGCGACTTTAGGTCTGTTACAGGTTTGTATCTAGTGTCCCAAAACTAACAAGCATCTTTATCCATTAACTCACATTTAATCACAATGGGGCTGGAGAAAAGGAACAAAGGTCATGCAGTCCCACAGTATAATAATAAAGTACTGTGAGAGGTACACACTCAAAAAATGAATGAAGCATGCTTCTTTTGTATAGAAAATTCGATAGGAAGATGAAATACACTACAATAATTTATAAACTAATGTAAATATACTGACACCATATATCTATATATATCAACATTCAAATTAACCCTGAAAGTTATGTGGAAGTGTTCTCCCACTCTTATTTAATGTGAGAGAAAATTGAGGCTAGGAGAGACTAAGTGATTTGTACCAAAATCATATAGAAATAACAGAAGGCAAAACTCAGATTCAACCCTAAATTATCTGTCTCTAAATCCACTATAACTCATTGTTTCTACAAGTCAAAGTAAAATGTCATGAGTACCAAAGGAGAGAGATGTGAAGAGTGTTATTGGCATTGCTTCCCCCTGAGGAGAACAGAAAAGATTTCATGGAAGGTTTTGATCCAAGTTTGAGGGAGGCCAGGGTTTTGATAGGCAATGTAGAGGAAATTATAAAGTGAAAGAAATTGTTAAAAGACAGCAAAAAGTAAGGAGATAGGAACTAGTACACATTTAAGGAATAGTGAGCATTCCAGTTTGGCTGGAGTACAGACTATATAAAGGAAACCAATAAGAGAAAAGGCTGAAAATTTAGGTTGAAAATTTTGGAATCAGGTCATAGACTACTTTGACTGCTTTGCAAAGGAATATGGAACATTTTTGGCTACAATGGAGAATAGTTGAAGTTTTTTGAATAAGAGAATTATATAACCAGAATGGAGCTTTAAAAAGATTAATCTGGCAGCAAGACATAGAATATTTTGGAAGAGGCTTAGGAGTAATGAGACCAGAGCAATAATCCAGATAAGAAATAATAGGGGTCTAGCCTATGATAGAGAGAATAGAAATAGAAAAGAAAGAGGTAGATTTGATAAACATTGAAAATATAGAATCAAAAGGACTCCTTGATTAATTACATTAGAAAATATAAATGACACAGGGAAGTTGGCCTAAGTGACTCTCAAGGTAATGGTAATTATTACAATAAAAAATAAGAAGAATATGTTTGTGGAAAAACAAAATAAGTTCAGATTTCATTAGGTTTGGTGTTCATATTTGTCATGAAATCATGTGTCTGTATGACCTATCTTCCCTGTTATATATATATCCCTACCCCTATAGACATACCCAGAGGCCATTGTAGGTAGTCAGGTGTTAGTGTGATAAATAAAGAAGCCATTAAGAAATATGCATCAAAAAGGAGGCAATTTCAAGTAAAGATATATGTCAGGACACTATTAGCTACCCCTCAAGTCTCAGTGGCTGAATATCATAGCATTTATGTTTTACTCATTGGAGTCTAGTTACTACTACCCTGGGAAGAGAGGACTCTGTGTAGTCATTCAGAGATCTAAGAGTATGGAAGATTTTCTTCTTGACTTTCAAGGTCATTGTAGTATTGATGTTCAGTTGGCAGCTGGGAAATGAGAAGTTGGAGAATTTCACGGAAGAATTTTAGGGATCAAGACTAAAAAAAAATGGTATATATCATTTTTGCTCACAATTGTTTGGCCAAAACTTAGTCATATGACCATAACTTAACTCTAAGGAAGACTTGGAAATATGAAAATGATTCTGAGTCCAAAATCCAAAATGTTAAGGAAATAATTTTATTGAACAAACAGCCTCTGCCTCTGTTATGGCTTGTTCCTACCTAAATATCCCTCCAAACCCTTGTGCAGTCATAGATGGTGAGTTTCAAAGGTGACTGGATTAGGGTGTGTGAATGTTGATTAAGGGTGTAAGACTGAACAACAGTTACTCCATCTTTGTAATAGGGCCCCAACTTTCTGCTTCTGTTATGGATCACCAGGTAGACATCAAGTTCCAGAGATGTGTTTGTTGTTGTGCCAGGAAGGTCTGTTGTGGGCATAGTGTTCTGTCTGCTTGCCCACTTCCCCTGCTATCTGTTTTATCTCTCTCCTCCACTTTTGTATTTCTGCTTGCCAACTTCCCCTGAGACCCCCTATAAAAACAGCTTCGGACTCTGAGCCAGTTGCCTCTCTAAGCTACTTTGCTTTGGGAGTGCCATCTGGCCAGACTAATAAAGGTCTCTTTTACTTTCCATCTTGTCCGGTGTGTTCCTTCCGGGGTGTTCTTCACTGCAGTCAGCTCCTCGGAGCATTTGGTAAGGCCCTCGGTCTTACAAGGGTGTGATACTGGAATTAAGAGGTGGATATGGAAGCTTCACTCTAGACATGAGTGACACCAATCAATATGCTTACAGCCTGTACAAAATATAAAGGGAAAGAGGGAAGGCAGGCTTGCTGCTGCTGCTGCTGCTGCTGCTACTCATCTGCTGCTGCATCCTGCCTGCTCTATGATGCTTCTCTGCCATGCCACCCTGCTTTGGAATCAGCAGATTATAAACTTCAACTTCTACAAACTGTGATCTGAAATAAACCTTTCTTCCTTTAATTTAGGGTGTTGGGTATTTTGTCTCAGCAACAAAAAAAAGTAGCTAAGACAGCCTCTAAGCCACAAATTTCAAAATCAGTATAGGGACTAAGGATCACTAAACAGCAGTTCTTTCTATAAAAATACAAGTTGCTATTGTTATTATTGAAAGAAATAGTCTAATATATTCTAGTGTAGTTTAAATAATCTAAAAGAAGTAGTCTAACAGTGGCAAAATGAATTTTTTCTTCCCTTGATGGACCATACAACATTTGAAAACCTTTCTTATTAAAATATAAGTGGAGGGGTTGTAATAGTCAATGCTGGACTCATATGTTTTTCCACTATTTCCACTATGGTGAGTATTGTTCCCGACTTGAAAATCCAGACTTACAAAAGGTATTGTTGGTAAGCCTTGTATCCCACAGAGTCCAATGGTGTAAGACTATGCAACCTAGTAAAGATGAAACAAAGTTGCAATGATCAAAGGGTTGGACATAAAAGAGCCAGTTTAGAAATGGGTTTCATAAATAATGTTTCTATAAATAATTGACTTCTTGGATTATTTTTATCATCTATGGAAAAATTATATTTAATATGTAATTTGAAAGTCTTTCATATATTACAAAGCCTTTATTTTTTCCCAACCCTCTTTGAAAGTCTTTAAACTTTGGGAGGTATAGAGGCAAATTCAAGAAGATGACATAGAGACATGGCCTCTACTTGCTGTGCAGCCAGTCTCCATGCCTTCATCTTCCGGGACCTTTTCCCAGCAGCAACATTTCCCACTCTAGAAGTCGAATCTGCTGCAGCCTTGTCCAGAGAAAAGATGAACCCTCGGTCAGGTGAAGGCAGTGGAGGCAGCCACTGGAGGAGTAGTGGCCAAACAAGGGACTCAGGTCAGCCACCAAGAAGTCAGATGATAGAGAGTGTTAGGCAGATACAAGTTCTGAGTAGCTAACTGAAATAAACTAAAAGTCAGGGCTTAAGTGAGTTAATATACCAGAGGGCTCCTGACTGACTAACTTAAACTGTCAAGGCCTAATGGAATGTAAGAGATAAAAAAAAACAGGTCCCTAACCAAATGGGAGTGTTGGAAGAAGTGAAATGCAAATGAAGTAGCTTGCACTCCAATGTCCAAGGCCCACCTGCAACTGGGAGTATCCCTGCTTTCTGTCAGGTACACCAGTAGTAAAAACTATATAAAAGGCCAATGGACTCAAACATCTATGGTTTTTCCATTTTGGGGAAACCCTTCTCCAACAAGTGTGGAGCTTTGCCTTTTATTCTTTCTAATAAACACACATTTGGCCATTCCCCACCACATGCTGCTTGCTGTTTTATTGATCCTTAGCCATGAAAGAAATGTTGACACTGGGTCAACTTTTGGTATACAGGGAGTTACAAATTCTGGTAAGAAGTCAAGTTTAGATATCAAGATTTAGAAATCACCAACTTTATTAGCAAATATTCACAAGGGTGAATTAAATGGACAAAGAAAACAATTTAAAGGCAGTTCAGACAGAGATCAGGGAATACTGTTGGTGATCTCAGACTGGTCAAAAGCAGTCTGAACCTTTGGATTTCTTCAAATGACTAACCTAGGTTCTTGGGACTGCTTTCACCCAGGAGTTTGTGACCACTCACCCCTCCTTCAGAATGTCATGTAGTCAATGGCAGCCTGATGTAGAAGCAAAAGAGTCCCATGGCAGAGTCACCTGAGGGATTGAGCTAAAATCAAGGTTTCACCAGAGGTCACACCAAGCTTGTTCCTTTTCCACCCAGCCTCTCGAACTTGTTGACTGGTCTTTCTTGGACCAACTTGTTGACTGGTCTTTCTCTCAATGAATCATATGTATCTGAATTCTCATCTCTAATTTTCCTCCTGGTGAATCTAACCTATCACACACACATTAAAGAGGCCACCACTGTCTACTCACAAAATGGCAGTAACCATAAGATTTTAGATTTGTCAAGAAAGATAAGCACTAAAATAAGGTCACTGAATTTAGTGACTGAGAGTATAATTCTAATTCCCTCACTTATTGCATATAATGTTGACAAGGAAACAGAGAGTAACCTATGCAAATATCTATATCCTGGGCACTGTTACTATCATCAATGAGCAATTATCCTTCCCTAGAAACCAGATGTCCTCACATTTGTGCTAAAAGGATAAATAAACAGCAGAGATGAAAGGTATTTTTAACTCTTCTAAGAGGATCCAGGGTAAAGTCAGTGGCTTCAAAGAGTCTAAATCAAAGACACACTAACCCCATCTCAGATGGCAGCAGATAGGAAGGAGGGAAGGTGCATGGGCTTTCCATGTATCCAATATATAGCACTATGGACAGAGTCAAACAATAGAATAATTGAAGGCTTAGAACTAAGAGATATCAGAGAAAGTTGCATTTTATTCCCAAAGTGTATTACAAAAGTGCATAACAATAAATGCCTGGGGAAAAGCTGAATTTTCACTCAAGTTCAAGTCCTTTGACTCCCTAAAGGATGATCATTCTACTATGTCACACTTCCTTATTATTATTGCCAGTGAGAGAATTGGCATTTCCATATATCAGGAACTTGCATAAGTTCTTTACTTTCAAAGATGTATTTAATATTCCTAATGACTTATAAAATGGGTATCTTTACTCTCATTTTACAAAAAATAAAATAAAATTAGAACAGATTGGTCTAATGGATATCACACAGTTCACCATGGAAAAGCCCTATCAAGGACCTCAAAAAAAAAAACTGGAATCCAAAGAAAGTCATTATCTTCTTACCAGGCAAACAACTCACTCTTCCTTGTTGGTTGACAGGCTGAAAATTCTATCTCCTCTGACTTGAACTCTAATTATCAGAATACTGTATGTTGTAGAATAATTGCAGAACTGAAAGAGTCTATGGACCTCCCCTGCACTGTTTCTTTTTCAACAGTTAGATGATAAATTCAATCCAAATTTGAGCCATTTATTTAAGCAGAGAAAAATATAGGAATTCTGAATGGATTATGCACCTGTGTGGTCCATAATTTTCTTCTCTTTGGGGAAAACAAAATCTATAGCTTTGGGATTGCCTCATTGTAGGAAATTTCTATCAGAAAAGATCATCTCACAGCATTCTTTCTACACAAAAACAGAACACTAAAGCATGAAGACAATGGAAAGAGCATTGGAAAAATAAAGCAAGGATATTGCAATATTCATCTCAACAAAGGGAAAGGACCAATTGTAGAAAATATCTTGGACTTTGGCATCCACATGAATGATACCTCCTTTATGAGTTGCCTCAGGGAACATCACCATTGCTCAAGTCATTATTGAAAATCTTCCCTGGGCAAGGGTGAAAAATAAGAACCAAGAGAGATTATGTAAAGGTGCAAATTTCCAATGATGAATGTCATTATATTGTATACCTAAAATGTACCAATTATTAGAATGAATAATCGATAATGCAAAATAGGAAGAAAAGGTCCAAAGGGGTAGGGGAAGCAGGAAAAAAGGGAAAGGAAAAATTATGAGAAATGGAAAAAATGGAAATAAAGTCTTTGTAAATAGGGAAGGGTGGAGGGGGTGAAGGTAGGACTGGGATGGGGAAAAAATAAGAACCAAGATGCATCATATAAAGGTACAAGTTCCCAATGAGAAATTTAAATGTGTTGTATACCTAAAATATACCAATAAAAGAATTTAAGTAAAAGAAAAGAAAAGAAAAGAAAATATTCCTTTGAAATTCCTCTGAGAGATGTACTCAGTTTTGTGCAGTGAGTTATTTTCCAGAACAAATTCTGGTGCCTTCTCTAAACTAAAATATACCTAGTTTTTGCTCTTTAGTGTGAGACCATGAATAAGAAACTACATTATTCTCCCAGAATCAGTTTGCAAGCAATAATGCTAGGGGTAGCAGGGTAAAGCAAGGTAGTACTTATTAATGTAACTTTGAAGCTATAAAATTTTTACTCAGGTAAGACAGAAATGGAGTGTCTAGGTTCACCACCTCAAATGAGAAAGGTATCCTGCTTTGCTCATCCCTAACTGAAAGAGATAAATAATTCAAGAGGTTATGGTGACATGGACCATTTCTGCTTCTTTACTTACAGAAGTACTAGCATCACATTCAAAAGTCACTCCCATCCTTATGAAAAAGTTACCACTCACAGAAAATACTGCCATGGTGCTGGGTCATTTTTTTAGTTTTCTATTATTTTAATGCCTCAGAAGAGATCATTTTGAGCCTTTAACCCTCAGACAAAAATAAAACCTCTAGGTATCACTTCTCTGTGAACAGCTTTGAATATGCACAATCCAGAATTTATGGCTCATGATGAGAATCTACTTCTTTGATAATGAGCCTAAACATAATTTGCCAACATGTGGCTCTGACCTCCCTGAACCAATCACTGGAGACATGAACTAATATATGTGGGCCAGCTGTGGAATTTGGCTCACCTTTGGCTTGCAGTCACCCCCTTTCTCTAAAATTCTTTGAATACTACAAGGGTTGTGTGGACAGAGAGGGTGCAGGGGGAGGAGATGTGGGGAGTTGCTAACAAGGTAACAGATGAGCTCATGAAACTTAACAAGCTATTGGGGAGCATTCCACGTGTGAAGTATGAAGGCTGTTCCACAGTCCACTAGTAGACTTAAAATAATAAGCTTACTGGAAAGGACAAGATGTCAAGTGAAGGAGAAGTGCATATGATCCCTAAGGAAAGGCCTTTTCATTCAGATCACTCTGCAGGTCTACTTGAGAAAGCACTTATTGTGGATGTTCAAGCATGAGCCTTTTACACCTGCTCACAACTCACTATAAATCCAGGGGCTTCCTGAGAACCTCTGACTCATATGTGCCCACTCATACTTGAAATATGCACCTCAACTTTCACAGTCACTTACACAATCCAAAACAAAGGTAAAAGTAATATCTAGAATGGTGGATGAGGAATATCACAAGCAACCTCTGAGTCCATGTTCCAAGTCTAGCCAGAGGATGTGCCAACATCATAGAGCAGTCACAAAGTTAGATGGAAAACCCATATTCTAGTCAAAAAGCTATGCCTTAGTTTTCCTATCAAGGAAATACTTATCTTAAAACAAATTCTGTTTTGTTCAATTTCATTTTATTAACAATGTTGATTTCATGATGAAACATGAAAATCTTTCCTCATAGAATGTACCATACATTTATTCTGTGTTTCTGCAGAAAGAATATTTCCATGATGAAAAAGTCTTAAAATAGAAAACCACAGGGCTAAGTGGGCACCGACCCCAACCAGAAGCCTGTCCAGACAATAGTGGTGTGGGTGTGCAGCCCCAGATAAGAGGCCACCCAGACATCAGCACCTTGGGCACACAGGTCCCACAGAAGGCCCACCTGGAAAACAGCTGCACAGGTGCACAGGTCCCAGTCAGAGGCCCAGCCAGATACCATTGGTAAGTGCATGCAGGCCCCAGACAGGAGCCCATCCAGACACCAGTGGCTCAAAAGCACAGGCCCCAGTTAAAGGCCTGCCTAAATACCATCAGTAAGTGCCTGCAGATCGCAGCCAGAAGCCCACCTGGACAACACCAGAGGGAGTGTGCAGGCCCCAACCAGGGCCATGTCCAGACACCAGCAACTTGGGTGCACAGCCCCAGCCAAATGGCAGCCTGGAAAACAGCTGTGCAGACAAGTAGCCCACAGCCAGAGGCCCACCCAGATACCATCAGTAAGTGTGCAAGGACCCCAGGGAGAAGGCAGCACAGACACCAGCAACTCAGGTGCACAGCTCTCAGCCAAATGCCCTGCCAGACAACAGCTGTGCGGGTGGGCCAGCCCCAGCCAGAGACACACTCAGATACAATCCTAAGTGTGTGCAGGCCTCAGCCAGTACCCCCACCCATACAACAGCACAGTGCAGGGATCCAGAAGGCCACCATTCAGAACCCAGAAGTTGGCATGGTGTGAGCAACAGAGACAAAGTCTCTCTGAGGATTTCTGAGAATTGAAGCCCACTGGGCAAGCAGAGTCACCTCAATAAAGGCATAGCAGACTGCATTTGTTGAAATGGGAAGACACGTAAACAACATTCAAAACCAGAGGTAGAGATCACGAAAGGCAACTCCAAGAGGGAACGAGATAGAACAATGTGATATTCAGCCACCAGGATTCCCTGAACCGGCAATGAAAGAGGATTTGAAGAAAATGAAATCAGAAATAATTTCTCAGATAACAGAGATTGAGTCCATAGAGAAAGTTATGACTAATAACTCTAGAGAAAGCACAGATTAAAAAAAATAGAAGAGATGTAGAACCTGATGGAATCCCAACATAGAACAACTAAAATCCATAAAACAGATGCAAACAGATTTCCAGGAGATTAAAAACTCCATTGAAAGCTTACACAGCAGAATGAGCCAATGTGAAGACAGAATATCAGAAATACAAGACAGGATTGGAATTAGTGACCAGGAAAAGAAAAATTTCTTAAAAATAGTAAGGGACCATGAGAAATCAATCCAATAGCTACTACATGATGCAAAGAAGAATAACATAAGATCATAGTCAATGAAGAAACAGGAGAGAGTGCAGATGACATTAAAAAAAAATAACAGTTCACAGAAGTAAAGGCAGAAAACTTCCGAAGCAGGTGAAAAGAACTTGACATACAGATAAGTGAGGCATATAGGAGTCCAACTAGCTATGATCAACAAAAAATCTACACCTAGGCACATAATAGTTAAGAGTCCAGAAACCCAAAAGAAGAACAAAATTCTACAAGCAGTTAGAGAAAGAAAACAAATCACATACAGAGGAAAGCCCATCAAAATCACAGCAGACTTCTTAACACAAACTCTTAATTAAAGAAGAACCAGGAGTGAAGTATTTCAAGCCCTAAAAGAAAACAAACTCCTACCCAGATTGATGTACTCTGCAAAACTATCTTTTAAAATTGATGGAGAAATAAGATACTTTCATGATAAAGAGCACCCGAGGAACTTCATGAATGCCAAACCAGCACTCCAAAATATTGTAAAAAATATCCTAGGAAAAGACAATGAGGATCACAATCCCAGAAAGGGGACACATCCAAGAGGACACAACCCAATGGGACACAATCCAAGAGGAAGAGATGACAATCATAAACATATATGCAACAAACACTAGTGCATCCAACTATATAAAACAAACACTAATAGACATGAAAAATCAAATAAGCACTGATACAACAGTAGTGGGGGACCTCAATACCCCACTGTCACAAATAGATAGATCAACTAGACTAAAAATAAGTAATGAAATACTAGAACTCAATCGAACTCTTG
>NW_004624811.1:2857853-2873045 GCF_000247695.1 Heterocephalus glaber | reverse complement strand
CAAGTGGGATCTCTTCTTATTACAAAGCTTCTGCACAGCAAGAGAAACCACCAGCAGTGTGAAGAGACAACCCACAATGTGGAAAAAAATCTTCACCTGCTTTTCCTCAGACAAAGGTCTACTATCTCAAATCTATAAAGAACTTGAACAGACATTTCTTAGACAAAGAAGTAGAAATAGCAAATAAACATGAAAAAATGTTCAACATCACTGGTCATTCGATAGCTACAGATGAAAACAATGCTGAGATTCCACCTTCCCCTGAAAGAATGGCTGCAATCAAAAAAATCAATCAATAACAAATACTGGTGGGGCTGTGGGCAAAAAGGAACACTTCTCCACTGTTGGTTGGAGTGTAGACTGGTGCAACCACTGTGGAGATCAGTATAGAGATACCTCAAAGAACTAGGACTAGAGGTCCCATTTGATCCAGCTATACCCCTGCTGGGTATCTTCTCCAAAGAATTAAAAGAATCATATCATAGTGATACATGTGCACCCATGTTCATAGCAGTACATTTTTTAATAGCTAAAGCAAGGAAACAGCCCAATTGCTCATCAACTGAAGACTGGGTAAAGAAATTGTTTTTTTTTAATTAAATGGAGTATTACTCAGCCATAAAGAATGAGAAACTAGAGACATTTATAGCTAAATGGATGCCCATCGAGGACATACCCTTAAGTGAAATAAATAGGACACACGTGTAAATATGTTATAGTTTCTCTGCTGTGAGAAACTGAAAGTGTAAATAAGCATCAAAATGTATAATAATGTGAAATAGGAAGAAAAGGTGCAAAGGGGAATGGGAAGTGGGAGGGGTAGGGGAAAAGAAAGAGGGAAATGGTATTAATATGAGGGAGGGGTAGAGGAGTTGAAGGGAGGGCAGGGGAATGGGGAAAAAATACGAGTCAAGATATATTATGTAATGGAAAGGAAAAATTATGAGAAAAGAAAAACAATGGAAACGAAGTCTATGTAAATAAGGAAAGGTGGAGGGGTGAAGGGCACACAGGTAATGGGGAAAAAGTAAGAACCAAGATACATCACATACAGGTACAATTCCCAATGATAAATGTAAATGTATTGTATATCTAAAATGTACCAATAAAAGAATTTAAACAAAAAAAAAGATATATTATGTAAAGGTACAAATCTCCAATGATGAATATCATTATATTGTATACCTAAAATGTACCAATAAATTTTTTTAAAGCTGCACAATTTATAGGACATGAATTAGCAACACTTATAGACTGAGTCACAAAATATGGAGAAATATCTAGTATATATATGTGTATATATATATATATATATAGTATTATTATATTCGATTTCTATTGCTGTGTAAAAGACTGCCCAACAATTCAGCAGTTTAAAACAACAACACTTTATTATCTCACATAGATCTTGAGAGTCAGAAATCCAGTAGTAGATTAGCTGGATGGTACTGGCTCAGAGTCTCTCATGGTGTTATAGTCAAGACGTCAACCAAGGCTACAGATATCACAAGACTCAGTTGAGACTAGAAAGTACCACTATTCCAAGATCACATGCGCAGTGGTTGGCCAAATCTCAGATCCTCAGTAGCTTTTGAATGGAGGCTTTAGCTCCTTCCTATATGGATCTTGCCATAGGATACTTAAAACATGGCTGCTTGTTTCCCTTAGAAGAATGGTGAGAGAGAGAGAGAGAGGCAACTCACTAAGTCCAAACCACACTACTAAAGGAGAGGAAATTATACAACAACATGAGTACCAGATGATGGGGATTATCCAAAGCCATCTTGGAAACTGTCATAATTATTTATAAATTTAAATACATTTATAAATTATAAATTTTGAAATATATGTTATAATATGCTTCTTAATTCTTTTCTAAATCTAGTTTTCTCTTAAATATTTTGCAGGATTGTTCATCAAGAATGCTAGTTTCAGCTTGACAATTTATTGGTTAATGTTTAGCAACTATTCCTATCTTCACTAATGTTGTAGCCCCATGGCACTAATGGGGTTCTTTTTCAAATGAATGGGGGAACAAGAGATGGAGGAAGGAGAGAAAAAGGGGATGGAAAAAATGATGAAAATAGAGCTTTTGTAAATGAGAAGGGGACCAACAGTTGGAAGAAGCAGGGAGGGAGGGATGGATAGGGTTGAAAAACAAAGGAGAGAAAAAAAATAATTAAATGCAATATGTACATGTACCAACTCCTCATGATAATTGTCATCATTATGTATTGAAAACAGGTACTAAGAAAAAAACTAATGATTTTTAAATTGCTAAATAATTGAAAACATAAAAGCAGTAACTACCTGTATTTCTCCATGTTCTTTGCTTTCTTCTCAGAGTAAAAGGGTTGCTTCAAAGTTTGAAGTGGAAACCAGAGGGACAGGGATGGAAGAAAAGAGAAGTGAAAGAGGTGAATAAACCTAACATCAACATCAGTATGGCTGTTGGTCACATCAAAGGGAAACTCGTTACTAAATGCTACAGTTTGGATCTTGAACTTCCTCCCCATGCATGTTCAAGGCTTGGGTCCCAGCCCATGTCACCACTGGCAGTGGTAGAACCTTTAGGAGGTGGAGCCTGGGGAAGAAAGTTAAGTTATTGGGTATGTTCCCTAAAAGGGGATATTAGGATCCTAGCTCCTTCTTATTTCTCTCTCTTTGCTTCCAGGTCACTATGAGGTGAGCAGCTTCACCCACCACACTCTCTCTGCCGTGATGTACTGCTTCACCACAGACCTGAAAGCCAAGAGGTCCATCACCATCAAATGAGACTCCTGAAACCATAAGCTAAAAAAAAATCCTTTATCCTTATAAGTTGATTATCTCAAGTATTTTGTCACAATAACAGAAAACTGACTAGTACACCAAGCATCAGCCACTAAGACTACATTCTTACATACTGCTACAGTCACATTTGACTTGGGACCAATGGGTAGAATTAAGTCAATCAATTTTTATAAATAAGACTCTAAATATATCCAGTATGCACTAGTATGTTAACACAACTAATCTTCAGAATTTTATTACATTATCATATAGTGAGAATCCTCACATTATAATTGTTAGAAATCTTCAGGGAAAATAATTCAGACCTTGTTGCCTACAATATATCATGAACTATGAAGATTCCTGCTTAATTTTTGGCTGCCCTTGTCTGACTACTGCAAAGAGTGTATACTTAATCTCCATCTACATGGCTATGCATCATTTGTTCTGCTTTAAGTTTTGACTCTTAAATTTGAGAACTGTAGGGGCTGCAGATGTAGCTCACAGATAGAAGATATGCTTAGCATGTGTGAGGCCCTGGGTTCAATCCTCAGCACTCTCCCCCAAAAATATGCCATTTTCTTTGCTTATCTTTTATGCCCTCTTTTTAGGGTCTCCCAAATATGGGGCATGTATGTGTTATGTTGATAGTGCCTACACACTCTTCTATCCAGCTTCTAATCTCCAGCTCATGGCACTTTGAATTGATGTGATCTGATCACTTGCTAGACCTAATGAGATGCACTAGAATCTTAATCTTTGAAGCAAAGTCATCCAAGCCTTGGTTTCTATGTTTATAAAATTGAGAAATACAACTTCCCCCTGAGGATTTTTAAAGTATAAAAATTTGATAAGGTATGTGAAAAAGTTTTATAAACAGTATTTATTGACACATTATTATTTTATTATTGTCATCAATCATACTAGACATAATTTTATCCCATTATTATAAACCCCAAGGAGTTTTGGTCATAATGTGTGTTCATTGAAAGAAATGTCTAGTAAATATGCACAATGACTTGAGGCTTGGGAATATCATTGTTAGTTCAGAGTACAGAATTTACAAAACAACTTAACTTACAGTAATGTAACTAGAATTAAATCTCAAAATCCTTCAATATCTCAGTTTTAAGCTGTGACACTAAAGAGGAAGTGGTAGCCAGGAGGTATAACAGGAAATTGGTGCGTGAGCATTTGGAGGCTTTACATCCTTTCCTCTACTATGTGTCCAAGTACAGACAAGACTCAGGGCAAAGTAGTGGGCAAATGAGCCTGGAGACCTAAATTCTGCTCGTGCAAACTCATTGATTATTTGAGGTGCCTTCTTTAACAGGATGTTTCACACTTTGGCTTCCTTACCCATGAAAGGTGAGTATTAGGCTAGGTCTGGGGTTCTGGAGTATATTTTGTGGAAATGTAAGAATTTACAGACCACTCCAGAGGATCAAAACAGGGCTAGGGTACTTTGGAATATGTCAGACACAGGAAACCTGATACTTGATTAATTTTGATTTCTAGTTTAGAATATCTCATAGATTTTTATTTGAAAAAGGACTAACTTATTGTTGTTCTTTGTGCCACAAGCATACCAAACTTGTCATGTCCAAAACTAAACTCAACATTTTCTTCTCTTCCACATCAAACAAAGAAATATTTGTTATTTTTAAAAAACTACAATCCACAGAATATATTTTTTGGAAAAGACCAAACTTATAAGGAGAAAGGGTTTTGCTCATGGTTTCAAGAGTTTCTGTTGATGGTGTTTGGCCTCACAGCTTTGGGCCTGTGGTAAAGCAGTGCATCATGGCAGGAAGCACGTGGTGTGACAAAGCTGCTCACCTCATGGTGACCCAGAAGCAAAGAGAGAGAACAAGAAGGGGCTAGGATTCCAAAATTGCCCTTAAGAGAATGTTACACCAAACCCTATCTGTAGAGCATTCTAGATGAGAAGACTCAATGTCATCTTTCCGTTCTCATTTTCCTCACCAGATCCCACCATCCCCACATCTAACTAATCACCAACTCTTATCTAGAAAGAAATGAGAACATGAATTGTAGAAAAACATTAAGGCTTCAGTCTTACTGATCAAAATTTTAAAACTGAAACTTACAATTATACTTGATAAAAATTCTTGAAAAGAAAATAATGATTCAATACCAAACATACTGTACTTCCCAACAAAGAGGAGAGGACTATGAGATATTTATATTCTGATCATAGAAATACAAAAAAAATTCAAACTGCAAAGCACTTATGTAAAACCAGTGTGTACTTGTTGAATTCTACAAGACATTTAAAGAGGAACTACTGCCACTACTGTTTAAACTCTTCAAGGAAATTGAAAGGGAAGCAACATGCCCAAATTACTGGAAGCAAGTATTACCTTGATCCACAAACCAGAGAAAGAACCAACAGAAAAACAGAACTATAGACCAATCTCACTAATGAACATAGATACAAAACTCCTTAATAAGATACTGGCAAATAGAATGCAGAAAATCATCAAGAAGATCTCACAACCTAATCAAGTGGGATTCATCCCAGGGATGCAGGGATGGTTCAACATGCACAAGTCAATCAATGTAATACACTATATCAATAGAGCCAAGGACAAAAACCATAGGATCATCTCAGTAGATGCAGAAAAGTATTTGAAAAAATCCAACATGCATTCATGATAAAAACCATACAAAAAATTGGAATAGACAGTCTCTACCTCAATCTGATAAAAGCCATCTATGAAAAACCAACAGCCAATATCATACTAAATGGTCAAAATCTGAAATCCTTCACACTAAAATCAGGAACAGGACAAGCATGTGCACTATCACCCCTCCTGTTCAATATAGTCTTAGAAATATTAGCCACGGCAATGAGACAAGAGAAAGAAATAAAAGGAATAAAACTAGGAAACGAAGAAGTCAAATTGTCATTCTTTGCATAAGACATGATACTCTATATAGAAGACCCCAAGAACTCCACCAAAAGTCTTCTAGACTTAATAACCAAATTCAGTCAAGTAGCTGGATACAAGGTCAACACACAAAAATCAACAGCTTTCCTCTACACCAACAACAGACTCACTGAGAGAGAAATAGGGCAAACAATTCTTTTCACAATAGCATCCAAAGAACTGAAATATCTAGGAATCGACCTAACAAAAGAAATCAAAGTCCTCTTCTCTGAAAAGTATAGCACTCTACAAAGGGAGAATGAAGATGCTATCAGAAAATGGAAAGACATTCCTTGCTCCTGGGTAGGAAGAATCAACATAATGAAAATGACCATACTTCCAAAACTGCTATATAGATTCAATGCAATCCCAATTGAAATTCCAGCAGCATACTTCACAGACCTGGAGAAAACAAACCAAAAATTCATTTGGAACAAGAAGAGACCTAGAATAGCAAAAGCAATTCTAAGCAACAGAGACACGGCAGGGGCTATCACAACCCCCAACTTCAAATTATACTACAAAGCTACTGTGATAAAAACACATGGTACTGGCAAAGAAACAGACCTGAGGACCAGTGGAACATATCATAAGATGTACAAACAATGCCAGACACACTCAGCCACTTCATCTTCAGTAAAGGAGCCAAACACTCTCACTGGAGGAAAGATAGCCTTTTTAATAAATTATGCTGGAAAAATTGGGTTTTAACTTGCCAAAGATCAAAATTAGACCTATACCTCTCACCATGCACTAAACTAAAATAGAAATAGCTTAAAGATCTAAATATTAAAACAGAAATGCTGAACCGGCTGAAACAGAGGTTAGGTAGAACTTTTGAAGACATTGGTATAGGAAAAGATTTTATGAACAAAACCTCAGTTGCCCGTGAACTAGCACAAACAATCAACAAGTGGGATCTCTTCTTATTAAAAAGCTTCTAAAGGGCTGGGGATTTAGCTCAGTGATTTCGTCGCCTGCTGCGCAAGCACAAGGACCCAAGTTCAATTCCTGGTACAAAAAAAAAAAGCTTCTGAACAGCAAGAGAAACCAACAACAGTGTGAAGAGACAACCCACTACGTGGGAAAATATTTTCACCTGCTGTTCCTCAGACAAAGGTCTACTATCTAGAATCTATAAAGAACTTAAAAAAATCAGACCTCCCAAATTTAAAGACCCAATCCAAAAATGGGCATCTGAAATGAACAGACATTTCTCAGACAAAGAAGTAGAAATGGCAAATAAGCATGTGAAAAAATGTTCAACATCACTGGTCATTCAAGAGATGCAAATGGAAACAACACTAAGATTCCACCTCACCTCAGAAAGAATGGCTGCTATCATGAAATCAACCAATAACAAATGCTGGTGGGGCTGTGAGGAAAGAGGAACCCTGCTCCACTGCTGGTGGGAGTGTAGACTGGTGCAACCACTGTGGAAATCAGTATGGAGATACCTGAAAGAACTAGGACTTTAAGTCCCATTTGACCCAGCTATTCCCCTGCTGGGGATCTTCCCCAAAGAATTAAAAGAATCATACCACAGTGATATATGTGCACCCATGTTTATAGCAGCACAGTTTGTAATAGCTAAAACTTGGAAACAGTCCAAATGCCCATCAACTGGAGACTGGATTAAGAAAATGTGGGTTTTTTAATGAAATGGAGTACTACTCAGCCATAAAAAGTGAGAAATTGGAGACATTTATAGCTAAATGGATGCACATTGAGGAGATACTCTAAGTGAAATAAACAGGACACACATGTATAAATACCGAATAGTTTCTCTAGTGTGAGAAACTGAAAGTGTAAATAAGGACTAAATGTATAATAGGTAATGTGAAATAGGAAGAAAAGGGGCAAAGTGGAATGGGAAGTGGGAGGAGTAGGTGAAAGGAAATAAGGGAGTGGAATTAATATGAGAAAATGAAAAAATGGAAACAAAGTCTTTGTAAAAAGGGACGGATGTAGATGTTGAAGGGAGGGCAGGGGAATGGGGAAAAAATAAGAACCAAGAGAAATTATGTAAAGGTGCAAATTTCCAATGATGAATGTCATAGTGTTGTATACCTAAAATGTACCAGTAAAATTAATTTAAAAATTTTAAAAATTAAATAACAGTGTATACTTGTTTCTGTGCTCTAATTCTTAATGAGATGAATGATAATTACTCAAGATACTCAATTGTTAACCATAAATATCTTCTCATTTGTTTATTTGGTTTTTGTTTATTTGATTTCTGAGTAACATAAATTTTAAATTTAAAGTCTGATGATCATGAATCTTCTTTGTATGGAAAATTGGCTTTGTTCACTTCATCATGTTATTTCCATATAGAAAATTTTATTTTTGCATAATCTGTAGAAATATTTGCTATAAAGAACAACATTCTACAAAATATATTTATTGGAGAAAACCAATATTTTCTCTGTAAATGAATTCACCAAGCATGGTAGTAATTAACCACTCCTCAGTAAATGAATTTATGAGCATTGTTGTAATTAATCCTCCATTGTATATACTGGGTATGTTTTTCTATTACACAGAAAAGTATCTTTCCCAGCTCTCTTCTACAGCTGCAAAAAATCCCCCTCAGATAGATCTTACTCAAAATGATCACTAAGTTTGATTTCTCCCACAAGCTTGCTTAAACATATGCACAGAATCATGGCTTATAGATAGGAACCTGCTTGGAGTGAGAAACATAAATTTCATGCCTTTTTTCTTTTGTACTACTCCCTTTACCTTTTCTTTCCCCTGACATTCTGATCTGTCAAACTCCTAACAGACATGTGTGTGTGTGTGTGTGTGTGTGTGTGTGTGTGATATGTGCTTCTGTGAAGTGTTCTCTTATTCTCTCTAGCTAGCTTGTTGGATAAGGACTTATTGCTATCTCTTTCATGTTCACCTAGTACTTAGAACATTTTTCAACTATGACACTGTCTCAGTCCACTTTTTGTTGCTATAACAGAATACCTGAGGCAAGATAATTTAAAAAGGGAAGATATTTGTTTTGGCTCAAGGATCCAGAGGCTAGAAGGTCAAAATCAGCTCAGCTTAGGGGTCTTGTGCTACATCACAACATGTCAGAAAAATAGAAGGGCAAGCAGGTTTATAAAAAAGAGAGAAAACATGAGGGATATACTTGCTTTATAAAATACCACACTCAAAATAACTAATCCAATCCCTGAAGAATTAATCACTCCCCCCCAAAAAAACATTAATCCTTCTTAGCGTCACCTCTCAACACCATTACACTAGTGTATAAAATTCCATATGAATGTTGGAGAAGGAAAACCATAGTCAAATGATAGCAAGAACTTAGTACACTGTGTATGTTATCTATTTATATGCCTAATGCACAGGGCTTTTATGAAAATTCTGTCATATCAAATTCACAATCTGAAGCTCAAGCAGAAGAAATAAAATATAACAGGCATCCATATAATAGATCTTGAATTAAAGAAAATTGTACAATTTAACTAGAGTCAGATTAGAATTTGAAAGACAGCAAGAGGAATATGGACTTGAGGTAGGCATTTGGGATAGGAGGGGGAGTTTATAGAACACTAAGTAATTTTTTAAACTCTTCCAAGGAATCTAATCAATTTGAGAAATATGTATGTGGTGATTCAAATAAGATATCCTGAGTACTAAGATCCCTGGTGAAACTGGGTTGTCTAATGCAGATCTGTGGCCAAAAATATTCACACCAGCCCTTCTCTGAATGTCACTTACCCACCCAGGCATAAGTAGGGCCACTGGAGATGTAAGAGACAGGGTCACAGAGCCAGAATCTGTGCCCTAGTGTGTTTATATGAGAAGAAAACAAAGAGATAAAGATCAATGTTATTTACAGCCAAACATGTCTAAGAAAGAGCAAGAACCAAGACATAGGGTTACATATGAGGGAAAACTTTAATATATAATCCTCTGCCAACTGAGGAGTTTGATACAGGGATACTTCTGGCTTTCAATATAGTTATTATCTCACAGAGAGGATCATTGACCAGTATGTTTCCCTCCAAACTCCTATTTCCTAAAGTGTAGAGGAATTATATGCATGCAAATAAGAGGCTCCAAGAGTCCCCTTTGGCATTTGTGCCATCACCACCAACAGTATGTCCCACATAACCTTTCATAGTGATGGGGAGAAATGTTGGTATCTGTGCTGTTCAAGAAGGTAGCCACTAAGCATATGTGAGTATCAATACCTTCTCAGTGATTAGGTTAACTGAGAAACTAAATGCTTGACTTTCTGTTACATTAATTTTAAAATTTTAAATAGCCACACATAGCTAGTGGTGACCATATTGGACAGTGCAATTCTCCAAGGAAGTTTTCAGGTTATTCTGACAATGAGAAGCAGAAAGGGATTAAGACAGGCATTCATGCTGGGAAGAAATCCATGAGAGCTACAGTTCACTCGGTACTTTCTATCTGCCAGATGTTATTTCTATTTCTAAGTTTTTAATATGGACTAATCTTCATAGCAACCCTATATAGCTAGTAAGTTTATTATTTCTTTTTTTGTAGATAAGACCATAGATAATGAATGGCAGAAATGAGATTTGAAACCTGAAAGTTTGAGTCTGCTAAGAGGGACATCATATAGATTATACCACCATGTAAATATGTGAGGAACAAAGGAGAGGTAAAGTCAAGATTTTCAAAAAATTAATAGGATACAGAAAATGAGAAAAAATGACAAGCCTACAATCATACCATCGCCAATAATATTTTTCATTCCCTATTAAGCTCATAGCAAGATTAAGGTGACATTATACATTATAGTCAATAGACTATCGTCACATCTGAAAAATGCTTTTAGAACAAAGTCCCATTAGAGAACCAAGTCACTCTATCTCCAGAGGAGTAATAGATAATAACATAATGGTGGCACAATGAATAAGACTATTACAAACTGAAGAAAGAGAATATGGAAACAGTGCTCCACAGAATTCACCAGTAAGTAATGAGATCATTACCAGGCAGTATTTCAAGGCTTATAATAGCAACATTTCTCTTCATTTGTCATGTATAATTAGAGAATAATTCTCTAAAATTTAAAATGAAAAAGGACCATAGACACAATATAGTCCAATTCCTCCATTTAATAAAAAAATTATGCTTTAAAAAAGATTTCTGAAACAATTTGAGTGCAGATAAAATAAGGGAATCCTTGCTAATTTTATTAGGTATAATAGTATTGCTATTATTTTTGTCCTTTTTAAAAGTGCTTTGTATTATAGGTATATATTAAAGTTCTTACAAATGAAATATGAGAAGCAGGGTTAGTGGATAAAACAAGATTGGAAAAATGACAATTGATTAAGCCAAATGATTAATTAAAATGCTCCTACTCTTGTGCATGTTTGAAAATTTCATAACATTTTTAATTGTAGTCTGAAAGACATGGAAAGACAGTTTACAAAATGTCACATAAACACACAAAATATAGTCAACCTCTCTTCTAGTAAGAGAAATAGAAATAACAAGATGTATTTAGGACCTGTATGTTCAGCAAATATTCACAAGGCTGGCAACACTATACTGTGGCTGAACTAAGGGGAAGAAAACATTCATATATGCAGCTGGTGGCAGAAAAGTGATGGCAATGTTGGGGTCAAATTGTGCTCTGCAAAAAAGATCTTTTCAAATCCTAACCCCTAGTACCTGTGAATGTGAACATTTCTCAAATGTAACCAAGTTAAAATGAAGTTATGATGGATTCAAGTGTGTCCTTACAGCCAGTATCCTAATAAGAACATGGAAATTTAGACACAGACACACACAGAGGAAGAGCATCATGTGAAGATAAAGGCAGAGGTTGGAGTAATGAAACTATAAGCCAAGGAACATTGTCACTATAAGCAGCCACCAAAAGCTAAGAAGCGTCAAGAAGAGATCCTCCCCTAGAGGACACATGATTTTAAGATAGTATTTTGAAGCTGTAAGATGTTGACCTGATTCAAAAGTAAAACTATCTGATCACTCCTGTTTGTTTCATTTTGTAAATCAAATATCATAAATATGTTCAATTTTTTTCTTACACAAAAGTCTCCATACTGTACTTTCTTTTTTTCCGTACTATACTCTCTTGAAACTTGCTTTTGTCTCTTAACAGCATGTTGTGTGAATAGCACACATTATTTCACAGAGATTTTCACTTTTTTTAAACCACTGAATTTTTAAAATTGTTCCATTGTGTTAATATGCCACAATTTAATCAACTCATTTTCTATTGGTGAACATTTAGGTTGTTTATCTCATTTGGTACAAATAACACAACTTTAAACAATCAAATTTGCCCTATATATCTCTTCCTATACACTTCAAATCATCTCCTAATTCCTAGTACAATGTAAATACCATTTAAATAGTTGTCACACTATCTTGTTTAGGAAGTAATGACAAGAAAACATTCTGTTCATATTCAATACAGAAATAATATTTTCCAAATATTTTCAGTCCACCATTGATTGAATTTATGGCACAGAACCCACAGATATAAATAGCTGAATATATTATGTGACCATATCACTTTTACATGTTTTTATTAATTTTATTGTACATTTTAGATACAGTGTACCATTGAGTTACAACCAGCCTGACATATGAACAACTTGAGTTTCAACCAGAATTTTAGTTTTACTTTATGAACAAAGTCTTGAGTTATGATCCAAATGACAGCCGCTTGTTCTTCCAGATGGTCTCAGATAGATTTAATCCTTAAAGAGTTCTGGAAGTAGCATTATAGCATCCTTTCCTGTGTGAGACTGAGAAATCCTGGGCCAACATCTCTCTGAGGACTCTGAAATCTACTTGTATACAGAAGAGAGACTTTGAAGGCTGTGTAGAGGAATCTGAGCCTTCAGTTCACTAACGAGTACAACCAGCCCTCGTGAACAAATTGAGTTTGCAAGTCAAGGGTCTATTGTATTCATAATGACAACATTCATCATAAGGAGTTTGTACCTGTACATGATATATCTTGATTCTTCTATTTTCCCATCCCCCTCCCCTCCCTTCAACCCCTCTTCTGCTCCTGATTTACAAAAGTTTGTTTCCATTTTTCCTTCTATTCTTTTTTTCTTTCCTTTTCTCTTCCTTCCTGCCCCCTTCTTCCCTCCCTTGTTCCCTTTCTCATTTAAACATTTTTATCCATTTCCCAATATCTATTAAACATTTTGGTCCTTATTTACACTTTTAGTTTCTAACACCAGAGAAACAATGTGTTATTTAAACATGTGTATCTAATTTTTTCACTTAAAAGTATGTTCTCAAGATGCATCCATTTAGCTATAAATGTCTCAAGTTTATCCTTCTTTATGGCTGAGTAGTACTCCATTGTATAAACAAACCACATCTTCTTTATCCATTCATCAGTTGATGGCCACTTGGGCTGTTTCCAAGATTAGCTATTACAGACTGTGCTGCTATAAACAAACAAAGGTGTGTGTATATCACTGTGGAATGATGCTTTTAATTCTTTCAGGAAGATACCAAGAAGGGGAATGGCTAGATAGAATGGAATCTCTAGTTTTAGTTTTTTGAGGAACTTCCACATTGATTTCCACAGTGGTTGCACCACTCTACACTCCCACAAACAGTGGAGAAGGGTTCCTTTTTCCCCACAGCCCTGCCAGAATTTGTCATTGGCTGATTTCTTGATAATAGGCATTCTTTCTGGAATTAGATGGAATCTCAGCAATTTTTCAATTTGCATGTCTCGAATGCCCAGTGATGTTGAACATATTTTCATATATTTATTTGCCATTTCTACTTCTTCATCTAAGAAGTGTCTACTCATTTCAGACCCATTTTTTGTATTGGGTCTTTAAATTTGGGAGGATCTGAGTTTTTTTAGTTCTTTATATATTCTAGATATTAGTTCTTTGAAAAACAGCTGGCAACATTTTTTTCAAACACTGTGGGTTGTCTCTTCACTCTGTTGGTGGTTTCTTCTGCTGTGCAAACCTTTTTAATAAGATGAGATCCCAGTTGTTGATCCTTTGTGATATTCCCTGTGTGATCGAGGTTTTGTTCATAAAATCTGTGCCTACATACATATCTTCAAGAGTTCTACCTATTCTGTCTTCCACCAGATTTAGTGTTTCTGTCTTAATATTTTCTTTGATCCATATCAATTTTAGTTTAGTGCATGATGAAAGCTTTGGGTCTAGTTTTAATCTTCAGTATGCAGAAAGCCAGTTTTTCCAGCACCAATTTTTTTAAAGAGGTATTACTAGGGTTTTGTGAAACTGACAATGTGACATCACAGGCTGCTTCATAAAAAACATTGCAGCTCGGCCTTTCTCTCTCTTGAGTCACAGATTCTGGAGGAAAACAGTTGCCATGTCATGAGGATGCTCAAGCAGCCCTATAGAAAGGTTCGTGTGCTGAAGAATGAAGGTCTCCTAACCAGCACTAACTTGCCAGAGAAGTAAATGAATCACACTGAAAGCAGGTTCTTTGGCCTATCAAATCTTGAAATAACTATGTTTTTGGCCAACTTCCTACTATCATCTGTTTGTGAGCTAGAACTATCTAAGCTACTCCTAAAAATCTGTCTTAATCTATCTGTGTTGACAGGACACCATAACAGAAATTTATTTCTCACAGTGCCAGAAGCTAGAAAGTCCAAGGTCAAGGTCTAACAGACTCAGCTCTGGTAAATGCTCACTTCCTAGCTCACAGATACATACCCCATATGATGAAAGGAGCAAACTAGCTCCCTGGGGTCACTTTTTTTTCTTTTTTTTCCCTTAAATTCTTTTATTGGTACATTTTAGGTATACAATACATTTACATTTATCATTGGGTGCTTGTACCTGTACATGATGTATTTTGTTCTTATTTTTTCCCCATTACCTGTGCGTCCTTCACCCCCTTTAAAAAGGTTCTACTGCAGGTTGAAAACACATGCTGAAGTGTAATTGCCACTGTGATGCTACTAAGAGGTGAGATCTTTAGGTGGACAAGTCATGAGGGTCCTGCTCTTATGGATTAAAGCCGTAATTGTGGGACTTCATAAGATCACAGGAATGGGCTCCTGATAAAGATAATTGATCCTATCCTCTGTTCCACATGCCTTCTTGACGGTCTGCAATCACCATGGGATGACACAGCATAAAGACTTTCAATACCACATAATTAGACTTCGCAGCCTCTAGAACCATAAGATAAATGAATTTTTATTCTCTATAAATTATCTAGTCTCAAGTATTCTGTTATAGTAATACAAAATAGACTAAGACAGTCACTAATCCCAGTCATGAGGTTCTGACCTCAGGACTAAATCATTTCCAAGGGAGTCTCCTCCTAAAACAGTCATCTTAGGGTTTAGAATTACAGCATATGAATGGGGGCACAAATTTTAGACCACAGCAATTTCTTTTTTTTAATTAATTTTATTGGTACATTTTAGGTATACAATATAATGGCATTTATCATTGGAAATTTG
>NW_004624811.1:2819070-2846541 GCF_000247695.1 Heterocephalus glaber | reverse complement strand
AGTTCTGGAAACATTTGCCAAGGCAATTAGACAAGAGAAAGAAATAAAAGAAATAAAGATAGAAATGAAGAAGTCAAATTGTCATTATTCGCAGATGACATGATACTCTATATAGAAGACCCCAAGAACTCCACCAAAAGTCTTCTAGGTTTGATTACCAAATTCAGTAAAGTAGCTGGATACAAGGTCAACAAACAAAAATCAATAGCTTTCTTATACAGGAACAACAGACTCACTGAGAGAAGAACTGGAAAAACAATTCCCTTCTATTTTGCTCTTTATTTATGTTTTAGGTATCTCATATAAGAGAAACCATGCAATAGTTAAGCTTGTGTGTCTGATTTATTTCACTTAATATTGTCTCAAGGGGCATCCATTTCCCTAAAAATGATTCAAGTTTATCCTTCTTAATGGCAGAGTAGTATTCTGTTCTGTATAAATACCACATTTTTTAAAATCTATTCATCTGTTGATGGGCACATAGGCCATTTCCAAGATTTACTCATTATAAATTGCGCTGCTATAGACATGAGTATGAGTGTGTCACTGTAAGATGATGACTAACATTTTCAAAAAAATACCTAGAAGGGGAATAGCTGCAGCAAATGGAATTTCTATCTTTAGGTGTTTTTGAGGACTCACCATACATATTTCCATAGTGGTTGTATAGTTTACATTCCTTACAACAATGGTGGTTTCTTTTCCCAGCAGTCTGGCATTTTTTGATTTATTGATGATAGCCATTTTTTCTGGGGTAAGATAGAATCTCGGTTTTTTTAGTTTGCATTTCTCTAATGGCTAGCAATGTTGAACAATTTTTCCATGTATTTATTGACTATTTGTACTTCTCCTGTGAAGTGTCTATTCATTCCACTTGCCTGTGTTTTCACTGGGTCTTCTATTGCGGGGGGGTCTAACTTTTTTTAGTTCTTTATTCTATGTGTTCGTCTCTCTGAAGAATAGCTGGCAAAAACTTTATCCCATTATGTAGATTCTCTTTTCATTCTGTTGGTTATTTATTTTGCTGTGCAAAAGCTTCTCAATTTGGCATGATCGCATTTGTTGATTCTTGGTACTATTTCCTGTGCAACTGGGGTTCCACTCAGAAAGTCCTTGTCTATGCCCATGACTTCAAAAGTTTCACATATTTTATCTTCCAGGAGGTTCAGTGTTTATATTTTAACATTTAGTTTTTTGATCCATTTTTATTTTAGTTTAGTATATGGTGAGAGATATGAATCTAGCTTAAATCTTCCACATATGGATACCCAGTTCACCTAGCACCATTTATTAAACAGGCTATCTCTCCTCCAGTGTGTTTTTTGCCCCTTTATCAAAGATCAAATTGTTGAATGTTCTTGGGGTTCTTTCTCTATCCTCTATTCTGTTTCATTGAGGCTCATATCTGTTTTTGTGCCAGTACTATGCTGTTTTATCATTGTAGCCTTGTCATATAATTTCAAGTCTGCTATTGTGTTACCTCCTGCTTTGCTCTTGTTGTCCAGAATTGCTTTTGCTATTCTGGGTATCTTCTAGTTCTATATGAATTTTAAGATTGTTTTCTCCAGTTCTATGAAGACTGTTATTGCCATTTTGATTGGATTGCAGTAAATCTGTGTATTAATTTTGGAAGTATGCCCATTTTGACTATATTCATTCTGCCTGTCCAGTAACAGGAGATATCTTTCCATTTTCTGATGTTCTCTTTGATCTCCTATTTCAGAGTATTATAGTCATCACTGTAGAGGTATTTCATTTCTTTAGTTAGGTTAACTCTTAAGTCTTTAATTTTCCCCGGTACTATTATGAATGGTACTTTTTCCTAATTTCTTTTTCAGTGGATTCATTATTACTATACAGTAATGCTGTTTATTTTTGTGTGTTGATTTTGTATGCTACTACATTGCTGGATTTGGCTCCTAATTCCAAGAGTCTTTTGGTGAATTTTGAGGGTCTTCTTTTTTTTAATTTGTATTTTATTAGTACATGTTTTCAGAACATGGAGTTTGCATTCATCTTGGGGCATAAGCACATGTACATAACAAAGCTTCTTTCTTTTGTTTAATCCCCTTTCCCTTCCCACCTCCCTCAGTTCCTCTGTCTCTAAATCCTTTTTCCTACTTTCATTTTTGTTATTGCTATTCATAGCTCATGTTTACGACATATAATGTTTACATTCATTGGTGATATTTGGTACCTGTAAATGGCATAGCTTGGTTCTTCCCCTCTCCCTCCCCTTCTCCTCTCTCCCTCAGTCTGCTGGACCCCTTCCCATTTTCAAGAGATCTGTCCCCTTCTTTCTTTCTATTCATCTTTTATTTTGCTCTTTTTTTGTAATTTTCCTCATTCAAATGAGAGATACTATATGATATTTAAGCTTGTGTGTCTGATTTGTTTCACTCAACATTATATTTTCCAGATGCTTCCATTTTCTTACAAATGTCTTGAATTTATTCTTCTTTACAATGAGCAGTATTCCACTATATAGAGATATCATATTTTCTTCATGGATTTTTGTGTCTGCAATGTAAAGATTATGCCATCTGCAAATAATGACAATTTTACTTCTTCCTTTCCTATACACATCCCTTTTATTTCTTTTTTCTTGCCTGATTGCTCTGACTAATGTTTCAAGTACTATATTAAACAAGAGTAGGGATAGTGGACATCCTTGTCTTATTTGTGATTTTAGAGGGAAAGCTTTCAGTTTTTCCCATTTAATATGGTGTTTGCAGTAGGTTTATCATAAATGGGTTTTATCAGATTGAGATAAGGTCCTTCTATACCTACTTTCTTCAGTCTTTTATCATGAATGGATGTTTAATTTTGTAAAAGACTTTTTCTGTGTCTATAAGAAGATCATGTGATTTTTGCCCTTACTTCTGTTCATGCAATGTTACAAAAGGCCAATTTACTGTAATTTCTTTTACTGAGTGTATCATGTCTGGCTGGCAGAAAAAATTATAAGGCTTGCTGAAGATTAAGACAGTTTGAAGGAAAAAAAAGCATTAGAACCAGAATCAGATATGGCAAAGATTAGGAATTATTTGAGAATTTAAGACAACTACAGTTACAACTACTAAATGGTCTAATGGATAAAGTTGACAGCCTGAAAGAACAAATGGAAATTTCTCTTCCAGCAGAGCAATGGAAATTCTAAGCAAAAAAAATAGAAATACTAGCGATCAAAAACAATGTAACAGAAATGAAGAATGCTGTTGATAGGTGTTATGATTAAATTCTACTGTCGATTTAATTGGCTTGAGAGATGCCTAGGAAGATTAGTAAAGTACACTTCTGAATGTGTCTAAGTGGGTCAGGAGGGTGTGACTTTGAGGACTACATCTGTTTCTTAGCCCTTTCCACTCTGGCTCTTTCTAACCTAGTCTGCTTCTAAGCCACCATAAAGTGAGGAGCTTTGCTCTTTCACACCCTTCCACCATGATGTGCCTGCTTTGGAGGCCACCCGCCATGGTCTGAAACTATGAGCCCAATGAAACCATTTCCCGCTTTAAGTTGTGAGTGTTGGGTATTTTATACCAGCAATGGTAAAGCTGATCAGAACAGGGGGGTTATTATTAAAGTGAATATAGCCAAGAAGAGAATCTCAAGCATGACAATACATCATCTGAAACCTCCAAAGGAACTGAGAGTTTATGCCCACACAATAACTTGAACATAGATGTTTATAGTAACCTTATTCATAAATGCCAAAACTTAGAAGTAACCAAGATATCCTTTAATAGGTGTGTGAATATAAATGGACAGGTGAACTGTGGTACTACTAGACAATTGAAATTATTCAACACTAAAAAGAAATGAGTTTTCAAGCCATAAAAAGACATGGAGGAGATTTAAATGCATATTACTGTGTGAAATAAGTCAACCTGAAAAGGTTGTATATTGCATGATTCCATCTATGTTACATTCTCAAAAAGGGAAAACCATGGAGTTAAAGTTCAGAAGTTAAGATGGGTTAGGGCAGACGGAGGGATGAATAAGCACACAGAGGATTTTTATATCAGTGAAGCTACTTTGAATGATACCATAATGACAGGTATATATCATAACACATTTGTCAAACCTCATAAAATGCACACCACCAAGAGTGAAGCTGAACACAAACTATGAACTTTAGGTGATAATGATGTGTGAATGCAGGCTCACCAGATGCAGCAAAGCACCGATGTGAGGAGGGACGTGGGAGGGCAGGAGTTATGTAGGAAATCTCTGTACCTTCCGCTCAGTTTTCCTGTGAATCTGAAATTGCTTTTAAAAATGAAGTCATATTTTTAAAAAGTATAAAATGATTTTAAGCATTAAATAAATTAATAGAAGATGAGAGAGAAGGGAATGTGGTAAGAGCGGTATACAACTTTTAACTAGCAGAGAAGCAATCCAAAAGTCAAATTCGAAAGTAATTTCTTTCAAATGCATCAAAAACAATATATAGAGATTATTTTCAAAGTGCAATAGCTATACACTGAAAAGTACAAAACGATAACTAAGAAAAACCAAAGAAGATCAATATATATATATATGGAAAGTTATTTCATGTTCATAATTTATGAGACTTTTTTTGAGACAGGGTCTCATTATATATATATATATATAGTCCAGACTGGTCTCAAACTCGTGATCCTCCTGCCTCAGCCTCTCAAATTCTGGTGTTACAGGCATGTACCACCATTCCCAGCTGAGACTCATTATTGATAAGATAGAACTTTCCCCACATTTATATATAGTTTCATGAAAAATCCCAGCAGACTTTTTCATCAGAATTGGCAAGCTTATCTTAAATTTACATAGAAAAGTAAAGGACCAAAGCCATTTTGTTAAAGGAGAATAATATTGGAGGAATTATAATACCTGATTTCAAAGCTTATTACAGAGCTACAGAAATCAAGATGATGTAGTATCAGCACAAGTGTTCACATATAGATCAATTAAACAGAATAGAAATGTCAGAAATAAATCATTATTTTGTAGTCAATTGACTTTCTACAAAGCTACTTCTTAGTTCATTTGTGTTGCTGTAAAAAAATACCATAGGCTGAGTAATTTATAAACAACAGGCATTCATTTCTTGTAGTTCTGGAGCCTCGAAAGTTCAAGATCAAGGTGCTAACAAGTTTGCTGTTTGGTGAGGGCTGCTCTCTACTTTCAAGATGGTCCCTTGCTCTGTGCCCTCCAGAGGGAACAGACATCATGTCCTCAGATGGTGGAAGGGTCAGAAGGTCAAAAGGAGCCAAAACACGTGTGAAGCCTTTTTTATAAAGGCCTAATCCCATTCTGGAAAATATGCTTATGACCTGGTCATCTCCTGAAGGCCCCATCTCTTAATACTGTTGCATTAGAGATTAAATTTCAGCATGAATTTTAGAGAGGACACAAACAATTGAGCATAGCAGGTATTGGTACAGCTGAATGGTAAAGAGTCCATTTTATCAATTTGTGTTGATACCATAGGTGTCTTGGTAGAAAAGAGTAGACTCAGGAGACTTGGGCTGTCCAAATCCTGCACATTCCAAAGGTCTTCCCAACAAGCTTTTAACCAGCAGCTGAGAGATGATGGCTGATACCTTGGGATGCTGTCTGATTGGTGTCTTTTTATACTTGAAACATTAGACCTTACCAGCCAGTTAAGGCTAATGTGATCTCTAATCAAAGCTTGGGGTTTTTTAATAATAAAATACACAAAATGTAAAATTTACCCTATTAAGAAATGTTAAGCATACAGTTCAGTGGTATTAAATGCACTCATAATGTTCTGCAACCATACCGCAATTCATCCCCAGAACTCTTCATCTTACAAAATGGAAACACCATACCCACTAAACAATAACTTCTCATTCTTAAGAACATTAGTCATTTTAAAATGCAATTTAAACCACAGTGACATGCCTCTGCACACCACTAGAATGGCTTTAATCCAAAATGTGAAAATACCAAGTATAAATTGCAACCTTAACACATTGCTGGAGGGTATGCAAATGGCAGGACCACTTCAGGGAACAGTTTGGCAGCTTCTCTAAATAGTTAAATATACACCTAGCATAGGACCCAGTGACTGTACTCTTAAGGTCTATCCAAAAGACATGAAAACATTTGTCTACACAAAGCCACAAATTTTAAAGCAGTATTGCTCATAATGGACAAAAAAAAAACAAGGGCAATCTATCAATGTGTGAATGTATACAAGTAATGTAGTATCTCTATACATTGAAACACTGCTCAATCATTTTTAAAAACAGAGCTATAGGTATATGCTGCAACATGGGTGGACTTCAAAAACATCCTGGGTGAAAGAAGCCAGACACAAAAGATTGCATATTATATGACCCATTTTATGACATGGACTAAAAGGGCAAATCTGAAGAACAGAAAGCAGACTAGCACTTGCCTGGAATTACGGATGGAAGCAGAAATTTGCTGCAAATAAATCCAAAAGAACTTTAAGAGATGATTGAAATATTTTAAATCTAGATATGGTGATGGTTGCACAACTCTATAAATTCACTAGTCATTGAATTCTACATTTAAAGTGGATGAATTTATGGTATGTAAGTCATATCTCAATAAAGCTGTTAAAAAGTAGGAAAAATTCGTACAAGGATGTCATGTATTATATGTGCAGCAACTAAAATGATGAATGATTTTGAGTCAGTGATGAAAAGTAAGAAAGATGACTCCTCTTCACCTTGAGAACAGAATTGAAATACAGAAGAGGAATTATAATCAGCTATAACTTTTATTTAGCAATTAACAAATTTTACGTATCTTAAAAATACAAGTACTGAATTAGTTGTCTGTTTTCAGAATCAGCCTGTAGACACCACATGGAAGACCATAATTATGGTTACAAAAGATTTATAAAAGCTTTCTTCTTTAATAATACTAAGCCATGGCACAGCTGCTGAAATGTCCATTGGTATTGTTCTGACAAAACACCATAAACTGGATAGTTTATAAATAAATCCTTTCTCCTTACAATTCTAGAGCTGGGAAGTCCAAAGTCAAGATACTACCAGATCTGGTATCTAGTGAACGCCCACACCCTGGTTCACAGAGGAGCCTTCCCAGGGTGTTCTTACACTGTGGACAGAACCCCAGTCCCTCCAGTCCCTTGTTAGGGCACTGATCCCATTCATGAGGGCTCCATGACCTGGCCACTTCCCAAAGACCCATCCCCTAATGGCATCACATCAGGATTAGATTTCAATACGTGAATTTGGAAGGGCTAGAGATTTTCAGTTGAGAGCACTGGAACTGGAGAGCGGTTAAGACAGGGAAGGGAAGGGTGTACATCTTTAAAAAGAAGAAAAGGGAGTTGGGAGATACACTTGAAAGCTATAGAGCCAGGGGAGTGCTTTAATTGTAGTACTGGAAATCACAAAAATAACTAAAAATTAGTGATGTAACCATTGAAAATTGGAGATTAGGGTATTTTGGGTAACAAGAGTGAGCTATACCCGCCTATATCAATCATTATGAGATCTCAGAGAACAGACAATACTAGAGCTGCCTCAGTCTCTGTCCTGTGAGAGCTGAATAGCCGGGGTTCTCCTCCCTTTCCACAGACTCATCTACTTCTCTACTGTAATTGTCCTCTCTGCTACTGTTTAGCTTATACCAGTTTTAATTTTTTTGCCATTCAACCAAAGGTTCATATGGTAAAACAGGATATAAATATGATTGTGCTACATTAAACAAACAAAGCAGATTGTAAGGATAGAGAGTATATATTTTCTTCTTTCTGGTAAAGAAAATCCTATTGGCATTACACCCCATCCTCTACTCTACAAGGAAAGGAGTTTAGACTGAGTTTGAAAATGAAAGTTCTATGCATAGTCTATCCTCTTGTTTTCTATGGAATGAGCTATCGACAAAGTCTAGATTCTTCTCACTTTCAATGCTGTCAATCTGAATGGAACCTGCCCAACATGGACAGTGAGCCGCAATCCAGCAATACCTGTGGCTGGATGAGGAAGTCCCTCCAATAATGAGTTTCAGAATCAGGACGTTTTCCTGCCTATAGCTATAAAAAACACCCTCCAGTCTGGATACCAGTAATTAATGCAACATTTTGATAAAAATTTGCATTACACCTTTGTTGATAATTTTCAATCAATTCAAAAACAGTGGAAAAGAGGATGTTTTTAGTTTCCACAAAGACCATACACTATCTACATGATATTCCTACTTTTGAAATATATGTACATAAGAGCACAAAAAAGAATTTAAAACACTGGAAAGAGGTATACTAAAATGTAATCAGTTATAATTGCTGATTATTGGTAGAGTGGCTGAGACTTGTTTGCTTCTAATCCCATGGGCTTTTTGAATTATTTTCCCAAGGAAAATCTGTATTGATTTGATTTTCTTTTTCTTTTTCTTTTTTCTTTTTTCAGAGCTGGGGCCTTGTGGATAGTAGACAAATACTCTACAAGTAACTACAGCTCCTATCCCTGCATTTTGTTATTAGATAAAGAAATTATTTCCATTCTGGAAATTATAAATATTTGTACTTCATGTTGGGAAAGGCATGATGGCCAAAGGAAGGCTAGAGATGAGGTGTATTTGCTCCTCTGCAGCAAACTAAACTACTATCCTAAGACATTCTTGAAGATATTCGCTAAGACTGTCTTGGAACTGGCCAGGAGCATCTCACATGCTCAAAATGCTCAGAGCTGACAGCCACCAGTGCCTCACCTGGTTTCACATATTTCTCTAACCACTGTTACAAACTTTTTTTTTTGGTACCGGGGATCGAACTAGGTACCTTATGCTTGCAAGGCAGGCAGCGACACCACTGAGTTAAATCCCTGCCCGTTACAAACTTTTTGATAACATTTTGGTGGTAAACTTAACTTTAGAGAGGATCATCGTGCTTCAATTCATTATTTGGAGATCAATAAAGAGAAGCAGAAATAGCACAAAATATAATCCTAGTATAGTTTACCCTGCTGTTAAGTAAAACTGCTTTCTGTTTTTCATTGACCAAAAGTATGGCTTGCACCCAACCAGTCACTGCTTGAGGCCAGAGTTAGAAAATATTTTTTCCCTAATTTATGTTCCATTGACTTTTTATGATGGCAGATATTGATCTCTCTTTGTGCCATCAGATCAGATGCTGCAACCCAATTCAGAGCCAGGATCGTGACTTTAGGTGATCAGCCTTTAATGTGAAAGAGAAATGGAGGTAGAAAACATGATTTATTTTGCTTTTGTGGGACTTTTGTTGCAGACACAGATGTTGGGAACTCTCCCTGCTAGAATCTGCTGTGGAATGGGGCAGGTGAGCTGCTCTGCTTTCCTGAAGTGCCACAACCATAAAACAAACTGAACATTCCTGAATTACTCATCTGATTACAGGAGCCAAAAACAGCACTATGAGCAAAAGAAGAAAACAGCAGGAATTTTTTTCAATAGGGTTACTGATGGACAAAGCATGGACAAAGAAGCAACAAAGGAATGATTGTCTGCTCTTTACATAAAATTAGACAGACTCAAACATTGTTAAAGTCTTTGTTCCAGAACAGATAGCGAGAATGGCTAGACTTTGGTTTAGGTAGTGTCCTTTTGTTCTTTATATTCCTTTATTGGTCTCTCTGAATATATTTTAAGGAGACTGAGTTCATTGTTAGGGCAGAGACATACACATCAAATCCCATGCAATGCATTCCAAGAGACTTACAACATGATTGCACTGGGCTGGAAGGCTGCTGTAACAGATATCAGGGCTATAAGAAATATGTAGACCACCTGAGCCCTAGAGATCTTGTAGTTATGATAACTTCTTGTGGTTTGAGATCTGTACAATGAAGCCCTGTTCCTTGTTACACAAACATACAAAAGAGAGTGTAGCATTTTAGAAACTGTGCATCCCTGAAAAGTAGGAGTAATAAGGAGAAATTTAGATTTCTTTCATTTCCATCTGGAGCTTGAAAAGAGAAATATGGACATTACCAGTAATGTTGGACTAGGAATATATGTGCTTGTGTGTAGGTCAAAAGCTTTAAATACCTCTTCCAGTGATTCTAGTGTGCAATCAAAGCTGACAAGTAGGGCTCTAGGTCCATCCTTGACAAATGTTTTGAATTGGACCATGAATTCACTTCAAAGGCAACAGTCAATGGTACATCAAACAGTTGATCAGAATTATTTTGTCACTCATAGCACCTAGCTGAGCATATAACAGGCCCTCCAAAAACATTTGTTGAAATAAATCATTAGTTTTAGCCTCAGAATGGGATTACCACGTGAGTTCAAAATGCAGACAAGATTTTTCTCAAATCACCAGTGTCCATACAACAGAAAGTCCCCTACCTTTACTAATATTTGTATCAATTCTAAAAAGTCACCTCTGGTATTAATTGCATGCTTACAATGAATTTTAACTTCCTCAATACCAAACGATCAAAAACGCACAAAGCACTCAGTAGGAACGTAATGCATTTCGAATCACACAACGAACGTAAAATCCCATATTAGACCTCCCTTCAAGTGTTGTCCACCATCCTGACATAAGAGGTTTCACACTTCTTTTATCACTCTGGGCAACACTGCTGTGGAATCATTTTGAAGGCTGACACCTCCCCCTCCCCTAACTCACTCTCCCAGCCCCCACTCAAACCTACCTCCCATGTCTTTCAGCTCAGGACAGATATGCCATTCCTGGTCCTCTTGCTATGTGGCTTCAAGCCTAACTTTGCACCTACCCATTCAGGTGCTCAGTTTAACCTCATGGGAATCTAAATTATTTTTAGCAGTACAAATGATGGAAGGACCCTGAGATTATGGTTTTTGACAGCGATTCTCAACTGGAGCTGATGCTGCCCCCTAGCGGGAAAAGGGAAAAGACTAGCTACATATATAATAGAATTATGGTTTCCCCAGTAATGTTCTTTCTACATATATATGTTCTTTCTACATATAAGATTCTACATATATAAAAGACCCAAAATTTGATTGAAAAACCTAGTATATTCCACTTTTAATTCAAGACTTTGCACGAATTTCTAAGGTGCTTCTAAATTTTGAAAACAACACCTACTAACTAAAAAGGAAACCGTTGTGTCCTAATACCTGCTCAATTCTAATTTACTTCAAATTGCCCCATATACACTGTGGATGTCTAAAGGCACGCAGTTAATAGTTGAAATTCACTTATCAGTATTATCAACCTCCGAAGTATTTTAGAAGAACTTCAAATATGCTTATCAAAATCAGTGCCAGAGGGCTTGCTTATTACCACAAAGAATATTTGAAATGAAATGAAACCATTCTTCTCTAATAAAATAAATGGAAATAATTAGAGTTGAGGCCATAGATAGATTAGTATGGCCTCATCAGCCTTGCATTCACCAGGAGAATAAAATCAGCAAACCTAGTATCCTAATACAATCTAGCGTTGTATCTGGTCCTATGCTACTCTCACTTCACAGAGAACTATCCTCTTACCCATGCAGGAAGCTCTCATGTTGTCACCACAGTGGTGTTGCCTCAGCTTACATTTAAGATGTTTATAGAAAGGCCAAACATTAGAGAATAGCACCAAACCTTTCTATGACTATTCTGATATCTTCATAAAAATGAGAAGGTTTGGCAGAATTTGGCCTAAGGCTATTTTCAATAAAAAATACTATCTGGTAGGAAAAAATGTGGAGAAAATAAGCATCCAATGAATTTTTTTGGAATTTTAACAAATGGACCTAAATATTGCTGAACAGTCAAATTACCTTAAACCAGTTCACATTACAGTGTTGTCTTGTTTCTAAATAGAAAGACGTAAGCAGCATTATTCAGCACAGAACTGGCTCCCAATTCTGAGAATCACTGGCTGTGTGCTCCACATTCAGGCACTTGACCAGGCTCATGCAGCAAGCTGAGCTGAAAACTTCTGGTAGTTTTTAGGATCTTGGACACTTCTTTCTCACAACTCCTCTGAGACTTTGTTTTGGAGAAGAAGTAAAGTGTTCTGCATCACAGCAGCACTTCAAGAATATCACCCTCTGTATGGAGAGAAAGGAAGCCTTCTCCATTGTTGGTGGGAGCACAGACTGGTGTAACCACTGTGGAAATCCGTATGGAGATACCTCAAAGAACTAGGACTAGAGGTCCAATTTGACCCAGCTATTCCCCTACTGGGTATCTTCCCCAAAGAACTAAAAGAGTCATACCACAGTGATATATGTGCACCTATGTTTATAGCAGAACAGTTTGTAATAGCTACAGTTTGGAAACAGCCCAAGTGCCCATCAACTGGAAACTGGATAAAGAAGATGTGGCTTCTTTATAAAATGGAGTACTACTCAGCCATAAAGAACAAGAAACTAGAGTCATTTATAGCTAAATGGATGCATATTGAGGCCATACTCTTAAGTGAAATACATAGGACACACGTGTGTAAATACCGAATAGTATCTCTAGTGTGAGAAACTGAAAGTGTAAATAAGGATGAAAATGATTAAAACAAATAATTGATAATTTGAAATAGGAAAAGGCCCAAAGGGGTAGGGGTGGCGGGAGGGGAAGGGGAAAGGGAAGAAAGGAAAGGAAAAATTATGAGAAAGAAAAATAATGGAAACAAAGTCTATGTAAATAGGGAAGGGTGGAGGGGGTGAAGGGCGCATAGGTAATGGGGGAAAAAATAAGAACTAAGATACATCATGTTCAAGTACAAATACCCAATGATAAATGTAAATGTATTGTATACCAAAAATGTACCAATTAATGTATACATTTAAAAAAAGGATATCACCCTCCATCTTCAGTGTGCATAATACTCAGTTCAAGTTGGATAAAAATGAAGATTCCATTCCCAAGATTTACCCCTTATATTTCATTATGATTAAGGTGAAACTCAGAATCTTCATGTTGTTAATCAAACTTTTAGAGACTCTGATATGCATGGCCTGGGACCACAGTTGCATAAATACTTCCTAGCTTGTTATCCTAGACTTCATTAGAAGAGTATTAGGGCTCTCTAAAGGAATCAATACAAAAGACATGTATAATTATACCAAGGGATTTATTAGGTAGGCTTATATGATGGGAAGTGGAAGAGTCCCAACGGACATCTGCAGGGTCAGAAGTGAAAGAATCTAAAATGATTGCACACTGATGAACCAGAGGAGCCTGTGGCAGCCAGTTTGCAGGCCTGGAAACTCACTGTAGAGTTAACAGGGTGAGTCTGTTGGAAGGCCAGAGTCTGCACTGGAAGGCTAAAAATTCTACACTGGAAGGCTGAAGGAACTGGAGATCAATGTCCAAAGACAATGGTAAAGACCAGAACTCCTCCAATAAAAAGGAAAACCACTTCCTTCTTTCTTCCCTTTTTATTCTAAGCCTCAAGCCTACCAGTTGGTGCCACGACATCTGGGGTGGGTCTTCCCCATCAGTTTGCTGGCCTACACATCAATCATCCATGGACACACCCAGAACTTATTAATTTGTTAGGCAGTCTTTACTAAGTCAAGTTTATATATCGCAATTAACAATCATAGGAGGTGAAGAGAGCTCCTACAGTAGAGAAGCCTGATAAGAATGTTACTGAGAATCTGTCCTAGAAAGGAAGATAGGGGTTTTCAGAGAATGAAGAAACTGTTCAATGCATAAAAAGGCTCTAGAGGCATTTATTAAATTCAGGATATCTTTTCTTCGAATGTTATATGTATCTGCTTCCCTTCCAGTATTACATCTGTTTGTTCTTATATAAATATCCTATCTAGAATGTTACTTTTCTAAATCCAACCACTGAATCTCACATATTCCTTTATCACAGCATTTGGTTAGTAAATTTGTTAAAACTCTAATTAAGATATTCTCTTTCAGAAGTAGTTCTCAAATTTTAGCATACATAAAATCACCAAAAAAAAAAAGAGGGTTGCTTCTCTAGTAGTGAAGCCTTTTCTGTGAAAACCAAAAAGTATCTGTGATAGTTACCTGTTGTGTCGACTTGGGTAAGAAAAACTCAACTAATTGTCCATAAATGTCCATGCCAACTGACTGGGTGTTACTGAATAGACTTACTGAAGACTGACAACCTAATCTGGGTGTGGGTGGTAACAACCAATAAGCTTGTAACCTGAATGCAATAAAAAAGGGAAAGAAGAAGGAAAGCTCCCTTCTGTTTCTTTGGAGGAGCTCCAGTCTTCACCTTCATTTTGGACATCTACCTCCTATCTTACAGCACACCCTTCAGCCTCCCGATGTGGATGCACATGGGACTCTATCGTAAGTTCTAGGCCTTTGACTTTTACTGGATCCTTCAGATCTCCATCGTGCAGAAGGCCCTTTTGCATTCATCTAACATCTGACTCTGCAGATGGTCATTGAACCCTACCTTGTAAATCCATATATCTTACATTAAATTTGTTTCTCTAGTGAGCACTGACCGATACACTAGCCTAAGAGAAACATGAGTACAGTCTACAGCCCGAAGACAAAGGGAGGGAACTGAGCCATGTAGAGAATGTCCAAAATTGGGTCCTGGCCATCTTGCACTGCAACCATCCTAGGAGCCATGAAATGACACCTGCAGCATTGTGTCCTCTTGCATCAGACTCACCTGAAGTTGCTGATAGAAATACAGATTCCTAGGATCCACCTAGATCTATTAGTTCAGAATGCCTGGGAAAAGGTCAGGCATTCTGCATTTTTGTATTTTTTGTATTTGACAAAAACCTTTGGTGATTTTTATTGACACTAAAGTTTGAGTTCAACCTTTGAAGGGGACATTCACAATTAGATTCACTCCTTTCAAAAAAAAATCCCTCAACCAAATACCTGCAATTGGATCTATGTGCCTTCTAAGGGGTACAGAGAAGTAATACTTAAACAGGAAGAAATGAAACCAGAGTAAATAAATGTGCTATTAGGGATACATGAAGACATACTGCTAGAGGTTCTGAGTTAGGAAAATTTAAATACAAAAAGTGATTTTTAGCCAAGTAAGTTACTATGGATAAAAACACTACATTCTAACTACTATTACTATTATTTTTAAAAGATAATTATGGTGTTTGAAGTACCAAATGTGATTAATTTTATTTTTATCATAATACATACTTTTGAAGGTACAAATGATGCCACAAAAATATATGTTCCTGACTAGTAAAAGGAGCCAATAAGCCATCTTGATGTGCAGAATCCAACTATGAGTGTGGTAGCAGAAATCCAGCTGCTAATGACCTGCAGACTGCTAAGTGACTTGCAAAGGGCACTCGCTCAGAGCACAGAAACCTATTTCTGTGCCAAGTAAGATTCATATGATAGAAGAGTTTGCAGGGCACAGTTGTGGCTAGTAAGGCAGGAAAAGGTCTAGCGATCAGAATGAGTGGGGGAGTATAAATCACAGGTCGGTCTCTCCAGCTGAGTTCACCCACGTGTGTCATAGGTAATGGCATATTGACAACAGCATAGATTAAGAATGCTTGTGGAAGGATCCAGTTGAAAGGGACCTTAGATGATTGAGGTAAACCTCCTTTTTTTACAGATGAAGAAGCTAAGTAAATAATTTAGCCTCTCTGAGCTTTGATATCATATCAGCTCACTCCAGTGGTGCGACATCTCGTCCAGTGCCCTTGCTACTATACAAATTTCCAAAATGGAGCACAGTGCTGAGAGCCACCCAGCAGGAGATGCCCCAGCCCAGAGGAAGGGCCTTCCGGGCCACCATCCCTCCCGCTGCTCCAGGCCCCTGTCCCACCTCTCCCAGCTCAGAGGAGGTCAGCCGCGCAGACACCAACAGCACCCCCATCCCCGGTCAAAATGAGAAGACATGTAAATAAGTCTCAAAACCAGACTTCCAGATCACCTACAGCAACCCCAAAGGGAAATGAGATGGAACACTCTGATACTTAACCACCTGGACCCACTGAACTGGCAACAAAAGGGGATCTGGAAAAAATGAAATTAGAAATAATTTCTCAGATAACAGGAGAGGTTGTGCTCCTAGTGCATGACATGATTAATAAATTTAGAGAGGAGCTGAGGAACATGATGGAATCCCAACATAGGAAACAAATGGAATCCATAAAACAGATGCAAATAGATTTCCAGGAGACAAATTCCCAAAATGTAACTGTTCTGTTAAGGTGTGATATAAGGTTAAATTTTTTATAATGGCTGCCTAGAAATTTAAAAAATCAGAGTTTTTATAAGCTATGTTTAATTTAAGCCTCAACTATTTATGAGTAATTTGCATATGTAAAATATTTTCTTAGAATTATTGTTGGGATTGATCATTTCTTCTCAAACATCAAGCAAAGATGTCTCATAACAAAGGTGTCTCACAGTGTGTCTTCTATTTTGGAGGTATTGAGCTGTTCTTGAACATTGGGCTGATAACAACTTTTGACACACAAATTTACTTTCCACTTGTTGCCTACTGGGATTTTTGTAAGAACCAGTAACGGATTTCCTGAGGACTTCCCTTAGCATCAAAGTAAAGATTAAAGAATTCTCCTGCATGAAGAGACTCTCTTTCTTCCCAGAAAAGACAACTAGGTAAACCATAAACCTTCAGTTACATCTCTGCCCTAACTCTATTCGATAGAAATGGTAATGGCAGACAGATATTTTAAAACATTCCATTTGTTTAAACTCTGCTCAATACCTCAGCAGCCAGATGGGGTGGCACATGCCTGTGATCCCAACTGCTCAGGAGGTTGCAGCAGGACTGCAAGTTCATGGCTAGGCTGAGAAATTTGACAAGACCCTATCTCAGAATAAAGTTTAAAAAGGCATGGGGATGTAGGTCAGTGGTATAACAGTTGCATGGCATAGATGAGTCCCTGAGCTCAATCTTCAGCATGAGCCAAAAATTAAAAAAGGGAACAGCTTCAACTGTGCAGAGTCCATGAGTCCCAGAAAAATGCAGGAACAAGGAAACTACAAAGTGTGGGTGTGGGAAGAGAAGCTCTGAATTCAAGCAAAACCATTCTTCATTGGTGTATCTTATATTTGGGGATTTCATATAGTTTTCTATCCTCCCAAAAGAAAAATTTTTTCCTGCTAAAGAAGCTTGAAACCATCATCATATAGATCAAAAATTTTAATTTCACAGAGTGATATGTGTAACACTTTGTAACAATCCAAACTTGGTTTACAACTCTATTGTGTGTGTGTGCATGTGTGTGTGCGTGTGCTTTCTCTACATATGAATGTATTTAGATCAGAAGAATTTATGGTATTCTTTCAAGGAGATGAAGACAAAAAGAATACTCTGTTTAAATGACTGGTTACTGTTGAAGCTATATGTAAACGTAAGAGTCCTAAAAATCTGTCAATCAACTTCTCTTTCTCTTCCAGACAACTCAGTAATTTCCCAGATGCTGGTCCCTTGAAAGCTTTCTTAATTGTACCTGCACTAGTAAGTTTTCTACACAGTGGTAATCACAGACGTCTATAATACTTGAGTTAAAATGTCAAAGGAAATCTGTGTGATGTCTATTAGCAGCACATAATTAAAGGTCCTGGTATCATCGGGGAGGGTCTCCATGAGGGTTTTAACTGGGGGCTCATAGGGCTTGCAGCTAGCTGAATAGATTGCCCCTTGCTAAATCTGAATACAACTTTATCACTGTTGAATGGATTAGTGGAACAATAATCAGCAATAAAATGCTATGGGGATCTGAGAAGTTAACTACATGTTAATAGTCAGCCCAATAAAACTGTTCTGGCAGTGACTAATGGATCGTCTCAACTTAATAGTATCCCTGTCATGCTAGGAAAGCAACAAAAACAAAGCCAAGTTGCACATTAAAAGCTACTTGAAGTCTCTGTGAACTGAAGCCTTCAGTTATATCAGACAAGTTCATCCAGCAGATATTTCCTGGGTGTCTGGTAAGTGCCAGCCTCAGAGAGTGGCAAAGCCTTGTCTCTGAGGCCACATTTCAGATCTTTTGAGGGTCACTGAGGTCAGCAAAGTGACAGAGCTTGACACCAGCATTCTCCCCTTAGCTCTTCAGCTCTGCTGACCACTTGGACTTAGGAAACACAGAAGAACCCATTGGCCTGAGCCACTTCCACTGCCACCACTGCCTTCCACAAAGATCTTCTCCATTTAAATTTAACTTAAAGAACCCAGCAGAAAAAATACTTTAAACATCCAAATTAAAAGATGGGAGAGAAAACAGAAGGGGCTTTTCAATTGTTTTTTTCTGAATTCTACATGTAGCAACTATGTAGAAAATGTTAGTTTTCTGTCACTGTGACAAAATACCTGAGATAATAAACTTAACATAGGAAGAGTTTTACTCTGGCTCAGTTTCAGAGATTTCGGTTCATGCTCACTTGGCCCTGTTATTTTGGGCTTGTGAGGTGGCACAGACATCACGGTAAAGGTGTGTGGTATAGGAGGCCTGTTCACTTAATAGTGTGGCAAGGAAGCAAAGAGACAGAAAGGAGCTGGGGACCTAATGTCTCCTTCAAGGGCATGCCCCCGATGACCTAAAGTGCTTCCAGTGGGCTCCACTCCTTCCGTGTTCCACACCTCCCATGCTGCCAAGTTGGGGAACAAGCCTGTGACACATATGCCTCTGTAGAACTTTCCAGATCCAAACTCTAGCATACAAGTGCTGCACCAGGGTACAATCAAAGAAATGACGAAGTAGGTTCCTGCTTAAGAGAACTTAACAGAATTAGGGGTAAGAAAGGTATATATTAACAGAGCCCACAAGGGCCAACCAAGCCACTGAGGAACCGGAGAGAGAAAAGAGTGCTTAACTCAGCTGATGAGAAGAGCGAGCCTTTGCAGAGGAGGCGCATTGTACACTGAGGAGACATGAGGTGCGAGAGGATGACAGAGAAAGGCTTGCCAGCTCCCAGTCTCTGTTTGCATTTTGTATAGTGCTAAGCAGATAGAAAGCCAGAGGAAGTTTCCATGGGTTTTTTCTTTCCTCTCCATTTGGCTTCCTATTTTTCCACAGTGCCTTCCCAGTGTGATTCTTAAGAACCACAAGCCATATTTCCATCTTTCCCAGATGCAAGAGGATCAAGACTAACCTGAACAACTGGGCAGTCTCAGCCACCTTTATGAAAGGTAGAAAAGCAGCAGACTCAAGGATGACATCAGGTTTCCACCAAAGAGTAAAGATCAACAGATAGAGCTTCTTATTCTCTAAGGTCCTTCCTGATCTACTGCCTCTTATTCCCTCTGTATTCCCTCTACTAACAGGCTCTTGGTTTCATACCTCCATACAACATGATCCCTTTTATGGAAACCCTAAATCTGTGATGATTAAAAGCCCAGGAGGGAAGTGGAAGCAGATATGGACTCCTGTGGTTATCGTCATATCTCCAGCCCAAACACTGTTGAGCTCCACAGCACAAGACTTGCTGTTGTCCCTGACTTTGAGTTCCTAGGGATGAAGGTTGGAAGAGAAGCACAAAGAACACGTTACTGTATTCCCAAACTTAACTAAAGGAGCCCAAAGAGCAATGCACAGAATGACGATATGCCCACCTGCTACTGGAACACTGAATAACTTTTCTCTGACCAGAGGTTCTAGCAGAGGAAAGGCATGCATCCATGCTCAGCAAGTTACCCAGGGCACAATCACTCAAGCTTCTTGTGGGTAGTGACCGGTAGCTCTTAATGGTTTCCCAACTCCAGGCTGTACCTGAAGAACTTCTTAAAGTTACAAAAGCCCATAACTGACCTATTAAATCAGAATAGTTTAAGGATGAGATACAATTGTCTGAAAGGTTCTCAGGTCATTCTAACAGAATTCCACAGACAGTACCTTAGTCCTGCTATAGCGGAATACCAAAGACTGGGTACCAAAGAATACCAAAGAACAGAAACTCACTCATAGTTCTGGAGGCTCAATAGTCCAAGATCAAGGCACTAGCACATGCTGTGGGCTTTCTTGTTGTATCATCACATGGTGGAAGGGAAAGGAGCAAGCTAGCAAGAGGCTGTGTGAAGCTTTTTTATAGAGAGCCCTTATCCCACTAATGAGGAAGGAGTCTTCCCAGCCTATATACCTGTGAAAGGCTCTACCTCTTCATACCATCACATGAGTTATGCAGGGGGCTGAGTTAAACTATGACAGTGTTTTATAGGAATAAACATGTTAGCATCCAGAAGGGTCTCCTATGCTTGTGAAGCTCTGTCCTCCACCCTCCTTCCTCATTAGTTCCTAACACCTCACACAAGTAATAACACTGCTGATTAGGAGATCCAGGAAGATTATTTGCAGCTGAAATTAAGCAGACACATAACTATGACAGTTCTAGTGCAGGGGAGAAGGCATAATATGGAAGAGAAGTTGACTGATCGAAGGAGAGTGTGAAAAAAGGCAAGTCCCATCCTAAAACACCACCTCTTCTATTCTCTTTTAATTTTCTTCCAAGAGATTTGGATTTGATTGTGTTGGTGGAGGGGCTTCAGGCACATATACATTTCAAAAACTCCCACGGTGATTTTAATGTGTGTCAGGCTTGAGAATCAATGATCTGAGGTTCTCAAACTGCTGCATATTAGAATCACCTTGGGAGCTTTTAAAACTCCTGATGCCCCAGACCATACGCCACACCAATTAAATTAGAATCACTAGGCATTAGCATTTTTAAGTTCCTGGGTGTTTCTTTTATGCAAGTCAAAGTTGAGAACAAGGAATTAAAATCCCCTGCAGAGGAAAGAACACACACAAAAAAAGAGAAAGAATTCTCAGCTGTGCTTTGCCACAAATTGGTGTAACATCTTGGACATGTCACGTTACTACTCTGAGCCTCAATTTTCCCACCTGTACAGTGATATCTGAGACTTATTCCAGCCCTACCACACAATCTTTTGTGAATGTTCAAATGACTCTGCTAATCCCACTGACTCTACCACATATCCTGCCTCCTATAGTTCTGGCTGTATCTACAGCTGTCTGTGCCATTGAAAAGAAATGGTAACCTTCCTCAAGGATCAACAATTTTGGGCTTTGTCTTAAAGTAGGAGACTATAAGTTATTCCAGTTCTTCCATATCTATCTATCAGATTGAAGATGTAATGCAACTAAGGTCCTATATAGGCTAATTGTCACTACCAGTTTGATCAGGAGTCATGGTCAGAATAAAGTCTGGGAAGTTTTGGCTGTCATACATGTAGAAAAAGCTGTACATTAGTAGACTGGAGGATTAGTAGTTTTAGTTCATTGTCTGGAGCCCAGTGGATCAGGCACAAATTGCCCTACACCCAGTGAAGACTCCTTGGAACCCAGTGCCTCAGGCACACATTCCCCAGGGCCAGTGTTTCTCACCCCTAATTGTGAATCACTGAGAACCATGTACATCAGCATCAGAGTCCTCTGGACTTGAAATCCCTTAGCCTCGTTCCTTATTTCTAATACTAGTACTTGAGCAACACCACTCACCTAACAGCCAAGGAGAAGATAATTACCAGCCAGAGTGTAGGACCTTCTCCATAACCCAGTCTCGTTTCTTGGGTTGTCAAAAGGCCATGTTCCAGCCCTAGCCCTCCCCTGTGCTTGCTGCATGACTCAGAGTAAAGGAAGCTCTGCTAATGAGGTCCTCAGCCTGACCCTCTCTAAGACAAAGATCATACCTGCTCCTTCTCAGAAGGGCATGGATTGGATGAAACAACGTAACAGAGGGCATTTGCTGACTTCACTTCTTGTACTTTTATTCCTTTAGATGCTCATCTCTCACGATATATAAAAATTCATTTTTAGAGACTTAAATTATTCTTTGCTATGATATAATTTTCCCACAGTGCATTTGAGAGCCCAGATACCAAGTGCTGTAATGTAACACATAGAAAGGAAGCAAGCCGTGTGGAGATGCTACCAATTACCGGGGACTTAGGAAAAGGCAGTAGTATAATTAACACAGAAACAATCACCGTCCTCATTCCCAATTCTGTGTGAGTGTTAGATTTTATCACTAGCAAAAATGAAATCATGCAATTAGGCAGACTCTAAACACGAGACAAAATAAAAAGGACCCAGGTTGCCCAATAAAGTGAGACTACTCTGTGAAACAAAGGCAGCAGGAGTATGGCAGAATAGTGTTTTCTAGTGAGAAATAAAATTTCATAATTAAATAAATTTTAATTGATAAATGTAATGCATTTCTTAATATAGCACAGTTCTTTACCTTTTCCTTGTTTCAGTTCTTCCAAACCAGTTCTTTCCACACCAAGGAGAACAGATGCACTCAGCTCTCGAATGAGTTCAACCAAGCTACCAGGTGACAGGGGAGGAAACTTTACCATATGCCAAGGGAGACTCTTACCTACATGCCAATACAGAGTATTAGAAAATGATGTGAAGGATAAGTGCAATAGAATAGTGACACAGAGGAAGAGTTCCCCTAACTTACAGATGAAAAAATTGAGATTTACAAGTGTGCATGTGTGTGTGCATGCGTGAGCATGTTTGGACCCCGGGCTTGTACCCACTAAGCACACACTCTACCACTGAGCTACACCCCCAGCCCTATGACAAGACTTCTGATCCAGTCTTGGATTTTCTCTCCACACCCTAAGGATTTTAGGCCTATAGAAGACATATTTTCAAACAAATAAAAGCACTTCCTCCATTTATTTGAAAGCTAAACTACTGTCAAACTCAATACAGCTTCAAAATAGAGGTAACAATTACAAGTGGTGCACACCTGTAATCCCACCACTCAGGAGACTGAGGCGGAAGGATCACTGCAAGTTCAAAGCCAGTCTCATGTACATATTGAGCTCAAAGCCAGCCTGAACTACATAGTGAATCCTTGTCTCAAAAAAATAAAACTAAAAACATCGTGTGCCAAGTGCTTCCTATGCCCAAGGCTGTCTTTAAGGTAATTTTCATACATTGACTCATTTAGTTCACAACTCTTTGAAAATATATCATTACTTCCCACACTTTAAAAAGGAGAAAACACAGGCACAGAGATTTAAAGTGGCCACATGAGATCACACAGCTAAAAGCTGGAGCCAGGATTCACACACAGGCCATTGATTCTGGATCGCATATGCAATCACTATTTAATACTGTATGCGAATCAAAAACTCTGCCCACTGGTAATAACCACCGCAACCCCTAATATACATCTATGCTCTGCTGTCTAAAGCCTCACTGGGAGCCTCACTGATTCTTGATTAACATTTAATTCTTAACAAGATTACAAATAACTCTTTTGCACAGAACCAGCATGATCTGATCCCTGACTACAGCTCTCCCTTGTCTTCTGCTCTTTGCCTCCTGTGCCAGCCCCACTAGCCTACTTTAGTCCCCTCCTCAGAGCCAGTGTATCCCCCATTCTCTTGGTTTCCAATCTCTCCCCACTATTCCATGCTTGGTGACCTCCTACTTACCATTCACAACTCAGTATAGATGTTGCTTCCTCATGGAGCCTTCCATCATTCTACTTTTCTTAGGCATTGTCCTATTGGAGTGCTTACCACAATTAGCTATTATAGATTTGGTTATGTGGTCATTGGTTCTACAACAGCAAGAGTACAGATAGCTCTGCTCATTCCTCTATTGGCTGTGTCTAGTGTGCTCCAGAAAACAACACATGTGCAATAAATCTTTTTGGATATGTTCATTAATTGATGACATTATTTCACAGAATTTTCTTAATAATGCTGGGAGGTGAGTAGGCGAGGGTATCATTAAATTCATTTTACAAATGAAGGTATTTAGGACCACAGATTTTTAGAGTGATTTGCCATAATAACTCTTCTAATAAATGTTGAAGCTGAGATTCATTCAAAGCCAGGTGCTCCAGGTACCTAATTCTGCCATTCATCCACTCCATGAGAGAAGCTGATTACAGAATAGTCATCTGTTTACAGTCATCTGTTTTCAACAGCAAGTAAATTGCATACTCACAGAGTCAGGAAAGGATACTATCAAAAACAGATGTCAGCCCAATTTGTCTTTCTCTTTTCCCCAGCACAAGAAAACAGTAATGCTCTGCTGTTGCTTGATAGTGAATGAATGTCCATTGTGTTCTAGGAACTACCTAGAACAAACCTGTGGTTCTGAACATTGCTGAACAACACAGAAAGTCAAATTCAAGCAGTTTCAAGTCATCCTTGGGGATTAGTGCAAAACCTTTGATGAGACTAGCTCAATGTTTGTTTGCACCCAATGGGAACAGACAACCAAATGTACAGGAAGGATTTTCTGTGCGATCTTCATCAGGTCATTGACCTCTCAAGCCCTGGGATTCCTGGGGTAAGAAAGGAGAACCTGAGCTTGGTGACATTAGAGACTTCTTCTCTGAATGCATGATCTTGCAAAAGCACTTGCAGATTTAACTGCTTATAACTTAGCAGAATAATTTTTAAGAACTAATTATGTTTTTACTAATTTTTTCTTCTTCCCACTGAAAAAGGTAGAAAGTTAATGTCTCAGTCACTTTTCTCTTGCTGAGACAAAATACCCCACACTCAAAGACAAAGGAGGAAAGATTTTATTTAGCACACAGTTTATAGAGGTTTCACCCTGTAGTTGGCTGGCTCCAAGGCAGGGTGGCATGGCAGAGGGGAAACAGTCCGTGGGGAAGCAGGGCAAAACTGCCAACCAGTAGCAAGCAAGTGACTAGCAACAAACAGCACTAGCAGCTTTTTTCTGTCCCTTTATAATCTATCCAGCTGCCCACCCTTAGGCCTGGTGGCATTCACACCCTTCATCCTAGCATCACATCCTTGATCCCAATATCGCACACTAGATACGGCCACCTCCAAAAAGCCCCACCTATGACTGCATGAGGACATCTAGACACAAACTCTAACACTTAGTGTATGTGGATGAAACTAGAAATCAAAAGTTGTCTATACACAATTCTTTTGCCAGCTTTTATTTCCAAAGGTTCTACAACCATATAGAAGAAAAGAATTAGAAAGACAAAAGTTGAGGAGAAAGGTCCGTAAATCTAGTAAGCAAAAGACATAAATTGTTCTCTGCTGTTCTGGTTTCTATCTAGATATTCCCCCTAGAGCCTCATGCACTCATAGTTGAGCCTTTGGAAGGTGATTGGATCAAGGGGGCTTACAGCTGACTTGCTGTTAAAAGGTGGGGTCTGGTCTAAAGGGGTGGGACCCTGGGGGCATAACATGGAAAAGGTCAATCTCCTTTCGCGGTCCCTCTCTTTCAGGCTGACATGAGCAGCATTCATCCACCCAGGCCCTTCAGCCATGCCATCCTGCCTTGGATCCAGCTGACTGTGGACTGAAACATGAACTAAAATAAACCTCTTGGGCATTTTGTCCCAGTGATGAAAAAACTAAGACATCTTCAAATGGCCAAATGACAGCTCTGCCAAAAGAAACCTTGTGGGACATGATGAAAGCTGATCTTCAAGGGCAGAGTCTCCCAGACTCACAAACCCCACCATGTACCAAGCACAATCCAAAAGCATTAGAGCCACCAGACCTCCAGAGAGTGTGCGGTCCTGGGCAATGGTGTTCTCATGTGGCCCAATTGTTTACAGAAGACAGATGACCAGAGGAGATTTGCCAACATCAGCACTGCCTAAGATTGCAACACTTGGGGGGATCAAGTCTAAATTAGGTACAATTGAATACCCTGAGGTGGAGGACCTCAGGTTCAAATTAAGTTAATTTCCAGGAGAATAAAATGAAGCCAATATCTCCTGACTTCTGAGTTAGTCAACTATAATTATTCACCACTCGTATGTGTTCACCTGCATTAAGGTCAGTGTGAGCTGGTTGCAATGCTAGTGCTGCAGAGGAGAAAACGACACAGAGAAATCGTGAGAACTGAATAAAAACATCAGGAAAAAAGACTTCCCCTTCGTTTAGTGGGGAAAGGCTTTGACTGGGCAAGAACTTCTGGCTTTTGCTTTTAATAGAATATACAATTCAGTCCTTTTGTTTAGTCCTAGACCCTAGCACTTCATAGACACATTTTAAGTGATTAATTCATTCTAGTTTTTAGTTACTAGTATAAGTATTTATTTAAGTTATGTTACTATATTAAGAACTGTCTCAGAAATAAATTTCCTATGTTCATATAACTATAGCTACTTTAGCAAGGCTGGCTTTTAGCATCCTATATCTCTTATTGTCAACTGAAAACATACATCTCATAATAAAAAAGAAATACCAACATACCCAGTAAAGATAAATAGCAAATTCACGAGTAAAGTTTCTTTTTATGAGTTTGTTATGAAGAATAAAGACTTGAAACTTAAATGCTGTAGATAAATTAAGAATTGCAAGCATTTCCATTCTATGCTCTACAGTTAACTCCTAAAACATTAATGTGAATCAATAAAAGAAATACAATCCTCATTTTATAAAAGCATAAGGAATATATGACCAATAATCACAGGATATTAAAATCGAAAAATGGTGGAAGAATGGGAATAGCCATTTCTCCAAGAAAAAAGCCAAGTTACATACATGCAAGTTTAAGAATTAGAGACAAAAGGCATAGGTAAGGCAGATGGTTGAAAGGACAAGATTGTTTGGAAGTAAGTCAAGAAGCAGTCAGACCCACACTGCTCTTCCACACAGACAGGTGAATACCCTCCAATCCCTGAAGGACATTGACAGCACATCATGGGGAGAAAGGAATAAAAGGCTGCAGAAGGCAAAACACAGGTCACCAGAGAGGTGCTGAACCAAAACCCAGAACTAATTTGAAAGTCGATCTGCCAGAGACCTCTCCCGAGCCCTTTCTTTCCAGTTCCAGAATTCCAGCAGCCCAATGTTTACCCCTCAAGCAGTGTATTGGAGAACATTTTCCTAAAATGGAATCACCGAAGAATAAAGATGGTGAGAGATTAACACGTGAGGGTTTCCAATCACAAAGCTAAATAATCAGCTAATCATCCACGGATGTCTATCAATGAATTACATCGATTCACAGTGCTTTTAATAAGCTTTTAGCCACCACCATTAAGTGGGAATGCACATACATAGATTGTTAGAAGCAAATGAACAGGGTCTCCCATGTGAAATTCAGACCAAAACAATAGAGAATTTGGAGAAACAAGTAATGAAGGAAATGGAGAAAACATTAAAGGAAAAATAACTACATTACCATCAGAAGAAAAACAAAAGGTATGTCATTCATTAAAAAGATGTTATTTTATAAATGATTTATCAAAAAAATGAAAGACCTGCCACTCCCAGCCCAGAGGAAAGGGCTTTTGGACCCCCATCCGTCACGCCACTCCCAGCCCAGAGGAAGAGGTTTCTGAGCCGATATCCCACTGCTTCTGGCCCACAGGTAGGGGCTTCTGAGCCACCATCCCACTGCTCCTCGCCCAGAAGAAGGGGCTTCTGAGCCGCTGTCCCATTTCTCCCAGCTAAGAGGAGGTAAGCCACGCAGGTGCCAACAGCAGCACACCGCCCCCCCTCCCTGGGTTGAAAGGAGAAGACAGGTAAATAAGTCTCAAAACCAGACTTCCAGATCACCTACAGCAACCCCAAAGGGAAATGAGATGGAACACTCTGATACTCAACCACCTGGACTCTCT
>NW_004624811.1:2798430-2809310 GCF_000247695.1 Heterocephalus glaber | reverse complement strand
GTCTCTTAGTTCTGCTGGTGGTTTCTCTTGCAGTGCAGAAGCTTTTTAATAAGATGAGATCCCAGTTGTTGATTCTTTGTGCTAGTTCTCGTGCTACTGAGGTTTTGTTCATAAAGTCTTTTCCTATGTCAGTGTCCTCAAGAGTTTTACCTAACTTATCTTCCAGTAAGTTTAGTGTTTCTGTTTTAATATTTAGATCTTTAATTTACCTCAATCTTAGTTTAATGTATGGTGATAGATATGGGTCTAGTTTTAATCTTTGGCAGGTTGAAATCCAGTTTTTCCAACACCATCTATTAAGGAGGCTTTCTTTACTCCAGTGAGGATGGTTGGCTTCTTTGTCAAACATGAGGTAGGTGAGAATTTCTGGAGCTGTTTCTGTATCTTCTAATCTATTCCACTGATCCTCGGGTCTGTTTCTTTGCCAGTACCATACTGTTTTTATCACAGTGGCTTTGTAGTACAGTTTCAAGTTGGGGATTGTGATAACCTCTGTCATGTCTCTGTTATCTAGAATTGCTTTTGCTATTCTAGGTCTCTTCTGGTTCCAAATTAATTTTTGGATTTTTTTCTCTAGTTTCATGAAATATACTGTTGGGATTACATTTGGGGTTGTATTGAATCTATATAGAGGTTTTGGATATATGGCTGTTTTCACTATATTGGTTCTTCCTAACAAGGAACAACAGATGTCTTTCCATTTTCTTATATACTCTTCAGTCTCTTTTTTCAGAGTGCTTTAGTTTTCAAGGTAGAGGTTTTTTGCTTCCTTTGTTAGGTTGATTCCTAGATATTTCATTTTTTTGGATGCTCTTGTGAAAGGAATTGTTCCCCTTATTTCTGTCTCAGTGAATTTTTTATGTGTGTATAAGAAGGCTATTGATTTTTCAGTGTTGATCTTGTATCCAGCTACTCTACTGAATCTGTCAATTAAGTCTAGAAGTCTTTTGGCAGAGTTTTTTGGGTCTTCTCTGTAGAGTATCTTATTATCAGCAAATAATGACAGTTTAACTTCTTCCTTTCCTATCTTTATTCCTTTTAATACTTTCTCTTGTCTAACTGATGTGAGTAATGTTTCCAGAACTATATTGAACAGGAGTGGTGATAGTGGACATACTTGTCTCGTTCCTGAATTTAGCATGAAGGATTTCAGTTTTTGACCATTTAGTATGATATTGCCTGTTGGTTTTTCATAAATAGCCTTTATCTGGTTGAGATAAAAACCATCTATTGCAATTTTCCATAGGGTTTTTATCATGAATGGGTATTGGATTTTGTCAAATGTTTTTTCTGTATCTATTGAAATGATCATATGGTTTTTGTCCTTGCCTCTGCTAATATAGTGAATTACATTTATGGATTTGCATATGTTGACCCATCCTTGTATCCCTGGGATAAATCTGACTTGATCAGGGTGTATGATCTTCTTGATGATTCTCTGTATTCTGTTTGCCAGTATCTTATTGAGGATTTTTTCATCTATGTTCATTAGGGAGACTGGGTTGTAGTTCTCTTTTTTGGTTAGGTGAATTAAAGTAACTATCCCTTCCAGGAATGAACTTGGGACTGTTGCTTCCCTTTCAATTTCATTGAAGAGTTTAAAGAGTAGTGGCAGTAGTTCTTCTCTAAATATCTTGTAGAATTCAGCAGTGAAGCCATCAGGACCTGGGCTTTTCTTTGTTGGTAAATTTTTAATTACTTTTTCAATTTCACTGATTGTAATTGGGATGTTTATGATTTTTATATCTTCTTTGTTCAACTTTGGTAATTCATACATATCTAGGAATCTGTCCATTTCTTCTGTGCTTTCCATTTTATTAGAGTACAGGTTCTCGAAGTAGGTATTGATGATCATCTGGATTTCTGCTGGATTTGTTGTGACTTCACCTTTTCAGTCCTAATTGCATGGGTTTAAGCCTTTTCTTTACTTTTTTTGATAAGGTTAGCTAAAGTTTTATCGATTTTATCCATTGTTTCAAAAAAACCAACTCTTCGATTCATTGATTTTTTTGTATCATTCTCTTAGTCTCCATTCCATTGATTTTTGCTCTGAACTTTATGAGATCAGAGCTTTGGGTTTGTCTTGCTCTTCTTTTTCAAAGAGCTTGAGGTTAAGCAGCAGGTTGTTTATTTTAGCTTGCTCTGTTTTCCTACTATGGACATTCACTGCTATGAAATTCCCTCGTAAAAGTGCTTTCATTGTGTCCCATAGATTCCTGTATGTTGTACTGGCATTATCATTTAATTGTAGAAACTGTCTAATTTCTTCTTTAATTTCCTCTGTGACCCATTGGTTTTTCAGGAGAGTGTTATTCAATTTCCATGTGTTTGTGGAGTTCTTGTGGTTTCTTATGCTATTGATCTCCAATTTAATTCCACTATGGTCTGATAATATACAGGGAATAACTTCAATTCCTTTGCATTTACTTGAGCATATTCTATGAGCTATCATATGGTTTATTTTGAAGAATGACCCATGTACAGCCTAAAAGAATGTGTATTCTGATTTTGTGGGGTTGAACACTCTGTAGACATCTATTAAGTCCATTTGTTCAAAGGTTTGTTAGGTTCTAGTATTTTGTTGTTGATTTTTTGTCTAGATGATCTGTCTATTTGTGACAGTGGGGCATTGTCGTCTCCCCACTGCAACTGTATTAGTGTTTATTTGGTTTTTCATGTCCATTAATATTTGTTTTGTATAGTTGGGGGCATTAGTATTTGGTGCATATATATTTATGATGGTCATCTCTTCTTTTTGGATCATTTCCTTTACAAGGATGTAGTGACCTTCTTTGTCTCTCTTAATTAGTTTTGGTTTGAAATCTACTTTGTCCGCAAATAAGATACCTACCCCTGCTTTTTTCCAGGTTCCTGTCACATGGAGAACTGTTTTCTGTCCTTTTACTTTCAGTCTATGAATTTTTTTTTCAATTAGGTGTGTTTCTTGTATACAGAATATTGTTGGACTTTCCTTCTTAATCCATTCTGCCAATCTATTTCTTTTGACTGATGAATTGAGTCCATTAACACTGATGGTTATAACTGATATGTACTGACTTATCCTTGTCATGACTTTTTCTTTTTATCGGATCTCCCCCTTTGCATTTAATTTCTTGTCTTGTCTGATGAATTCATTCTACTCAGCTTCCTGGGGTTGTGACCTTCATTGTCTTTTCCTAGGACATTGTCTAAAATTTTTTTGGAGTGCTGGTTTGTTATTCATGAAGTTCCTCAGGTGCTCTTTGTCATGAAAGTATCTTGTTTCTTCATTAGTTTTGAAAGACAGTTTTGCAAAATACATCAATCTGTGTTGGAGGTTGTTTTCCTTTAGGGCTTGAAATGTTTCACTCCAGGCTTTTCTTGTCTTGTAGTTTTTGTTGAAAAGTCTGCTGTGATCCTGATGGGCTTTCCTTTGTATGTGATTTATTTCCTTTCTCTAACTGCTTGTAGTATTTTGTTATTCGGTTAGGTTTCTGGGATCTTGACTAGGTATGTCTAGGTGTAGATATTTTTTTGTTATGTCTAGTTGGAGTCCTATATGCCTCACTTATCTGTATGTCAAATTCTTTTGCTCTGTTTGGGATATAGTGGCACATTTTATAGAGGCTAAATCTTGAAAGCAGCACAAATGCCCATCAAGTAGTGACTGGATAAAGATTTTTTTTAATAAAATGAAGTATTACTCAGTCATAAAGAATGATAAACTAGAGACATTTGTAGCTAAATGGATGCACATTGAGGCCATAGTCTTACACGAAATAGATAGGACACACATGTGTAAATACTGAATGATTTCTCTAGTGTGAGAAACTGAAAGTGTAAATAAGAACCAAAATGTATAATAGATAATGTGAATTAGGAAGAAAAGGTCCAAATAGGAAAGGGAAGAGGAAGGGGTATAGGTGAAAGGAAAGAAAGGAAAGGAAAAAATATGAGAAAAGTAAAAAAAAAGAAACAAAATCTTTGTAAATAGGGAGGGGTGGAGGGGTTGAAGGGAGGGCAGGGAAATGGGGAAAAAATAAAAACCTAGATATATCATGTTCAGGTACAAATTCCCAATGATGCATGTCATGTTTTATACCTAAAATGTATCAGTAAACTTAAGGAATAAATATATATATATATTTAGAAAAAAATTTTTAAAAGAAGATGAAGCTCTGATCTCAGTTTGGAACACTCTTAATTATACTTTCATTTTGTTTTGTTTTCAATAAGCTTGCTTTTCACTTAAATTTACCTAGTAAGCCATAAGACAAATCAAGCACTGTTTCCCAATCAGAACTACTGATATAAATATTTGTCCAAATTGAAATTAAAAATTCTATCTCTCAAAAATTAAGTGACCCATCAATTTGACTCATAAGTGTTTGCTGAAAACAATTGAAAACAGCTACTCCATCAAATACATAAGGAAAACACACCAATGTACATCAGTGGATGAATGGATAGTCAAATTGTGGTACATACATTCAATAAATATTACTTAACCATGAAATTGGATAAATTACTGCTCTACTAATACATGCTACAACATAGATGAATCTCAAAAATAAGTTAGATGAGGCCAGGAATTTAGCTCAGTGGCACGATCTGTACCTGCCTGTCAAGTGCAAGGTCCTGAGTTCAATTCCCAGTACAAAAAAACAAGCTAAATGAACAAAGCCAGACACCAAAGCACAAATACTGCATCATTCCATTAACATGAAATATCCAGAACAGATAAATTCATAGAGACAGGATGCAAATTAGTGTTGCTAGAGTCAGGAGACTGGAGGAAGTAGAAAGTCACTGTTTAACAAATAGAGGTTTCTGCTTGGGCTGATTGATGAAAATGCTATGGAACGAGTAGAAGTAGTGGTTGCACAATGTTTTGAATGTAGCAAATGCCATTGAATTGCTATATATTGGATAATTTTATGTGAATTTTATCTTAATTTTTAACACTTTTCAACATAATTACTATTATACTCAAACAAAAGTAAGACAATTTTGATGATTTGTTAACATATTTATGATCATTATTTCTCATGGAATGAAATATCATTAAGAAAAGACTCCAAAATATATCTATCTAGGAAAGAAAGTAATGTGGGAAGGAAAAAAGAAAAAAAATCTATTGAAAAAGAGAGCTACAAAGAAAGGCATTTTTAAAATTTTTCTTTACTGAAGAAAGTGATATTTTTATCAATATTTTTTCTGTATATCCGGAGAAAGAAATATACAACAGCAATGGTCTTAGAAACTATAGACCAATCAGAAATTCATTTTATATGCAGAACCTTAAAAATATTACACAGTGGTCCTCAATAAAGAAAATTGCTATATGTCCAACAAGTATATTACTCCCAGGAAATATAAAACCAAAACAACCTTCAAATTTACAGTGGGGTTTTTTTTTTGTACATTGTTCAAAAAGAGAATTGCACTGGAAAGGTAAAGCAGGAATGTGATTAATTTATATATGAGTTCAGTCTTATTACACCCATTACCTTCTAAGTGGAGACATAATGCAAACAATGCTGTATTTCTTTTTAGACTGCTCTTATCAATTCTAGATATTAAAATAATTATTTTAAGCTGTTATTGCCCACAGGCCAAATGAAATAACATAGGAACTCTAAAGCTTTGTAAAATAAAACATAAGGAATCAAATTGGGCTTATCACACCCCTGCCAGATAAAAAGGCTTATCATTAGTCAAGAAACAAACACATTAATCCTGAAGGAAAGAATATTTGCATTTCTATAATGCCAAATTACTCCTGCAGTAAGAGGCCTTGTTGAAGAAACTTAATGTATTTCTCCCCAAAACAGTTTTTAAATGGTACTTCAGTGCTGGCATTTCTTTTGCACAGAAATGAAACAAAAATCATCTACTTCCATGGGATAATAAATTTTTTAAAGTAATTGTTCTTCAGCGGAGATTAAAACCCCCACTATTAATGTGCATGATTTTCTTGATAATATTAAAAGCAATGCAATTACAGTTACGGTAATTGATATGGTTCTTATGTGATAATTATCAAGGGTCAAGAGTTTAAAACATAAAGCAGAATGTGCTTCACCCTTCTTAAAGTCAAGTAAACCATCTGCATCGTGGCCCTGCTGCAGCCCACCCTGGATGGTCTCTGCCCTAACTGCTCCAGGCGGGAGTATGGAGAGGGCATTGCTGAGAAGTTTCATGTCCCTTCTTTCATTAATGCTCTTATCTCCCCCAAACCAGAACTGTTCTTTCCTTGGGAAGCCAGGGTAATTCTCAGCTATCTGTCCAAATGAGAGTCTTGCATATAACAAGGATAAATTTATTTCACAGTTAATCTCAAGCCCGTTTCAGCACTGTTTTACTAGAGTCCTAGACTTAACTTAAAAGACTGACTAAACAGAATCCAGAGGTGAAGGTAAATAAATAGGTAAACCCTTAATCCCTTCAGAAGGTCAGCTCGGAATGGAACTACGGAGTCCTTCTCTCCAGGCCCCTTGGGGCTGCTCTGAGCCTGCCATTCTGTCCCCACCACTGCCTCGCTCCTGGCTTGGAGCCTGGTGCTGCACTTTCTGACAGGGGAAGCAGAATGCGGCACAATTTAGTTAGGCCATTTGGGTTATTCATTTGCTTGGGTCTTTATGAACCGAATCCAATGGAACCACAAAATTCACTCAGGTGTAAGAAATGAGGAGAAAGATCATTACCTTTGAGGTGACAGATAACGAAAACTCTAAGGGGAAAAGGTCCTAAAGAGGAGTCAATTTTTCAATAACCTGACATCACAATTTAATGTGCCTATGGCACTACCTAACATCATTTTTGAGCTTTTAATGGTGCTATGTGATTCTTTTTGTGAAACTGAAACAAAAATCCATAGCATTATCATATTAAAACATTGGCATACTTAAAAATCAGTGAGTATACAAAAGAATGTTAACAGCATTATTAATCAAGTTTATTACAGGGAGCTGAGATTATAAGTACTCTGCATTTATTTATATTTTTAATATTCTCCAAGTAAATATATGTTGCCTTTATAGTAAGAAAAAAATCAATGATAATTTGTTTTTGAATTTTAAAAATTAACAGCATGTATTCTCCCTGAGCTGAAAATTCTAACTGGTTTTCAAACTGTCTTATCAAATACATAGATATTCAGGGTCTTTGTCCCAAATTTCTATTTTGTTTATTAAAATTTCAGTTGGATATGGTGGTCCACACTTGTAATCTCAGTAGGCTGAGGAGGGGGATTGCAAATTGAAGCCCAGCCTGAGCAATTCAGGGCCTTAGTGAGACTACCTTAAAATTAAAAAATAAAGAAGAGATAGGCATGTAGCTCATTGAATTCAATTCCCAGGAAAATAAATTCACTTAAGATTTCTTTTTCTTAAAAAAAAATAGTTCCACTGTTGGGAAACAGTTGGAACCAGGCATGGTGCATACTTATAATCCTGGACTCAGTAGGCTGAGACAGGAGGATAACAAGCTCAAGAGACTACATAGCAAGACCCTGTCTGGAAAAAAAAAAAAACAACAGTTGGAAGCTATTGTTCTATTTCAGATAGTTCCTGGGGAATTATCCAGGAATAGTGGCCCATACTTTAATCCTGGCACACTCTGAAACTAAAACAGGAGGATCACAAATTCAAGCCTAGTGCAGACAGTTTAGCAACTTAGCGAGACCCTCCCCCAAAATAGAAAATAAAGAGCTGAGGATGTAGCCCAGGGTAACAGCCCTGGTTTCAGTCCTCAGTACTTTAAAAAGAAAAGGGAGAGAAAGTTCCTAAAGTTCTGTGTAAAGAAAATTGAGTCACATAGAAGTTGTAGCTTTGTATTGTACACACTTGCATGCACACACATACACACTCTCACACACACACACACAGAGCCTGTACATCCACTTTCCTTTAATCACTATTCTTTTTTTCTTTCTTAAGTAAATCCCTTAGTCACTGTAATTCCACATCTCAAAATCTCAGAAACTGGGTGAGCAGGATGCAGGGGCGGGGTAGGGGGTAGAGGGATTCAACATATATTACACACTAATTGTGTTCTCTAGTATGTAGGGATGAAGGGAGAAAAGAGTTGTCAACTGAAAAGTTTTTGGGTAATTAATACATAGATAGGGAATAACAGAATGTTTTAAAAAGCTTCCCCATTGATGTCCTTAGAGAACCTCTACTTATAATTTGCTTTGTAGTCTGTTTTGCTCACTTTCCTCCTCCCTAGGACAAAATACCAGACACTCAAAACTTAAAGGAGGAGAAGCTTGGTTTGGCTCACAGTTTCAGAAGTTTCAGTCCATGGTAAACAGGCTCAAACACAGAACCTACATGGTGGAAGGAGATACAGCCTTCCAGACCACACCCTCAGTGACCTGCCTCTCCTGACCAGATCACCTCCTATCAGCACTTAAACTACAGCACCCTGATTCAATCACCTTCCAAAACCCCACCCAGGAGCACAAGGCTTCTGAGGGACATTCTCCAACTAAATCTTAACACAATTCCATTTTTTGTCAGATTCCTGTTTTTTTAAATTTACATTTTAAATAGAGATTTGGCCTCATGGTCCTCTGGTGATATATGGTTGCAACTTTAAACAGGTTGATGGTAGCACATTAATTACATAAGGCCCCCTAAATAAAAGAAAATCTGGACATACAAACATAAAGCTATCTTGGTTCTCAGCCTGACTCTTTTATTTTTCCAGTGCTGGGATCTAACCTAGGACCTCAAACAGGGTAGACACATGCTCTACCAGTGAGCTACATCCCCAGCCCCCACCCTAGCATGAATCTTCAGTAGTAATAACAGTTGGTGAGTTTTCCTTCTAAGGAGCACCAGTGTGTTTACAGTTAGGGTTAGCGTCCGGGTTAGGGTTAGGGTTAGCGTCCGGGTTAGGGTTAGGGTTAGGGTTAGGATATCAATATGGACTGAGCATATTTTTTGTAGTAAATTTGAGATACTGTACTCATATTTAGTATAATTTCCAAAGTTCCTTTTAGGACATTGATTCACACACACACACACACACACACACACTCACACACAGAATGTGCTCACGTACACATGCATACACACAGGAAGTGTTTCTCCCTTATGGGCCAGGAAAGATGGAAGGTTTTTATGACTTGGCTCATCAAAGACAAAAACTGGCCAATTAAAGAAATTAACTGTATGCACACTGTTACAACAGGGAGAGCACCCCAGGTCTAACGCTCAGCATGCCTTAGCAGGGTGACTTTGTCTTATACTTTTATAGGTAGATATAAACAAGTTATAGATGGGGTGGTTTACAATTGGGATTGATTTTTCAATTAATGTCTAAATCAGCTTAAAAAGAAATATTTATCTCTGTGTCTAGCTAGTTTCAGGGGGACAAATAGTTCAGCTGATCATTCATAAGGCAAAGCATGGAAATCAGAAGGTCCACGTTTGGCCTTGTCACAGTAAACAGGGGAACCATCCATGAGTCTTACAGAGTCACAAGTAAGCATTGACAGAAAGCCTTATCTAAGCATTAAGGACAAGGGAGGTTCTCTGTAGCAAGCTGTTTCCCAGAACACAAACCCTTCATTGTTTTCAGAGCTCAGGGGAAGTTCAGCACTGCCAGCCATGATGGACAACTGAGGAAAGAACTGGGTAACTGAGACTTACGTGAAAAGCACAACTTAATGATCACAGGTTACTGAGGTTTGTTGCAGCTAATTAATCATAAATAACAGTTTAATATTTGCACATTTTACCACTTGTAAAAATTGAAAAAAATGTTTTAGAAGAATTCCTTACCACTGCTTTGAAATAGAGCAAATATGATGAAAGCTGATGTTACCTAACAGGAAAAAGGGCCTATTGCTGGCCAATAGGTGTTATAAATGTTATGCAGTAAAACAGCAAACAACATACAAAATAATTTTATTAATAAAGTAGCATGGAACAGAGGAAAAAGCACAGATGGAGTGGGGCTCAAATCTGCAGTCTATTATTTATTAAGTGGAGTGACTGAGTGATTTAACCTCCTAATACTTGAACCAGAAAAGAGGAATAAGGTGTATTTTAAAAGACTTCCATGGCATACAAAGCCCCAGGTAAATCTCCCAAAAATATGAAAGTACTCAGTGATAGAGCCTCACTCCCTGGCCAAAGCTGAGAGGTCACTGACTAAATCATGAATGCCTTCACTCCACCTGGAAGGAGTCATGTATGTTTCATAAGTACTTGAACCTATATGCATTATCTTTCCAGCCAGTGAAACTGAATATGTAAACCTTGACAGCCATCAATGGTCACATCTTCTGCCCTATGGAGAAAGTCAATCTGTACTAAGAGAGAAGCATGAAGGGATATACAGAGAGTAATCAAAGGAAAGATGAAGAACAATGACAGTGCCCACATTTCTGGTTCCACTTATCCTTTTCTTAGCTTTAGATTTCCTATAGCTTAGCTATTTCAAGGCTAGGTTTCTGTCACTTATGTCCCACAGTTTTAATTAATACAAGCACCAAGTGTTATTGTAATAAGTAAGATGCCATGAATAAAATAGAAGGTGAGGGTAAATGCTCTCTTGCCAGTTTCATCTCCTAATTAACAACCCATTTCATCACTAATTCTTTGCTTTACATTGTATAATGGAAATGCAAAAATCTTAAACACATACAATAAATATCTTGTTAGAAGATGCTTTTTATACATATTTGGCTTCACTTCATTGAAATTCATCTTCGAAGAATAAATTTGACTCTAGTTCTAATCTTCGCAGGAGAGCTTTTTTTTTGCTTAAATTATTTTACTGGTACATTTCAAGTATACAATATGTTTACATTTATCATTGGGTACTTGTACCTGCACATGATGTATCTTGGTTCTTATTTTTTCCCCATTCCCTGTCCTCCCTTC
>NW_004624811.1:2761553-2796412 GCF_000247695.1 Heterocephalus glaber | reverse complement strand
GTTGAGATAAAGACCTTCTATTCCAAGTTTTTGTAGGGTTTTTATCATGAATGGGTGTTGGATTTTGTTGAATGCTTTTTCTGCATCTATTGAGATGATCATATGGTTTTTGTCCTTGGCTCTGTTAATATAGTGTATTACATTTATGGATTTACAAATGTTGAACCACCTTGCATCCCTGAGATAAATCTGACTTGGTCAGGGTGTATGATTTTCTTGATGACCCTCTGTATTCTGTTTGCCAGTATCTTGTTGAGGATTTTTATATCTATGTTCATTAGGGAGATTGGCATGTAGTTCTTTTTTGGTTGTGTTTTTCCCTGGTTTTGGAATTAAATTACCACTTGCTTCCAGGAATGAATTTGGAAATATTGTTTCCCTTTCAATTTCATTGATGAGTTTAAAGAGTAATGGTGATAGTTCTTCTTTAAATGTCTTGTAGAATTCAGCAGCCCAGGAGAGCTTTTAAAGTGAGCTTGTGGTTTGGATGTACATCTAACATAAGCTGTATCTATACAATTCTGTAGGCTGTTCTGCCTGGAAACACTGAGAGATAAAGAAAATCATCTGATTATTTGCTTCATACAAATTTCTGTGCTGAAAATTAGTTTTTTAATGTAGAAAATAAGATCATATTTAATCCTTCTTATCAGGCTTAACCTTTGCACATGTTCAAGGGATTCCAATTGAATATTACTTTCACCAAAACACCCCAGTATATACAATAGAGAAAGTTCAGATTATGCAAATAAGAATATAATTATTTTGTATTCTTAAGAGTTGCTTTCAGGAACCTGGGAGCCCAAAAATGTGATGTAAGAGTAAGGCACCTAGTACTTACTAGGAAATAATAAATTCATTCTAATTATAATCATTCTGGGTGGCAATCAAAAGGTAAGGACCAAACACAGTTTCAGTAGAAATGTTTCATGGATAGAATGTACTGTGAGATAAACCCAGTGTAAAAATTTTAGCTTACATTTTTAGGATCCCAGAAAGAAAAGCAATGACAAAGCACAAATTTGTACCTGTGTTCACCCCTCTCTTGAAGCATAAAATGCTTCTAAAATGAGAAACCTCTTCTCCTTGGTGGTACTTGGTTTTAAAAGTTTAGAGTTATCTAATTTTGTACTATTTGTTACCTTTTCAAAAATAATAAGTAAAACTTTATGGCTTTTAGAACAATTATCAGAATATCAGTCTGTTTCATAGTTAAAATAGATTTTTAAAAAGCAACATATTTTGCCTTCTTTGTCATAAAGGAGTTATGTGGTGGACCACTCCATTGATTATGTCCAGTGCAAGCTGTAAGCAGGCTGTAAAGAGTTAACCCCACAATTGCCTTGTTTTGAAAAGTGAGTCCAGCCAAAGCCTATGTGCTGAGGTCAGAGTGACTTGTGCCCAAATTTCATTCCCAGAGTTAAAACCTTCTTTACTAAAAAGACAAGATTAATTATTAACCAAAGCCGATACTTTGCCTGTTCTCTTCCTAATTCAAGAATGCTTTGTCTTTCTTTTCAACCAGCCTTGCCTGCATCAGTAAAGTGTCCATAGCAACCACATGCTCTTTCATGTAGCCCCTTCACCTCAATCTAACTATGATGTCACCAATAAATATCAATAGCTCTGGGTGTTCAGGGCCTTCACTTGTTCAGCCTTGTTTACATGAGCATTGGTCATCCTGGCTCCCTGTATCTCTGTCTCTTTAACTCTGTCTCCATGTTTTTCTTCTCACCTTGCATTGTAGCACTGAGCAGGAAATTGGAACCCATTTTGGGGGTTTCTGATAGAGTTACTACTTTTATCCCTAACCAGAAGAAATCAAGCATATACCTACTATATTAGCCAGGATTGTTCAGAGAATGAGAACCAACAAGGGGGAGATAGAGGGAGGGAGGGAGAATTATAAGGAATTGGTTCACATGACCATGGAGGCTGGTAAGTCTACAAGTGTGCAAAGTGAACCTGTGAAAAAAGAGAGCCAGGAAGAGCCCATGTTCCAGCCCCAAGGTCATTAGGAGTCAGAGCTGATGGCACAGGTGAAGTCCAAAGGCTGGTGAATTCTCTTACTTTTCTCTTACTAGTGGAAGGCTCCATCTTTTTGTTCTACTCATGCTTACAACTAATTAAATGAGTCCTACCCAAATTATGGAAGGAAATGATTTACTTAAATCCAATCATTTAAATGTTAAATCCAAAATAACTTGTAGTTGTACAAAATTAATCACCACATATACATACATCATCTCAAAACCATGCCCTTTCACACAACCAGAGATCACCTGCACAGTTCTTATTTAGTATTATGGCTTCCTACAGTATCACTTATATAAGGGCATCATTTAACTACACACAAAAAAAATGGCTGTATGTTTGAGAACATCAAATTTCCAGGGACCACTCTTAATTAAGGGTTAACTAAATGAGGGTTGGGGTTTGGTAGATACCTCAAATTCCCTGCCATTCAGGGTGATATTTCACCAATATGTAATAGGAAGAGACCTTCCCTGTCTTGTTCCCCTGCTTCCTTATAGCTCTCCTGAGGTCAGCTCCCAATGACACTACTGGCACCAAAATCCTTATCTCAACACCTGCTTTGAGGAGAACCTAAACAAAGAAAAATCTCCATTAAGGTTTAGATCTGGGATGTCCCCATCCTACCCCAAGAGCTTCATGCACTCCAGGTAGGGCTTGTGGAGGGTGGAGCCTGGCTGGAAGAGGTGAGTCACTCACCTGGAAGTGATGTATGGAAATGACCTGGAAGTGTGTATCTCCACCACTACTTGCTTCTCTCTCTTCTTGCTGGCCACCATGATGTGAGCATCTTCTCTCCATCTCGGGACTTTCTGCTATTCCATATCAAAGTTGGACCCTACCAACATGGACTGAAAATTCTCAAATATGAGCAAAATTTAACTTCTCCTTTAAATTGTATGTATTGGGTATTTTGTCCCAGCAACAAGGAAGGTGGCTAAGACAGATTTGGATAACAGAGAAGTGGGACTTTTGCTGTGACACTACCGAAACCTGTGGTTCAGACACCTCTGGAATTGATTCATGGGAGGAGTCTGGAAAGGTTTGCAGATATTAGCTAAATAAGCCCTAGAAGTGTGGTAAACAAAGCTTTATGGTATAGTTTGGTCAGAGCTCAGACACGAATGCTGATAAAAAGGCATACTGTAAAGACCAGGCTCAGGAGATTTCAGTTGGGAGCAAGGACTCTGTTAGCAGTTAGACTCCAGGCCATATATATTATGGTCTGGCAGAAAATTTGCCTACATTTTGTTTATATCCTGAGACTTTATGGGAAACTGAGATAAGGGCAGTGGACTTTAATCCAGCAGAGAAAACATCAAAGTAGCCCACTGTTGAGACTGTGGTATGGATACTGCTCACTGCTTTTAGCAAGATTTATACTGAGAAACAGAAGGAAAAATTCCATTTTAAAAGTTTCCAGTTTCTCCAGAAAGGAAGCACCAGCAAAGTTGGAGTAAAGGAGAATTTGGTTGCTGGAAAAAAACATAGCATTAAAAATAAAACAATTACTTTGCATCAGAATAATAGAAAGGATGCCCGAAGGCTTCCAGGGAATCCACAAGACCCTAGCCATTTCAGGCTCAAGGTTCCAAAAGTGAAAGACTGCTTTGAGAAGAGATGCCCAGGGAACCTTGTTTAAAAAGGATCACCTAGGAAATTGGTTCATAGTGCTCAGTCATTCAGGCACTGAAAGGCCTCTGCAGCCACAATTCTAGGGGGCTCAGCTACTGCTTAAGTTGATGATAGATCTTGACATCATCCACATGGTGTTGGTTTTATAGGCATGTAAAATGCAAGAGTTGTGAGGTCAGGAAGGCTTCTAATTAGATATCAGAAGGTCTGAATGGCCAGGTAATGTGCCTTGAAAGGTTAATGTATGAAACTGTGAGAGTGAAGCTAAAAGTACAGTGGAGATCCCAGAAAGTTGGAGAGGCCGGGTGCATGGAACATCAGCTGAAGAAAGCACATGAAGTGAGCAAGGTCATCCCAACAGAGAAACCATGAAACCATGACAGTTGCAACTTTGCAGTGCCATAGGAGCAGGACCACCCAAGTCATTTGGAGTTCACATCTTTGCCTCCAGTGCTGAACATGGAGCTACAGATTTAATGTTTGCCTTCCTTGGTTTTAGTCTTATTTTGGTCCCACTGGTTTCTATCCCTTTATTCCTCCTTTTAGGAACAGGAATGTTTACCAGTGCTGTTGTATGTTGGAAGTATTTAGCTTTCTTTTTTTATTTACACTGAGGCTCACAGCTAAGAGTTTGCCTTAAATCTTAGCGATTTTGGACTAAGACTTTTCAGCAATACTAGAACTGTTAGAACTCTGGCAACTTGTAGAGATGGTCTAAATGTATTTCGAATAAAGAGGTGAGCATGAGTCTTGGGAATGGGTAGAATGTTACAGTTTAGATCTGGATATCCCCCAAGAGCCTCATGTTCTCACAGGCAGGGTTTGTGGAAGGTAGGATCTGGTTGTAAGAGGTGAGTCACTGGGAATTTGACCTGAAAAGGTATCTCTCCCTTCCCAGCTCCTTGCTTCTCTCTCAGCTTCCTGGCCACCATCAAGAACTTTGCTTTTCATAATGCACCCACACAAACACACAAGTCTGGCAGTCCCACTTTAAAATTACTATTTTCCAATAAATATATAAAGACTAAACAATTGTTTCTGTAAAGCTGAATAAAGGCTTTCATAGACAGTGATGCCCAACCAATAGTTATTTGTAAATAAGTAAATGGATGAATATGCCTAACTTCCAGTTGTAGAAATGAGCTCCTGACCACCAAGGTAAGGCTTTCCTCTGCTAAAATTGGAAAGGCCATTGAACTTAACATAAGTGTCCAACAGAAAGGGCCTGCCTCCAGCACAATTACACTCAGTGCAAATGTTCATGCACAGTAAGTCACATTCCTGACGTGTCTTAACTTGAATGCAGAGTGTCATACATTCCAGGATTAAGTGTTTGGGTCCACAAGTCATGATAGCCAATCAAGCTCAGTAGTAACTGACACTTGGTAAATTTCAATCTCTACTGAAATAAATGCGGGAATAATCCTATGCCTAATAGATCTTTATTTAGAATGCAATGGGAACTTGGTCTTGAAGATGCAGTTAAATAGGTTCTATAGCTTATGTGAGTACCTATGAAGGGCTCAGAAACCTGAAGGTATTTGCTATCTTTGCTTTCCTTCCTGACCCAAAATATGGTCTGGGCACTTTCATTTTTCAGTGATAGAGAACTTTATCAAAATGAACTTCTAGGTAGAAAGCCAATTTAGATAATAATTTATATTAATGTGTTCAATCAACAAATATTTAATGTCACAAGATGACATTCAAAGTGCTAGGGATTCAACAGTGACAACAATAGGTTTTAAAAAACAGTTGTCACACTTTGGAAGAAGAGGTGCTCTGGTTAAGGGTGCACAGCTTGCACAAGAGTCACCTTGCACACTTGTGTTAGGGCAGATTCCCACCCTCCAAAATTGAATACTATAGCTCTCCAGTAAGGAAATTGGATTTTTAAAAAAGTACTCCAATGTATTTGATGCAGCTAATACAAATTGTACTGGACAAGCAAGGCCCTGGAGTTTCCCAGGATATAGTTTATGAGCTATAACCATTGATTTCTCCAGGGACTGACTTTTCTGTTTCGATTCTCAGATAGTCAGATATATACACACACTTTTTTGTACTGCTAGAGATTGAACCAAGGGCCTGGCTCCCTCTACCACTGAGCTACATCTCCAGCCCTTTATTTATTTTATTTTGAGAGAAAGGGTCTCCCTAAGTATCCCAGGCTGACCCCAAACTTGTGATCCTCCTTCCTCAGCCTCATGAGGAGCTGGGATTACAGGTGTGTACCACCACACCTGGCACAATTAACATATTTGATAGATCTCCCCATTCAACTAGAACCTCCAAAATGTATGGTGTTTACTTAGAGGTATTCTTTGTGCCAAAGTCATAGTCAAATATTAACAAAGTATTAACCTCTTATCTAAGACCCTAGAGTCAGCCTAAAATTCTCTTAAAGAGATGAGGACTTGTGAGTTGATATTCAGCTGACTTGCCAGAATGCTTCACATCCCCCTCTGCACGTGATCTTCTCTTAAGTATCATTAAGCATCTCTTTCTCTGTTTCCTATCCTCAAGTAGTTGTTCATGAACAAGGAACACTATGATTTATGTCATCTGGATATCTATTTTGCCAACCCAGAACTTGTCCCATGGTAGACAATAAATGCCTGTGAAATCCTTGAATAAAGGAGATAATGAATAAACCAGGGAATTAACAAATGAATCAATCTATCGATCAAGGTATGTCAGCTTCCTCATCTTGCAAATGAGTGGGCCTCTCCTTGATGTCCAACTGCACTTCTGAGTCTCCAATTCCAATATTGAAAGAAGGAAAGGTGGGGAAGAAGATACAACCAGCTAATTATTGACATGTCCTTCCAAAAACTGCCCACAAATAACTACAGAATCCTCTTTATCATATGTTTTCCTAGCTAGTAAGCCCTGGATTTGACTACATTTTAAACCAAAACTGCAAAAATATGTCTGTTAAAATGAAAGCTGAATGTAAGCCAGTTTATGAGTCTTCTGGTGAAAAAAGTTATATACAGTTACATAGTTTCCACCGCACACCCTGTTGTTGCGAAAACTCTTACCCTTCAGGATATCCCCTCCGAGTGAGTGTTTTGACTGGGGTGGTGATTGAAGCTAGCCGCAGAGAAATTCTCCCACGGTTTACTTAGGTATCACTGCCCTCTGCTGGATAGAATTAGAAGTGTCCGTGTGAATGCACCTAACTCAGAATGTGAGCACCTGTAGGAAAGGACTTTCAAAGTTTTTCTTATCTAGTCAAATTCAAGGACAAAACTAAGTACGCGCATATTTTTCATTTTGCCTAAGACTCCGTTATTACTTCACACATCATTGTTACTGACCCCGTCTTTATTCAAAATTCTGATATTTTGATCACTGAATAATTTTTTGCACTAATTTTAACTTTTTTTTCGTTTTGTATTTTGTTCTTTAATTTATTTCTCTTCTTTTTGATACTGGAGATCAAACCCAGGGCCTCACACATACTGAGCAAATGCTGTACCACAGAACTGGTCCTCTTATTTTGTTTTTAATTGACCTAAAATAATTGTACGTATTTATGGAGTACAGTGGATTGGAGGAGAGAGCTTTGGCACTGAACTACATCCCAGCTTTTTTTTTTTTTTTTTTTTTGAGACTTTTTTGAGACAGGGTCTTGCCAAGTCTTTAAGTTACCCAGACTGGGCTCAAACATGCACTCTTCCCGCCTTAGAATTACAGACATGTGCCACAATGCTCTACTTAGTGGGGGTTTTTATACATGTATGCATTGTGCAGCAATCAAATCAGGGTAAGTACCACAGCCATTGGCACATGTATCTATCCTTTCTTTGTGGTAGGAATATGCAAACTCCTTGCTTCCAGAAACTTGGAAGTATTCAACATAATATTATTAACAGTTGTCACCATACTGTGCGAGTCAATGCAGAATTTACTTCTTTTATCTAATTTTAACTCTGTACTCATTGACCACCTTCTCCCTGTCCCACTTCCTGGAACCTCTGGTAACCACTGTTACCACACCTATAACGCTTTTACCTATCACGTAAAAATAATTACAAATCCCACCACAAGGGTTAGAGATCTACTACATGAAAAAGGTACTGAACTAGGATCTTGAGGGGTTAAAAGGGATTAGCTGAACATATGTCCCTCCAGGATTATCAGTTTAGAAAAATAGAGAGTATTTTTTTAAATATGTGTACAAATGATAATTTTTAAAACTTAAAGTCTAATAGGGTGTAGGTCGTAAGAGAAAAACTAAACGGAAGTTAAAATGAGAAAGACTATAATTGGATGGGAGGAACCCAGAATCCTTTCCCAGGAGGTAGCATCGTGATATCTAAGTCTTGAAGGAGGATCACACATTAAGAGGTAGAGTTAAGGAGGGCGAGGGAAGGGAACAGTTCGGAAAGAGGCAACAGTCCAAGCACGGGAGAGAAGCAGGAGCCAGTGCGTGCGTGCGTGCGTGTGTGTGTAAACAAGGATGTTCTAGTTTATCTGCAACACAGGACACGTTTAAGGGCAAAGGGACCCAGGGCAATGAGGCCGACACTCCTCCGGAGGGCTCGCCGTGCCGGGCAGAAGGCTCTGTATTTACTGTCAGGGATTTCCCACGTGAAAGGAGAGATGAAAAGCCACGGTACTCCAACTGTCCATCTCTCCCACCAGAAGCCATTGTCTCTGGATGCCGGCAGTCGCGCGGCCAGCAGGGATACCCGTCCAAGCCTCACCCACTCTGGGCTCTGCTACCCACTGGGGACGCTGTAAACTCTGCCGCTGCAGGCAAGGGCGACTCCTGGTGGCGGGAGGCTGCCGCACCGCCCCACCGCTCCATGGGGGTCAGGCCTGGGACATCACCAGGACTGTGGGCAAACACCTTGGACCTGGCCTCGTTGATAGGGCTGGACACGGGTTCACCACGTCCACCGTGTGAGAGGTGCTGGCATCTGCGTGCACACCCAACCCGGACAGCTGTGCTGTAGCAAAGCTGAGAGGAATGTCGTTGGAAGACTTCATGTCGTTTCCTGTGTTGATTCATGGCTTAGAAAGGAGAATTATTGAATCAGTGGTAACCACAGATGTTTTTCTAAAATCAACAGATAATTTAGATAGTATTAGAATAAACTGGCAAATGATAAGCACCAGAATTTACATCACTTGTGCTATAAAGTTTAGCTTCATTGAAAAATAGGAAATAATTAGTAATCCCAAATAGTGGGAAGCTAAGGCAGAAAGATTCCAAGTTCCAGGCCGACCTGGGCAAACTGAGCAAGACCTTCTCTCAAAATACAAAGGGCTGGAGATGTAGCTCAATGATAGAGCACTTGCCTAGCATGTGTGAGGTCTTGGGTCAAGTCCCCAGGCGTTGCAAAGGGAAAAAAGAATAAGAAATGCATTTCTCATTTTCTCATTCATGTAATTATGTATACAGCCATAGCTGCTTTAAATATCACTCAGGTTTGTAGCCATTAATTTACATGAGGAAAGGAAGCTGTCAGTGAGGGCTTGAGCAGCAAGTGACGGTGAGGACAAACTGCCTTCCTACGTGGTGCTGACCCAACCTCTGTCCATCCACAACCCTCACCACTGACCCCACAGCCACAGTGCTGTGTCCACACGTGGACCCCCTGGACGTGGGCATGCTGACGTGGGTGCACTCTGCTTCCCTTCGGGGTGGAGGAGACAGTAACCAGAACACACCAGCTGCACTGACGGGTTACCTCACTAAGGTCAGGTGAGATGTAGCCATCCGCTTATGAAGAGTGTAATGAGTGGGAGCTCTGAGATCAACTCTGGGGACACAGTAAGAAGTCACAACAGGTGGGGAAGGGACAGCACGCCCTACTGAGTGGGTGGAAAAGGCTTTCCAGGAAAAGTGCTATGGACACACAAAGCCCTGAGAGATAAGTGGACAACAGGATTGTTGGGGGTGAAAGGCAGAAGAGGGGGGGAAAAGGTGCAGAACATGGGTCCCCCACAAAGAAGAGAGGAGAATTTCCTTGGGGAAACTAGATTTGGTAACACTGTGGCCCCGAGTACCAAGCGAGGAGTAGTGAGAGATAGGACTATGATGGCAAGCAAGGCCTAGCTCACAAACAGGGGTCTGGACTTTATCATGAGTGTCACTGAGGGTCCCCGAGAAGATTAAGGGAAAGGTACTGTGATCAGTTTTTCATTTACCACGGTGTGGGGAGCGGGCAGGAGAGGGATAGAGGGGAAGTAGGGAGACAGTAGGGAGGCTTGCTGTGGTGCAGCAGGTGAAAGATGATGATGTCAGAGCTAAATCAGTGACCAGAGGAGTTGTGAGAAGTCGTGTTTGAAATACTATTGAGAAGCCATAAAAACCCTGGTGATTGATATTTGGTGTTAGGGACAGAAAATGTATGTCCCTCTACAAAACTGAGATGAAGCCCTACCTTAAACACCGGTCAAAGCCCCAGTCCCTCTATAGGATTAGTGCCTTTATAAGAAGCAAGAAGAAACACCAAAAAACCTCCCTCTCCCTGTTCCTCTCCTTCTGTTTCCCTTGCTCCCTTAAATGAGGGCACATCAAGAAGGTGGCTGTCTGCAAACCAGGAAGAGAGCCTTTGCCAAAAAATTAATTTACCAGCACCTCGATTTCAAACTTTCTAGCTTCCAGAGCTGTAAGAAAATAGGTATCGGTTGTTTAAGCCACTGAGCCTATGGTATTTTGTCATAGCAGCCTAAGCACACTAATACAGATGTGGGCATTCAGGGAGAGTCAGATGGCATGGCGTGCCAACTTCCCCCAGATAAGGCCAGGAGAACTGGGCTTGTAAGGAGGGTGAGTTCCACTCTGGGCACCTAGAGCTTGAGAGACAATGCACCGTCCAGAGGAGAGACTCGGTAAGCATCAGATATATATGTGTGGAGCTCAGGAGAGAAAGCCAGAGCAGAGATTTGGGAACTTCATGCTGGAGATGAAAATTAAACCCCGGAGTATACATGAAAATTCTCAGCAAGAGAATGAGGATGAATGAAAAGAAAAAAGGCTGCAAACACAAGTGTTAGAATCTCCAATATTTAAGGGATAAAAAAAGGAAAGGGAAAAGGTCTTGAGAAGTTTAAGAGTAGAAGGAGAATTCATTCCCCTCCAAAAAAAAGTATCATGAACAAAAGAGGGAGTGTGGATACAAGGAGGTCGTGAGGAATTTTAAAATTCAGCTGGAATTTTAGGAGCAGTAAGTTAGGTAAGGTCAGAGAAAAAGTAAAATGGTTGAAATCTGTGGTAGAGGCTGGTGACCTGGGCAAGACGAGTCTCTGTGGAGCTGTAAGGACTGAGAATTAAGGGCTGACTTAGCAGGACAAATTGAGAAAAAGGAAAGCAAAACAACACAAGAAATAAGGTCAGTGCATATTGGCAATTTTTTTACACTTGAGTTATAATTCTTTTTTTTTTTTTTTTTGCTTAAATTCTTTCATTGGTTCATTGTAGGTATACAATACGTTTACATTTCTCATTGGGAGCCTGTACCTGTGCATGATGTATCTTGGTTATTTTTTCCCCATTCCCTGCCCTCCCTTCACCCCCTCCACCTTTCCCTATTTACAAAGACTTTGTTTCCATTTTTTCCTTTTCTCATAATTTTTCCATTTCCTTCTTTCCTTTCCCCTTCCCCTCCCACTTCCCCTCCCCCTTTGGATCTTTTCTTCCTATTTCAAATTATAAATTATACATTTTAATCATTTTAATACTTATTTACACTTTCAGTTTCTCACACTAGAGAAACTATTCAGTATTTACACATGTGTGTCCTATTTATTTCACTTAAGGGTATGGCCTCCATTTAACTATAAATATCTCTAGTCTCTCATTCTTTATGGCTGAGTAGTACTCCATTATATAAAAAAAAAAAAACCACATCTTCTTTATCCAGTTTCCAGTTGATGGGCACTTGGGCTGTTTCCAAGCTTTAGCTATTACAAACTGTGCATCTATAAACATGGGTGCACATATATCACTGTGGTTCTTGTAAATAGGGAGGGATGGAGGGGTTGAAGGGAGATAGGCCACACTGGGCAATTTAGCAAGACCCTGTCTCAAAATTAAAAAAGGAGTTGGCCAAGGCTCTGGGATCAATCTCCAGTACCACAAAAGATAGAGAAAGAGGGGGGAAAAAAAGAACTGTAAACTGAACCCTGACTCAGACCTACTAAATCCGATGCCAGCACCCCATGTTCCAACACCCTTCCAGGTAGGTCTGGTCCAAACTTGTATTTATTTCTTAGGGCTGTCATAGATATTTCCAGAAACTTGCTTGACATGACAGAAATGTGTTTTCTCACAGCTCTTAGAGGTCAGAGGCCTGATGTGAAGGTTGACAGGGTGTTGCTCCCTCCAAAGGCTCCCTTGTGCTCCCTTTCCCAGATTCCATTGGCTGCTGATGTTCTTCACAGTTACAACACTCCAGTCTGCCACCATCTTCTCTCTGTATTTCTCCTCTGTGTGTCATCCTCTCTTCTCTCCCCACTGGTGATTTCCTTAATTTTACAACAATGTAATGTATATTTTATGAAGAACTAGAAGAGGGGAGTTTCAAGATGCCAAACACTAAGAAAAGACAAACGTGTAAGGAGATGGAAATGCGAATTACCCTGATTTGTTCGCTACAAACTGCATACATATATTGAATTATCACATTGTACCCCGTACATATGTATAATGATGTGTCAATCAAAAGAAAAAGAAATAAAATTAATTTCAAAAGATTACACCTGTAAAGATACCCCTTCCTGTCACATTCACAAGTTCTGAGGATCTAGCTTTTGGGGTTTGGACAGTAAACATCTCCCAGTGGTCCATGTGATACAGGTTTGGTTCCCAGGATAGCGTTTTGGGGAGGTGGCAGCAATTTTAGGAGGAAGGCCTCAAAGGAAGTCCTCTGGTCACTGGGCCATGCTCCCAAAGGGGACAATGGGATTTGTCCCTTCTTTCTCTTTTTTTGTTTCTGCCCACCAGATAAACAGTTTACTCCTCATACAATTCCCTGCCATTGTGCCCAGCATTCCCACCAGTGGGCCCATCCAGTCTTGGACTGAAATTTCCAGAACCATGAGTTAAGTAAACTTTTTCTCTTATAAATTAATTATCTTGGATATTTCAAGTAAAAGAAAGCTGTCTAACACCATTCAACCCACTACAACACTTAAGTTTGAGAAACACTCACAGAGGAAAAGTGAATAAGGAAATTCCACATCAAAAGACATTCCCTTTAATATGACATGAATCTGCCCGTCCCTTTTCATTTTCTCCTCTTCATAATCTTGTTGACTCGCTTCTCTTCCAATCCAAATGATTGTTATATATTTCTGTTTCTTTTTCCATAACTTAATTTTTGCTCTTTCCCTACATTCTTTGAGAAAGAATATTTCCATTATTCCTTGACTCTTCTTACACTGTCATTCAGGCTGGAAATTTTATATTTCTATTTCAATAGCAAATTCAGACTAGTAAAACAAGGTTTCCTATCTCAGGTGAAATATCAGCAATCATACTACACATAAAATGTGATCAGATCTGATTTCAGAATTAATACTACAGATGACAATTAACTGTTGCATATAATTTTTTCTTATTTTTTACCATTGCAACCAGTGTCCTCTAGTGGCCAATGTAGGAACTGATGCTAAAAATAAACCCTTTTGCTTGCGCACTTATTAAATAACATATATTGAACAAGTAGTCCAACTTCGTCCTATATTACTACAGAGATGCTTGAATAATATTTGATTGGAATATTTATTTGATTAGATTCTATGAAAACTATTTAACCTTTGCTAGGGTATCTATGCAGACTTTCTAGAGAACAAGATTTTTCTTTCCTAAAAGAATAATTTTTAAAACTTCATAATATACGAAATGCACAACTGTCACTCAAATAAGAAATCCTAAGTGCAATTTAATGAATTTTTCATGCTGAGAAGAACATTTTAACTCTTTAAAATTCCTTTATATCAATCCTTCTCTTTTTCCCTTTGAAAAATAGAGTTTAGTTCAAGAAAACTGAGCACACTCATTTCACAAATGTGATTGATATCATGAAAGAAATGTAAGCATGGAACTAAGTCTGTGGCAGAGTTGAATAGAAAAGGTGGCATCATCCCATGAAAAGATAGGGAAATTTTGACAAAATGTATGAGGAAAGAGTATAGTGCATCCATATCAGGCATAAGACCCCTTAGTTGGTACAGGGTTTTCCAGAGTTGTCTTCAGAAGAGGAAATACTTAGGGCACAAGAGGCCATAGGAGGAAGGAAAATGGGGTGGGGGAGTCCACACGAAGAGCATAACTTCTGAGACACTATTCTCTTGGACCTTGAAAAGTGTTTCTTTCAGCTAAAGTTGTAGCTTTTGCCTCTCCTACATTAAAATTCCCTCTTTTAAAGCACATCAACCCTTCAGCAGATAAGCTGAAGTTGTTATTGTTATTGTTATGGACTGTACTATGTCCTTCCAAAATGCCTGGGTCCAAATCCTATCCACTAGTATTGCAGAATGATGACTGGTTTGGGGTTTTTTTTTGTTTTGGTTTTTTTTTGTTTGAGACAGGGTCTCGCTATGTAGTTCAGGCTGGTCTTGAACTCACTATGCAGCCCAGGCTGGCCTCAAACTCATGGTGATCCTCCTGCCTCAGCCTCCAGAGTGTTGCGATTACAGGCCTGCACCACCACACCTGGCTATGACTATATTTAAAGACAGGCTCTTTAAAGAAGTAATTAAGGGGTCCGGGGATGTAGCTCAGTGGTGCCATGCCTGCCTGGTAAGTGCAAGTCCTGAGTTCAATCCTCAGTACTGGGGGGAAAAAAAGAAGTAATTAAGGTAAATCATGGTCATTTGACTTGGTAATGTGACAGGTGTCCTTATAAGAAAAGGAGAGTAGGACACAGACAGAGGGCAGACAAGAACACACATTGAGAAGATGGTCACCTACAGGCCAAAGGGAGAAACCTCAGTGGAAATCAACCCTAGCCACACCCTGATCTTGGACTGCTTCTGATATGGAAGCCCTTAAAGAACAAACACATGTTCCCTTGCAGAGCCTGTTGACATAATCTTGGAGAGACTGAATAGTATAAGTCATGAAAGGAAGAGAAAGGGACTCCAAGTACCCCTCATCACACTGTTACTTGGAGAGGGACCCTTGTTATTTCAGGTCTTTGGGCCATAACTTCACAAAGTACCCTACAGGAAAATTAGGAAATTTTAGAAAGAGCAAGAAAACTACGATACTCAGAAGTACACCTGCATGGACAGCCAGAGAGTCGTGACTGAACTGTCTGCTTTAGCTGTGTCCCTGTGGTGGATTAACTAATGAGCCACTTGTAACGCCCAGCTGAACTGAATCAGTGTGGTGTGGGTGTGGAGGATCCACCTGAGGATTGTTGCCAATAGCCATAAAAAGAGAATTGGAGGGGAAGATCGGGGGCTGTTGACTTTCTAGGAGAAGCTTGCTGTGGATGATTTTCCTGATGCGAACTAGGCTGTTGTCTTGGGAGGAGGAGCTTGGGCCCTTGATGTCGTAGGGAATGGCTGCTGTTCTCGACAGGGGAGCTCTGGTCTTCACCGTGAGCGTCACTTCCTAAATGTCGGTCCTTCAGCCTGGTGGCACAAACCCTTCATCCCACCGGCTAGGTTTTCTGTCTTCCACCACTGGGCTTTGGGTCTTCTGGGGACAGATCTTCAATACGGACAAGTATGAGACATTGCCGTGGGCTCTAGGCCACTGACTGGACTCGTGGAGAACATTGCCTTGGCCTTTAGGCCTTCAGCTGGACTTGTGTGAGACACTGTGGGATCCAGGCCCTTGATTGGATTCTTTGGGCTTCTCATGTGGTTAATCTCTTGCAGTCCTCTGTATTTGACTTTCTGGATAAATATCATAAAATAATCCTATAAATTATGTGTCCTCCATTAAACATATTCCCTTGCCAAAACCCTGACTACAACAGTCCCCTGTAACAATTTTACTTAGTACATAGGTGAGCACTTATAATTTTAATCAGTCTATATTTACCTGGTCATGATAGATATAATTGTGATACCAAATTCAAAACTTTACATATATTGTTACTAGGAAACAAGACTAGTAGAAATACAGAGTTAAGGTAAACCCAAAGAGGAAAAGGTAAACATTTCCACAAAGGAAAAAAAGAAAGAAGTTATATACAAAGAATTAAAGAGTAATTAGACATCTAAACCTAAGATGCCAGAACGCAAATTAATTTATACACACTGAGTTCTAAGGGAAAATGGCTTTAAACTTAAAATTCTACGCGCAGACAGGTTATTCTCACAGGGGGACAAAATGAAGATATTTGTAGATCCCATGCATAACTTTTAAAATAAGCCTGGATGATGTATTTCAGCAAGAAGAAAAGAATCCAAAAAAAAAAAAGGTAGTATGTAAAAAGAAATGGCAAACACAGTGATGACGTGAGCTAGTCGATATGAGTCGATAGAGGACAGGAGGAGAAGAGAGAGTTCCACCCTCAGCAGGCAGGAGGATGGCGTGGCTGGGCCTGGGAGGAACCGCCTGCTTGGAGGACTGCCTCCGGCAGGGGGCGCACATTCCAGCTTGGACTCTTTCTTTTCAGGGTTCTTAAGCAGCAGAAATCACTCTAAACTTAGCCACAGATAGTATGAACGCAAAAGGCAGCTCTTTAAGGAAGAGATAAATGCCACCCGCTCACACTTGGAGTTCTGAGCAGGCTCTGGTCCCGTCTGAAGTTGATTTCAAGCACAGTCGTCTCCTCCCACCCGCCCCACCTGGGGCAAGAAAAGCTCCAGTTTACTCATTTCCCGGCCACCTGGAAGAAGATCCCAGGCTCTGCCCACTACAATACCATTACATCTCCAAAGTAGGTTTTTTAAATGATAAATTCAGAGATACAGAAATGGAAGAATTAAAATATTGAACAGTGATAATGTGTAAAAGAAGTCAACTGGGGGTCAGGGGGTAGTTCAGTGATGCCTCAACTGCCTGGCAGTCACAAGGTCCTGAGTTCAATTCCCTGTATCAAAGAAAAAAAAGTTCTGTTGACTCTTGACTGGTAAGGGCTACAAATGACAAGTTCCACTAAACTCTCATTTTGCCTCTGAGTAGTGGATTTTGAGCTTTTCTCTTGGGCTTTAATTTGCTAAGGCTGTGCACATATGTAAAAAATAGATTATTTTAGGGGAGAAGTAGGTGTAGGATTATTGCTTATGTCACTTCTTAAGCAGTTATGCTCTTAATGCTTAAAAGAAGACTAACATTGTTTGCACAAAAGTTGGTGATTCCCTCCCCCAGCTAGTAATGAAATTACTTCTGTTGTGTAAACTTTTTATGTCATCTTATAATAAAAGCTGAAAAAAATCCCTTTGTTTCTATTTATTTAAAAAATGCTTTTCTATATGTACCCTTAATAACAGATTTTGAAGAAATCATGTAAGAAAATAAAGCATTTGAATGGTACAGTAGATGTAAAAATAATTCAGTTTAAAAGAATGTTTGTTTTTACATTAAATGTTGATTTGAAATCAAATGATTTTGTACATAAAGTTCAATAATATAAAAAAAGATTTAAGTTGATCAATACAATAAAATACAGCATATAAAATGCACAAAATGAGATAAGTCCAAACATATCATCAGTCAAAATTCAAAGAAGTATAATAAACTCACCAATAAGAGACAGTCTAGGAAAGAATTTTTTTTCCCAAGAAAGGATTTTTAAAAATAAAATCCAAAGCTGGGTATGGTGGTGTGTGCCTGTAATTCTAGCACTCTGGAAGGCTGAAGCAGGAGAATCACAAGTTTGAGCCCAGTCTAGGTGACTTAGCGAGACCCTGTCTCAAAATAAAAATTAAAAAAAACTGGAGATGTAGTTCAGTGTGGAGGCACTGGGTTAAAGCCCTACTATGCAAAGTAAAATAGTGTCCACAGATATGCCCCTTTTAAGAGATTCACATAAAATACAACAGTACAGAAATTTTATTTTAAAAGTACAATGTTTTATGTTATAACATAATACCTAAGACTAGGTTGTTTGTTTGTTTTGTTTTGTTTACAATGCTAGGAATCAAATCCAGGGTCTTACACATGCTAGCCAAGCACTGTCCCACTGAACCACACGCCAGCCCAAAACTAGGTTATTTTAAGTGAACTGAAATTTATTGGCTCTCAGTCATGTAGCCTTTACATTTACTTCCTTTTTACAAAAATATTTATTGAGGTTCTACTGTCAGGTACTATGCCAAGCACAGGAATGAGTTTATATAGATGGCAGATGATGGTGATGGGGGGGGGGGGGTCTAAAGGCACAAAAACATGATCTTGCCAGGGGGCATGGTGGCACATGTTTATAATCCCAGCACTATGGGAGGCTGAGGCATGAGGATTGCAAGTTCAAGCCCAACTTGGGCTAGTTTAGCAATTTAGTGATACCCTGTGTCAAAATAAAAAAGAGCTAAGTATGTAGCTCATTGTGAAGGCCCTAGGTTCAATCTCCAAAACAAAATCCCATAACATTGCTCTCTAACGAGGAAATGAAGAAATAGAAGAGTGGCCCTAATTAACGAATCATGTGAAGAACTGTGAAAATGCAGCTGCATTAAATATGAATCATCTGATAAAGCTATCACTATCAGCATTAGCATCATCATTTGTCTTTTATCACTAAGAAAGGAGGCACAGAGAGTTTTAAAAACTTATCTAAGGTTGGTGGAGCTAGCAGGCAAAAGAACCAGGCTTGGGCTGTGAAGTATACACTAGTGAGCCCATGACCTTCACCACTACACTGCATGACCTTCACAAGAAAAGCATAGCTAGAGACATGACACTGTGGGTGTCTGTTGAAAACTTGTACAACAGGAATCTCAGAGTGATGATTTGGCTAAGGGGTAAATGGCATGCTTGTAGCAAAGGAAAGGGCGCCAAGCAGAATGACAAGCTGCTAGAGATTACCTTTGCCAACAGGGAGCCTGGCACCCAGCAAGGGGTAACATGGGGTCAGTGGTAGCCAGGGCAGAGGCAGAGTGATGTGGAACCGGAAGGGTAGGGGCTAGAGCAATTCCTTTTTCTTTTTTTTTTCTTGTACCAGGAATCCAACTTGGGACCTTCCACAGGAGCAATTCCTTTTTAAAAGGAATTTTCTTGTTTCTCTGAAAAAGAAAGGAAAATCTGCCAAAGGAGATGCCAGAGGTCAACTACATCAAGCTTGGGCACAGGGACACAGGTGACTAGTTGAAAGGCAAGGGAGAGATGCTGTAGCATGGACTAGGCTGTGGTGAGACATCAACTGGTTCTGGTGAGAAAACCCACAGAAATTCAAAATTGGATTGAAAACAAGGGGTTCAGGAGACATCATGAATAGTTCTAGGTTTCTGACTTAGATTAAAAATATGCATAGAGTTTTCACTAAGATGGCAAATACCATACAGGTGTAGAGAGTGGAATGAGGGAAGATCCTCAGTGTGGGACATAAATTGGGTTTGAGGTACCTTGGAATATCCAAATGGAAACGTCAAGGAGGCAGCTAGATGTGTGGGCCTGGAGTCAAAAGAAAAGAACAAAGCAGTGATGAAAACACAGCTTTGAAAGTCTTCTGTTTAGTAGTATTGCAAGCCATGAATGATTGAAGGAAAAGGAACCTGAGAAGGTGTGGGGGTGACTTAAGAGAAAAGGATTACTCTCTTGAGTCCAGTGCAACTCAGAGGTCAGGAATAAGACGACAGAAAATAGGTTGCTTTCCAAGATGGCAGTCACAGTGACTTAAAAAGTACAGTTTGGGGTGGGAACGAGACTGAAGAAAATTTTAAGTGAATGGAAACAAGGAAATGAAAAGAGACAATTTGAGGGATGGAGGGGTTGAAGGGTAGGGCAGGGAAAGGAGGAAAAAAATAAGAACCAAGAGAGTATGTAAAGGTGGATATCTCCAATGATGAATGTCATTACATTGTACACCTAAAATGTACCAATAAAAAGATATACAAAAAAAAAGAAAAGAAAAGAGACAATTTACCTACATTCAGCTGGGAAGGGAATTGAGGATGTGAGATAGTCACGGAAAAGAAACGTGGGCTCAAGAGAAGACTTCTTAAAGTATTAAACATATGAACACATAAATTTGGGGAAGTTTACAGTATTTCTAGCAGTTAGGGGGATGAGAAAGCTTGAGAGAAGGGAGAAACTTCATCAAAGCAGCTGATGACAAAAACTTAAAGAAAGAAGGTAAAGTAGAAATTCTCCAGAGAAGAATAATGGACTTTTGGAAAAGTAGTATCTAATATGATAATTGAAACTGTTGCTCATGGTACATGGGCCAGGATCTTCTTCCATTACCATAAAAACTCCAGTGAAGTGCTGGGGGTGTAGCTCAGTGGTACACTGTCAGGTCATGGGTTCAATCCCCGTGGAATCTGCAGGGTGGAGAATGGAACTTTAGAAAAATCAGGAAATTAAAATAGGTTGCGATCTGAAGAAGTATACATTCTGGAGCTCTCAAGACATGATATGAAGTAGACTGAGCTGCCAACAGCATGCGGAATTCATGTTGGATCAATACTACAGCAAAGGAACTGACACCTCCTAAGGCTAGAGAACATAGGGGCCCAGACAACAAACTGCAGAGTTTTAAAAGGCTAAAGCATTTGAGTTTAAAAAGTATTTATTTTAATATAAATTAGGATGAATTCCAGATCATTATAAAAATGTTACTTTCATTTGCTTGCATGTAATGTTTTTCACTGAGAGAGAAAGTAAAGGTCAGTTAGAGCTAGCCTAAGAGTCATGGGAACTGAACATGGGTGTGTGGTACTGGTGAGTCTTATCCATATGCATCATGGTGGAAAGAAAATCCAAAATGATCTACTTTATGGGGGATTCTCCCAGGGAGACTTCCAGATAATTCACCTGATGTGTTGTTCTTTCCCTCCATCTAAAGAAGGCTTAACCAATGTCCAACCCACACTTACCTGAATGTCCAGAGTAGAGCATCAAGGAATAAGGGTGAAGTATCAAGTACTCACAAACCCAAGCCAGCATACTCATCTTAAGTAGCCCAAAATATTTACAGTCCTTGGTATGGGGAAAATTGTGTCTTATTTCTGCCCCCAAAGTCATTTGTTGAAGCTCTAACTCCAGTACTGTGAAAAAATAAATACCTTGTTCTTAAGCCACCTAGTCAGGAAAGCCAAGGCATTCATTCATATACAATGTCTTACTTGCAATTTGGCACACCTTTTTCCTGCCGTTCAAGTCCATCCTTCAAACATCACCATAACGTATCTGTCATCAGAACAAAGGTTAGGTGTCTTAGCTGCCTAGAGCCATGGGAACACTCCCAAGACAGCTGTGACCCATCTCAAACAAGGGCCACTAGGAACGGGTACTCGGAGGGTCTCAGGCACTGACATTTGACATGGTGTGGATTTGGGGCAGAAGTAAATGAGCTAAGTCTGAGCGGTGATGGTCAGAATTCATTAGCTTAGGTGAGTTGCTGGAATGATCTCTGAAAATATAAGGCTTTGTAGAGTTACTTGATCAAGTTTGCAGTCTTGTACCCAGGCATCCAAATGAGCTGCTTTAAGAGTCAGAGGTTAGTTTGCCTCGAATGTCATGGTTTGCATAGTTTGTTTGTGCTGCAAGTTATGAGACAATTTTGTAAGTCATAGTTTCTGTTTCATTTCTCATTGCTCTTTGTGTTAGTTCAGTGATGTCAGATGTGATCCACAGAGTTGATGGGGATCCGTGAGCACTGTATCAGTGAGGAGTGATTATGTTTACTTTCTGGGCTTTCAAAGTAAATGTATTTCTTCATGTTAACGAGATCCAGATCATAATTACATCAGCAATTTAGCTTAAAAGTTTGAAGTGGGCCTCTAGAGTCAGGCAGGCTTGATTCAGTACCCATCTCCCTGGTTTGTAGTTCTAGGATCTCAGCACCTCTGGATCAATTTCATCACCACTTCACTGGCATAAATAGTAATACCTCCCTTTTAGGATTATTGTGAGAATTAAATAAATTAATGCACATATCCTGGTCACCTAATGGTTTATAACACGAAACAAAAAACCCTAAAACATGGCAGCTTCTACTAAATAGCAGTTTTATTCTGCTTATGACTTTGTTGGTCAGGAGTCTGGAAAAGGTTCAGCTGAGCGTTTCTCTCAGTCCCATACAGCATCAGCTGAGGTGATTTCTTGGGACAGCAGGACCCACCTCAGAGACAGCTTACTCCTGCCTGCCAAGTAGGCATTGGCTGTCAGCTAGAGACCTTGGCTCCTCTCCCATGGACCTCTCCACAGGGCTGCTCAAGCTCCCTGACAGGTTGCAACTCGGTTCCGAGAGACCTGAGCAGAAGCTGGCAGGCTTCTTACAGCCCTGGGTCCCAGAATGTCACCTGCACTACATTCAACTAATGAAGTCTCTCGCAAAAGCCAGCATAGACTCACCTACTCTGCAAGCAATTACCAACCTTGGTTATTATTGTACAGAACATGGGATGCAAGATAGCTTTTGTATCCTTAAATGAGTATAGAAACATAAATATATTACTTGATTTCCTGATAGAAGATTTGTCATTTTTCTAACTGTATTTCTTCAAGAAATGTTTCCTGAGGCTTCCTCAATAATCATAGGCACCATCAATGCAACTGATAGCTTTTCAGTCATGAATTCTAGAAAAGCTAGAATTTTTTCTTCTTTTCCTTTTATTATTAGTGTCTATTTCTTTTACAAAATACTGGATTTCAATGCGTATAATCTATTTTCATCATATTCATCACCCCATTGCCTTCCCATATACTTCTTCCTCCTTATTCCCTTTCTCATGTCTACTAATAGTCTTCCTTCTACATTTATGTCTTCTTATTCAGATCCCATATATTAAGGAGAACAAGGAATATTTGGTTTTCTGGGGCTGGAGATTTAGCTCAGTGGTTCCGCCACCTGCCTTGCAAGTGCAAGGTCCCGAGTTCAATCCCTGGTACCCCCCCAAAAAAATTTGATTTTCTGAGTCTGGCTTATTTTCCTTAACACAATGATCTCCAGATCCATTCATTGTACATCTACACCACATTTTCTTTATCCATGCATCTTTTCATGGCCAGGTAGGCTAGTTCCATATCTTGGCTATTGTGAATTGTACTACAATAAACGTAGGTATGCAAGTGTCCACATAGTGTGCTGGCCTAACTTGCTTTGGGTCTATGTACCAAGAAGTGGTATACATGGATCAAATGGTAGTTCTATTTTTAATTTTTTGAGGAACCTCTATACTAATTTCCATAGTGGCTATACCAATTACATTCCCACCACCAGTGTGGAAAGGTCCCCAATCCACCCCAGGGATCGTTGACAGCATTTATTGGTTTTTATATTCTTGATGACAGTCATTCTGATTGGGTTGTCATGGAATCAAAATGTAGTTTTGATTCAAATTTCCATAATAACCAAAGAGGTTGAACATTGTTTTATGTACTTATTGGCTATTTATACTTCTTTTGAGAAATATGTTTATTTCATTTTTCTATTGATTGGGCTATTTGAATTTTTGATGTTAAGTTTTTTGAGCTCTTTATATATTCTAGACATTAATCCTCTTTCAGAAGGTTAACTGACAAAGATTTTCTCCCATTCTGCAGGCTCTCTTTACTCTGTTATTTTCCTTACTGTATAGCAACTTTTTAATTTGATGTGGTCCCATTTGTTGGTTCTTGCTATTATCTCTTGCACTCTTGGAGTCCTATTCAGGATGTCTTTGCCTTTACCTATGGTTTAAACTGTTTCCCTTATATTTTCTTTTTTTTCTTTTTTTTGGTACTGGGAGTTGAACTCAGGTCCTTGCGCTTGCATAGCAGGTGGCCAAACCACTGAGCTAAACCCCTGGCCCATCTTATATTTCCTTTTAGCAGTTTATTGAAACTTTTTTTCATGTCCAGATTACTCAAGAAGCACATTTTGAGGCATTTTGTATACCAATTGTCTCTTTCAATAGCTGCCAGACTAGGGTAGGGAAGAAGAACAGCGGTGGTGGGCTGTCTGTATCACTGAAAGCTCTAAACGGTTCACCATCTCTGAACTAGAGCTTGGTCAAACATCGAGTTAAACTTTTTGTTCTCTTCTCAGCCCCCAACCAGCACTGTGATTCCACAGGATAAAGTAAAATGATTAGAAAGTTTCTTGAGAGAGGAGGAAGAAAGGAGTTCAGCCATGAGAAAGGAGGTACAGTCACTGGATCATTTTCTAGTCCCATTTTTTGCAAGGAAAGAGAATATTTAGACTGACAAAAATTTTACTCAGAAAGGCCTGTCATATAGAAAAAGCAATTTAGTCCCCAAAGTAAAAAAATAAAAATAATAATAAACTTAAATCCGTGTGTGGAATTCTTGGTTCAATTTTATTTTAAATTTTTCTTTCTGTATAAAATGGAGTGAGATGCCTCCAGAAGTAGTGCCCTTCTGCTCCCTGGAGTGGTGGGCAGTAATGGGGTATCTGGATAACTATTCGGTGGAGATTTTACAGATGTATACCTCCAGCTGTCAGTCAAGGACATCTAAGTGTCCCCTGGCTCCGGAATTTTATAATTTAAAATCCAAATAAAATTCACGTCCTGTTTTTCTGACTTCTTTTACAATCTATAAAGGAAACCTGGTAGTTATGTAATTAGTTAATTTAATGTATTAATCATTCCTTCCTAGTGGGCAGTGGCTTTGAGGTTCAACAGGCCCATACAGCAGAATTTCAGAAAGAAGCAACTCTTTCCAGCAGCCGTAGTATACACAGCTATAGTTACTATTCCAGGAAACATCCTCCAAACCTGCACATCTGTATAGGACCAAAAAAGTTACAAGGCACTTTAAAATGCAAATTGAGATAGACAGAAACTGGACACAAAAAGATGTGACATCTTTTGGTTTGGGGGAACGGAAAAGTTGTATAGACAATGCTACTTTAAAGCAGAAGAAAAGTAGATGAGTCTGGTAGGAATCTTGAATTTGGTAGCATTTCTACTGTTCCCACAAAAGTCTGTTTCAGAGTATGCCAGGACCATGTAATACCATCTGTTGACATGTTGATGGAAGTATTTATACCACTAAGCTGTGAAATGGCTGTAGTCATTAAGAGAGAAGTCATCACAAAACTGAATAATTTTACAGGGCGGATAACTGAAATCTTAACTACAAGGTCAACAAAGACCTCAATATTGCCAAAGCCAGTGGTGTCAATATTGCCAAAGCAGCTTTCCACACATTTTTCTATTCTGCTTTCTTTCTCCCTTGGTTTCAGTGACTCCACATTCCTCCTGCACCTTCCTCTCTCTTGGTCTACTTCCAAGTTCCTTTTTGATGGCCCTTCTTGCCATCACCTCTAAGGATGGAGGTCCTCAAGCTCCATATTGACAACCATTCTCTTCACATATCATCTAGACATTGATCACCCCCAAATGCAGATCTTGAGAACAGACTCACCTCACAGTTCTATTGATATAGGGGGAAGAGATGCAACTCCCAAACCTACTAGATATCCAAAACACGAGTTTATGTTTTCTAAAATCGAAGAATGAATTCTAGGAACAACGGAGGTTAAGAGTAGGAAAAATTTATTGAGAAAGAAAGCTTCTGTCTAAGAGAGACAGAAGGGGGACCAGAAACTGGGTTGCCTGCCCACCCCACATTTCAAAGGTGTTTTATACACCAAAAGCCATGTGGTGAGGCAGGTACAAAGTGGGACAAAACTCTAAGACCTAATGGAAATTTACAAGGTGGGTATGAGGTGGGACAAAACCACAACCGATAAGATTACAAGTACAGTCACCCAGGTAATATTGATTAAATGGGGATCCAATGGGAAAATAAGTCACATACAAGGAATTTCCCATTTAGAATATCAATCACTGCTATCTATCTCTAGGGGAAGTAGTCCCTCTTCTTTTTATAATGCTTACCATTGAATGTGCCTCAATTGTTCTCCATGTTGGTCCCTTGCTGTGTTGGCTCCTGGAGCGCTGGGGCCTTAAGGGAGGCCCTGTCTAGCTGCCAAAAAGATAGCTAATTAACTTACCTATCTACAATACTATCGTAGTATATCCAACTGCTGCATGACACCTCTACTTCTACATTTCCCATACCTTAAATGCAACAGATAGCAAATACACTGAGTTTGTTCTTTACCAATAACACTCCTCCTGCTCTCATTGAACTCTGAAATCTGCCACCTCTGCATCTTCCCTATATCAGTAAATGTAATAGCTTCATATAATCAGTTGTTCACTTAGGCACCCAAGAATCACACTTGACAACTGCCTCTCCCTCCACCATATCCAATCTTTATTACCAAGTTCTGCTGAGGTCACATACAAAATATGTCTAGAATCCATGTACTACCATTTTTTCAGAGCCATGACCCTAATGGAACCTACCTTAGACTTTACAATGTTCTTCCTAACAGTTCTTCCCAGCTCTACCCAGACAAGCCTCAGCCCATATATACTCAGAAACCATGGAAGTTCTTCTGAAAAATAATTTTTTTAGAACATGTGTCACCATTTTTCCTCCTACAAAAGGCTTGAGGTAAAAATCACTTACAAAATGTTTTTTCACTATAGTAACACCTGAGGTATCAATTCTTTTATTCCCCCCCCCAATTTTAATTTTCTGTGGGTACATGTTTGCAATACATAATGGTCACATTCCTTGTGAAGAATTGGTACATGTACCTAACACATCTTAATTCTTTTTTCATCTCCTATCCTCCTCTCCCTCCCCCTTTAATCCATTTCTTAGTCTCCTTCCTATTTGCAAAAGATCTACCTCCCTATTTCCTACCATCTATCTGTTATTTTGCTCTTTATATGTTTTAACTCTCATATAGGAGAAACCATGTGATATTTAAGCATGTGTGTCTGGTTTATTTCACTTAACATTATGGTTTGACTTCAGTTTATCCTATAAATGACTCAAGTTTATCCTTCTTTATGGCAGAGTAGTGCTCCACTGTGTATAAATATCACATTTCCTTTATCCATTCATCTGTTAACAGACATATAGGCTGCTTCCAAGATATAGCTGTTATGAATGCGCTGCTATAAACATGAGTATGCATGTACCACTGTAATATGATGACTTTAACTCTCTCAGAAAAATACCAAGAAGGGGAATAGCTGAGTTGAATGGAATTCCTTGTTCAGTTTTTTGAAGAATTTCTATACTAATTTCCATAATGACTGCACTATTTTACATTCCCACCAACAATGTAGAAGTTTTCCTTTTTTGCTGAAGCCTTTCTGGCATTTGTTCTTATTTGATTTATTGACGATAGCCATTCTTTTTGGAGTAAGATGGAATCTCAGTGTTGTTGTAATTTCCATTTCTCTAATGGCCAGATTCCTATTCTTTCTAAGAGATGATCATTCTGTTTCTGTTAGTGCTTCTTTTCTTTTTTCCTCTTCCTAAGTCAGTAAAATGCCTTGGGAATATATGTATCATCTGGCAAGGGAGTCCACTTTGACTTGCGGACTAACCAAACCAGTCTCATCTTTTTAGAAGATAATCAATTTAATTGACTCCTAAAACTTTCCAAGTTTTATAATAACTTCCATTTGAATGCAATAGAAAAATGAATTCTTTACTAGATCCTACAAGGCAAGGTTTCAAACTACTTTTTGTAAATGACCAATTTGTATTTTTAAAAAATCTTTCAATCCCTCTTTAATGGATATTTTTATAAAATATAATAAAGATGAATTACTAGGACAAAATGAAACCAAAATAGGATATACAAAGATAAATCTAACTTTTTAAAATTGAAAATATATATAAAACCTCCCTGCCAAATCATTTAAAAGATTTTAAGTGTGTGTTTTAATTTCTATATTTATCCCATTCTGTGCCAGTTCAGCACTGACACTTCCCTGGATGATCTGGCTCCTGCCAAACTCTCCAACTCTGACCAAAGTACTCTCTCATGACTTCACCCTGCTCCAAGCCTTCTTGAGGTGTGGTAAACAGAGCAAGCTCTTTCCAGCCTTGAAGTCTATTGCTTTCCCTGGATCTGGAGGCTTGTCCATCCCCTCTTCTTCTATCTGGACAGTTCTCCTTCTTCCAGTTTCATTGTAACTCTGCCTTTCCAAATGACCATCTCAACTGAAGTAATCCTGCCATTCCCTAACAAAGTACCTGCTCTGTTTCTGCATACCACTTATAATAATTCCTATTTTTACCTTATCAGCTTTATTGATCATCATTACTGGGCTCACAGTAGGCACTCCAGAAATATTTATTGAGTAACTGAAAGCATGAGAGAGCTTTTCTGATAGAGCACACTGTTAGCCATCCCATCCATCTTCAAACATCAGCACTTGGGACAGGCCAACCTAGCCAAAATAACTACAAAAGGAGACTACCATTCTGTGACTTTGTTCATCTGTTCATTTAAATTAGAAATTCCCTAAGTATAGTTCTAAGTCCAAAATTGCCATATAATAATACAACTGTCTACCATTAATTGATGCTAATGGTGTTCTTTTTGTGGGAAAAACATCATTCTGGATGTCTTCCATTATTTGATCATCCTCACAAATACTGTTACTCAGCTTATGTGAGTGTATGGCACTTGTATATTTCATTCAGAAAATATCATTAATACATAGGTATCAACAGCTTAAAGTTAAGATTTAAAATAGCACTATTTTTTAGGGCAGTTCTATTTTATGATTTTTTTATTTCGTCTTTTCTTTGAGGCTTGTTGCATAATTACCTAAATATAAATGGCAAGTCAACTCAAAAACAAAAATCTTCACCAAGCATACAATATTCTTAAAATCTTTGTTGCAGGTAGTACCCTAGCTGACTACTCTTTAAAAAACAAAAAAGAAAGAGAAAAAAATGTAACTGTAACTAAATTTCCCTGCCATTATTTTGCATAAATTCAATTAAATTTTATGCACATAGAAAAAATTTTTCAAGTTGTAGCCATCCACACTTGAAACATAAAATAAGGTATTAGGAGATCCTCAATTTAGAGTGTGGGTGTAGAAAGAGATGGGAGATAAATATTAAAAGGCTCATAGCCAAAGCTGAACAAGGATGGTGAGATAAGATTAGATTTCAGGGTCTCCAACAAAATAACAAACATATCAGAAAACTAAAGAGGTCCCTCTAACACTTTCTTGAATGTCAAAATTTCCTTCTCCAAGGTCAAATGGTCCAGGTAGGAATAAGGAATAGGAAATGAACTATTTAATTATAGATTCTCCAACTCTAACTTGGGCTTCTGTTATATAAGAAGCTACCAAAAAAAGAAGCACCACCTGCCCCCAAAAACAATAATCAACCTGTTGCTTTCCTTTAGATTATTAGTTCCTTTAGGAAAGAGATTTTGTCTCTCAGATCGACTCTTGAAACTCAGCTATGGCATTGCCTTGAATACACGAAGAGATCAATAACTAGCACTCAGTGAATTGAATAAATGGCTTAATACTGGAGTGTTCAGAAGACGATGGGTATAGCTATATTTGAGTTAAACATATGTTGAATCCAATTTCATGCAAAGCTTTGCACTAAATGCTAAGTAGGACAAAACTATAAAGATGGCTGCAGTTCTTGCTGCCCAGGAGTATAAGGTCTAATTGAGGAGCCAAATGTACACTAAATGACATCACCAAAATAGTGAACAGGCAGTTCCAAGTTCTCATTCCACACAGAAATTGTTATAACTGTCAAAAATCCAGCAAACACTGAATGAACAAAAGACACTTCAAAATGTTAGGAAAGTTCTGTGGCAATTCTATAGTACTTTCAGTTTTGTAGCAGTGGCTTCCTGCTACAGAAGAGTAGACATTTCTCTTTGATTCAAGAGGGAGAGAGCTGATTTTACTCACAAATTGTGCATGTCTGTGCTAATCTATCCTGGGATACCTGTCTTTTTTTCTTTTTTCCATTTGTTTTCAAAACTCACCAATCAGGCCCGAAAAGCAATGCCCCAGAACATTTCAAGCCAAACACCACTCTTGGATGCCTAACAATCAAAGACTACAACAGGCTTTCTATGGCAAAAGCTGGGGAGTTTCTTAGGAAAGCTGGGACCTTCAGAAGCAGCTGTGTATACCAAGAACTCAGAAAACCAAAGGCACACCTAGAACAGCACACATTCAGAGAAAAGACTTGAGAAGGTCCTACACTTCATTTTAGACTTGGTATTAGCTGGACTAGCTGTTCAAGGTGGACTTCCACACAGAGCAGTGTCGAGATTAGGGGGCATGGCTTTTCATTTTTTCTGTTTGTTTTGTTTTTATCTTCTGGCAAGCAAGGAAATCTCTGTCAAAACATTCGCTATGCACAAGGTAAGGAGTACAGATGTCACTGACCTCATATAATAAGGAATACAGTCATGTAGTAGACTTTGGAAAAAATCACTAAACAAACAGACCACACTTTTTTGTTTTGTTTTGTTTTGTTTTGGTACCGGAGATCGAACTCAGGACCTTGCGCTTGTGAGGAAGGCACCAGAACCACTGAGCTAAATCTCCAGCCCCAGACCACACTTTTTTTTTAAAGGCAAGCACTAGGAAAAGAAGAGACTCTGATTTAAGACTTACAACATTAGAATATTATAATATCTGCTTTTCAAACAAAAATCACAAGGCATACAAATAAACAAGAAAGTATAATCTTTGTTTCTATAAAGAAACAAAGGAAACAGATAGAAACCATTCCTAAGGAAGCTCATACATCAAACTTATTTGATAAAGGCCTTAAAAAACTATTTTAAATACTCTCAACGTGACACAGTCATGACATTTAAAGACCACCATAGGGATAGGAGACAGGCAGAACCCTGAGCTTAACCAACTATTCATGAAAAGCATTTGTATTTTTTTATGGGAATCCAGAAACAAACCTATGTATGTATGACATATTAAATTTGGCAAGGGTGTCAAGTTGGCTCAAAGAGGAAAGAATAGGATTTTCAACAAATGGTGCTGGGACAATTGGATTTCCATAGGTAAAAGAATGGAGTTGGACCACTGTATTACACCATACACAAAAATTAACTCAAGATGGATCAACAACCTAAAAGTAAGATCTAAACTCAAAAAACACTTAGAACTTGGATTTGGTCATAGAGTCTTAAATATGATACCACAAGCAGCAAAAGAAAAAAATATTTAAACCGGACTTTAGGAATATTATATCTTGTGCATCAAAGGATATTATCAAAAAAGTGAAAAGATAACCCCAGAATAGGAGAAAATATTTGCAATTCATATATTTGATAAGAACTTAATATTCAGAATTTATATAAAGAACTAAAAGTCAATAACAAAATAGACTGATGATTCAATTTAAAACTAGGCAAAGAGCCAGGGATTTAGCTCAGTGGTTCTACTGCCTGCCTTGAAAGCACAAGGTCCTGAGTTCGATACCTGTACCAAAAAAAAAAAAAAATGGGCAAAGGCTTTAAATAGGTATTTCTCCAAAGATGGATAGAAATGACCAAGAAAAGATACTCAATATCGTAATTCATTAGGGAAATTTAAGTTAAAATCAGTGTAATACTATATCATGTCTATAATTTTAAAATTGGAACAACTAGCATCGACAAAGTTATAGAGAAATTGGAACCTACATAGGTGGATGGTAGGAATGTAAAATGATGCAGCTGCAATGGAAAAGTTTTGCGGTTCCTTTAAAAGGTTAAACATAACTACCTTATAGCCTAGAAATTCTACTCCTAAATAGGTAGCGCTAGGCATACAGGAACTCAAACAGACATTTATATGTCAGCATTCATTGAAGCACTATTCAGAGTAGCCAAGGTAGAAACAACACGTGTTCATCAACATGTGAATGGAAAAAGTAAATATGATATGTATGTATAATGGAATACTATTTTTAAAGTATTTGGGGGGTTTTTTTACAATGGAATTTTTTGTTTTGTTTTTTTTTGTTTATTTTTTTGTTTTGGTACTGGGGATCAAACTCAGGTCTTTGCACTTGTGCAGCAGGTGGCGAAACCACTGAGCTAAATCCCCAGCCCCAATGGAATATTATTAATCCATAAAAAAGAATGAAGTTCTGATACATGCTACAACATGTATAAACCTTGAAAACTAAGTGAAATAGGACAGATACAAAAGGATAAATATTGTATGATTTTATTCACATAAAATACAGTAGGAAAAATCACAGAGACAAAACAGATTAGAGGTCACAGGGAGGGGATGAAGAGGGAAATGGAAAGTTGTTTCTTAATGGTTACAAAGTTTCTGTTTGGAGTAGTGAAAATTTTCAAAACAGATCATGTTAGTTATTGCACAACAGAATGGATGTAATATTAATTCTACTTTAATCAATTCTACTTTAATTCTACTTTTTTGTAATATTAATTCTACTTTAAAAAAACAACCATACTTCACCTCAATTTTTTAAAGTTTGCTAATAAAAGAGTGTGAGGATAGCTGAGCATGTGGTATGCACTTATAAGCCCAACACTCTGATAGGCTGAGACAGATGGACCACAGATTCAAGTCCAGCCTGAATAAAAAATGGAAAAAAAGGCTGGGGATGTAACTCATTGCAGAAAGCCCTGAGTTCAATCCCCAATACTGAAAGAAAAAAAAATGAATGTAAGCAGGTATCTATCACAGAAATATTTCCCTTTTAATAGGAGACTGTGTTTATTTAATTAACATTTCTTAAGTACTCTCTGGACCAATGCTTTGGCCAACAGGCATTAAGAAAAAGTCCTTGAGCTCAAGGAACTTACGATCTAGGCAGCATACAAAAGGAGTACCGGACCTACATGAGACTGGGTAAGAAAGTAAGACCAAAACAAAGAGTCAAAATATTCTGGGAAAGAACAGTAAGTTTGAAAAGGCTGAATGTGAGACAATCAGCAGCCATTAGGGAGGAGCTGAGTGGCTGAGCAAGATAGGAGCTGGGGAAGGGAGGGAATGGAGGGTATTGAGGCATAGGGAAAGATGGGGTTAAGATATACGCAAAACCAGACAAAATCACACTGAGAAGTCCTAATCTTATTCTAGAAAGAAGCTATGACAGGATTTTAAGCAAGCTGGTACTACATTCTGAGAAATTCTATGGAGAATGGATATAAGTGGTAGGACTAAATAGAAGAACTGAAACATTTCTGTGACCTTCAGAGAGAAATTATTAGGAGACAGAGAATCAATCTATCAAAAATGTCCTGAAAGCAAAATGTTTGATTAATCTTTGGTTGAAAAGGTTTTGGGTACACAGGTATTCTCATACACTGCCAATATAAGGCAAACTACCCTGACAGGGTAATTTAACAATATTTGTGGAAATAGATATGTACTCAGCAATTCTTCTAGAAATTTACCCTAGATATAAGCATACTCGTGTCTTAAATGGAATACATAGTACATTTATCACTATAGTGTCTGTAATCATAGAAGACTGGAACAAACTAAAACTCCATTAGTTGTAGGCCAGCCAAATAAATTATGGCACAGTAAGAGACTGGAATATCATTTGACAGCAAAAACTAAATGATAAAGCTCTCAGGTACAAACAGAATAACTGCCAAGATATGTTTTAAAACAATAACAACAAAACCTTTCCCCCCAAAATTTATGACAGATCTTAATTTTAAAAAGAAAAAATCTATTGCCAAGATAATATATCAAACAAGAAAAAATAAACAATGAAAATAAAGCAAGCTTTTGATGTTACTTTTTGCGTAAAAGAGAAAGAAAGAAGGAAGGAAGGAAGGAGAAAGAAAAGAAAGAAAGAAAGAAAGAAAGAAAGAAAGAAAGAAAGAAAGAAAGAAAGAAAGAAAGAAAGAGAGAGAGGGAGGGAGCGAGGGAGAGAGAGAAAACCTAGAGTTTGGTTTTTCCATTATCTCTGTGTTTTGGAAACACAGATGACAGTTCATTTTAAAGGTTCATTCAAGACTTTAAAATTCTACAGGGCATTTTGGGAATCTTTGAGTTCAAGGTGAAATATTTAGTATTATGCTTTTAGTTATCATCAAGCATATTCCTTAATTTGGAAAACTACATAACTATGCCTAATTTCTTCAATTCCCCTTCTAAACTTCAAACAGAATAAACATTAGAAATTTATCTTAAATGATTTACCATGAATTAAAAGGAAGAATCAAAGAGGATGTAGAACACAACATTTTGTCAATCTAGAAAACAGTGTACCTGGAAGACATATCTGTTTATAGGATACACACACACACACACACACACACACACACAATTTTGGAAACCATCTAGTCTTAGTCTCACACTTTAAAAATAAGCAAACTGAAGTTCAGAGAAGGAAAGAAAGAAGGAATTTAACATTTATTGAATGAATATTATGGGACAAGCATTTTACACACGATTTGAAATCATAAAGTGTCCCACCTGGAAACTCATACTGCTTTCAATTTTAGAGACAAGGAAACAGAGGCTCAAAGAAGGTAAGTGACTTCCCTAAAGTCATTCACCTAGTTTGTAGCTAACTCAGATCTAAAGCTCAGAAGAAATTGAAGAGACAGAACACGACACAGAAGGGAGGGGATGGTCTGCACTTTCTCCCGAGCTTCCAGCTCATGGCTCATAAAAGGGAGACCAAACTTAAAGACACAAAGTGAAATCTGGGGACTCCAGGGGGCTTCAGGGAGAAATGTGCTGTGGAATGAACTGGTGGGTGCTTCAGAGAAACCATAAGATTATGCTCCCACATAAGTTATTCAACAGGCAACAGCTTGTGAGTGACTGCAGTGCAAGTGCCCACCATACCCCTGACTGTCTGAACCTGGGACTCAGAGTAGTCACAGGATGGTTTCACTTCAGAGCTCCCAGTGTTATGTTCCCACAGGGACTGAGTGAGAGAATACAAGGCAACAAAATGCCTTCCAAAACTCTCAGTTCCCTGAAGCCAATCCAGGGGGCATAAACGAGAAGACTAACATAAGGCACACATCTGAATTACTTGAAAGGTACTTGATAACAGAGGAGGTTAAAACAGATCAAAGAGGTAATCCACAGGATCACAGACAATATACCCAATCAAATAATGTAAGTAATAAACAAAATGATCAAGAACCTTTCAGAAGATACTAATAAGAAGCTAGCTTAGGGCTGGGGATTTGGCTCAGTGGTTTTGTCGCCTGCTGCACAAGTCCAAGGACCCAAGTTCGATCCCCAGTACCAAAAAAAAAAAAAAA
>NW_004624811.1:2639834-2753930 GCF_000247695.1 Heterocephalus glaber | reverse complement strand
GATCTTATATAAAGGTACAATTCCCAATGAGAAATGTAATTGTGTTGTATACCTACAATGTACCAATAAAAGAATTTAATAATAATAAAAAAGAAAATGGTATATTACCTTTTCCTAGAAAAAACAAATTTAGAAAAAATGACCATACTTTTAAAACTTCATTCAGATTTAATGCAATCCCAATCAAAATAATAACAGCATCCCTGGGCCAGGGATTTAGCTCAGTGGTTCTGCAGCCTGCCTTGCAGCAAGCACAAGGTCCTGAGTTGAATCCCTGGTACCAAAACAAAAACAATAACAAAAAAAAAAAATAGCATCCCTTGCAGAGCAAGAGAAAGTAATTTGAAAATTCATATGCAACCAGAAGACCTAAAATAGCAAAATTCTGGGCAAAGGTAAGCCAGGAGGCATCACAATACTGGACTTCAAGTTATACTACAAAGCTACAGTGATAAAAACAGCATGTTACGGGGAAAAGAAAAAAAACAGACTTGTGGATCAATGGAACAGAACAGAGATACAGAAACAACACCAGGTATACCTGGGTACCCTGTCTTTGATGGAGGCCACTACAGAAAAGACAGCCTTTGTAACAAACAGCCCTGGGAAAACTTGACTATCCATATGCTAAAGATTGGAAATGGACCCATACCTCTCACCATGCACTAAACTAAAATTGGAATGGATCAAAGATCTAAATATTAGAAAAACAAAATCTGCTGAAAGCCAAAATAGGTAAACACTTGAAGATATAGGTGTAGGCAAAGTGTTTCTGAATAGAACCCTAATTGCACAAGAAACAATACCAAGAATAAACAAGTAGGGGTCACATCTGCACAGCAAAGGAAATAACCAACAGAGTAAAGAGACAACTTACAGAATGGCAAAAAAATGAAATATAAAATATATATAGTATATACAGTACCTATAGTATATATAGAATATATAGTATAATTTATATATATATAACTTTTATATATATATATTACATAAATATATAAAATGCACATTTTTCTATGTGCCGTGTATGAGAGTCCATAAGACCATGTGGTTGAAATTATACTGCTCACTTATTCATGTTCATTCAAAAAGCACTTAGCAAACCTGCACATAAATGCTTATAGCTTTCTATAATTGTCAAAAACTGGAAACTACTCAAATGTCCAGCAACAAACTGTTATGTCCATATATTGGAATACTACTCAGCAATAAAAGGAAGGAATTGTTAATACATGCAACAAAATGGGATAATGCTGAGTGAAAAAGGTCAACTGCAAAAGATTACACACTATAAGATTCAAATTACATGCCATCCTGGAAAATGAAAACAATAAGGCTGGAGAATAGATGAATGGTTGCCAAAGGATGGAGCAGAGGAGGGTCTGACTATAATGGTACAGGGAGTTACTTTGGATGTTATGTAACTTGATTATGGTGGGAATTACACAAACTCAAATATGTGTTAAAATTAAACCTATTTTAGATACTAATATAGAAAATGCCTTCATACTTGACTAAAGTCAAATTAATCAGAAAGCACCCTGAATACACTGTAATTTTTCCATGTGCTTACTTCTGGAATTAAAAAATAAACTGACAATACATTATGTAGTAATTATGGTTATATAACTCTTATGAATATACTAAGAACCATTGAATAACACTATAATGAGTAAACTCTTATATAAATTATACCTTAATAAACCTGCTCAAAAAATAAAAAAGTATTCTAAGCAATAGTATAATGTAATGTATACACAAACCTCAAATCATAACAAAAAACTCTTTATTGGTGTAGAAATGAAGAAAGAATTCCCATGGGTTTTATAAAATTGAGAAGAAAATAATATTAAAGAACTTGGTAAGACATAAGTATTGGCTTTTTTATAATAAAGAAATTATAATGGAAAAGAAAGGAACATGATTTATATAAAGAATATAGTTTATGATACAGCTTGTAGTTAAAAAAGAAAATTAGTACTGGATGTATATGGTTGCCATGTTGGTAGTAAGCCACAATCCTATACAATGACAAACTAATTTGAAGATAATGAGATTTTATGTGAACTGGTATATGAAATTATTATTAACACTGCAATAAAAAAACATAGGCAAACCATTAAAATAAGCAAGACATGTCAGTAAAGACTGGGAAAATGAAACTGGCTTTGTATTTTATTTTATTTAACTGAAATCATTACAAAGTTTACTGGGTTCTTGGTTCAAAAGAAAACATAACAGCCATAGTATTTACTAAAACATTACCTTTATACCATGGTTTAATTCTTAAGATTTCTCGTTGGGTCTAAATGACAGTACTATTACACAAGTATCATGAAGAACAAGCATTCAATATACTTCTTATTCTTCAACTTGAAAATGTAAAACATACAAGAGTCACTTGCTGATAGATGAAAAGAGAATGTACAAGGAACAGTGATAATTTGGACATACTGCATGGAATACACTAATCTTGTTATTGAAGGAACTAAGACAGCATGAAATTAGGACCCAAGATATTCAACTCCTGCTTATCTAGGGGAGGTATTAAGGGACAGCCACAAAACATGGGTAACAAACTCCCCTACCTCAAATTTCATTTTGGGTACCATTTCGGTTTCTTTCCATATTAACCATGTTAGCATTTATGAGGAGGTAAGAATTTTTTTAAATGTTGATTTGACCAGGCCTTCCCATGTCCCCATGTGTGGCTAAAATGCAGTTGAAAAAAAAAACAAAAGTGAGAGGGAGAGAGTGAAATACAAGTACCTGGAAAATTTACTAATGGAAAAAAAAATGCCTACAGTGGGAAGACGATCTCTCACAAAGCAACGTGATCTAGAAAGAAACATCCACATCAACTATCTCAAATCCCTTACACCAGATTCCTCTTTTAGTAATCAGCTTTTTTTCTTGGAAGTCTCTTTGGGGCCTCTATTAAAAGGGGAAAAGGGAAACACATTGCACTGAATAAATAAGATCTATGGTGTTCAAGGACAAAATTTAGGAACAATTTTCATATCAGCAGGTATACTTCTCTTGCTGAAATTTCCTAAATGCTTATTAGATGTAGTATTAATAGCAATCAATTAATCCATATAGTATTACAGTATAAAACTATTGCTAATAATGAAAAATAGAGAAAAATGATAAGCAATAATTTGATATTGAGACAATCACAAATATCACATGGTCTCTGTAAGTGGTGGCTAAGACATAAACAACACATGAAAAACACATGACTCATAGAAGAACAATACTCCCACCACTGCCAATTTCCCATGAGTCTACAGTGCAACCAGTTAAACATCTGACTTTTTCAGAACACACTCGTGTTCTGGACTATGAAGCTGGCATCTCAGTGCCCTTTCATTCTGAGACCCCAGTTCCAAGATTAAGTACAGGGGCTCAGTATGTGTCCTGCACATGATACTGGAGGGATAGTGTAGCAGATATCTCTGCCCAGTATTAGCAGGCTATAGGGGCACAAGCTTCTTTCCCCTCCATAATTTGGCTATATTACATTAGAAGTAGCAGGGTCTTGCTGAGTTCACTTCCAGCCAAGGTCAGCTTGACTCCAACTAAATTCTCTCTCTGAATTACCTGTTTGTTCTCTTCAGTAAAGATATGCTAGTGCCTCCCTTTTACAGTCCTGCCTGCAATACCAGCTATCAGCAGGTGTCTAAACCCTACCCCGCTCCCTACCTTCCCAGGCTTGTTATGAATAAATTCTGGATCTCCTTGGTGCCTTTTGTTTTTGTTGCCAAGAGCAGCTTAGATCAGCTCCAAGACTCATCCCTCTCTAGTCCTGTCTGTCTTCTGTTCTTGTCAGCTGGCACTGTATTGCCTCATAGGAGATTGAGATCAACAGCAGAGGGTCACTGATAAAGTTCCCTATATACCACTTACTGGAGAGTTAACACAGCAATAATAGTGGTTTATGGTATAATTTAAAGTTCTCAAAAATCAAGTTTTTGGGCTGGGGATTTAGCTCAGGTCTTTGATGGAGATCCTCTAAAAATAGTTGCAGCCAGCAATGATACCTTGCATTCACATATGCAGCTTTCATCATCAGATTTTCACAAACAACAAGGGACCTGGTCAGTGTCACAGGGCTAAAAAATGACAAGGGCAGCAGACCAGGCTTTCCCTGAGCAGGTCACAGAAACATGTCCTCTACTTGAGAACCTTTCAGAGCTATGGATTTCTCTGAAGCACTTCTAGTCTCGGTAAGTGACAGACTTTGACTCTTCAAACCAACTTGTTTTCCAAACAGGCCTCACTCCTGCATCTTGGACTTACTCCTGGTATCACAAGATATTTTATTGTGACCTCAATGCAATTGCTGTTCTGTGATCTTGTTCAAAATTAGTGATAAAGGTATTTACTTAATTTCTAAGTGTTTAAGAGTCCCTGTCTTAATTCATCAACATTATAAAACTAGATTCTTACATTTTATGGGGGAAATATGAAGCTGTAAACCTTATCCAGCTAAGAAATTCAATTGTTTGTTGAAATAATGTAAAAGCAAGATGGTACCTAATACCCTTTTGATTTGAAAGCAGCACAGAATATTGGATCCACAGTGCTTGAAGCCCATCAAGCCACTCCAAAATGACAATGTAAAGCTGAAACAGCAGGAAAGGCATTCTCCCCACTTCCCCTTCAAACTATCTTGATAACAATAACTAGGTTATACTAGTTATATAACTTCCCTGTAACTCACAGAAAGCCACTTTATATTAAAAAAAAAACTATCTAATAAAACACACCTGGATGATTGGAAGAAAACATCACTGTCTCCTCCTAAGTCTTTCAACAGGGCTTTAGGAAATTCTGCTCTTCCAGTAATAGTAGTGCGTTTGAAAAACATTAGCTAACATACCCTTTATACACATATACACACACAATTACTTGTTTTTAATGATGCTTTGTTTTTAATATTCAGGCTCATGATTATAACATTTATTGATCACTCACTCCGCCAGGCACTATTCAAAGTCATTTACATGTATCATTTTACTTAATCTTCAGAACTCTAGGCAGAGATACTGTAGCTGCTTTCCCTACTGTCAACTAAAGAATCCAAGTATTTAGGTGACCCAAGTTCACCAAGCAGTAACAGCAGAATCAGACTCAAATCCACAGTTTGATTCCAGTGACTATACTCTTAACCTCTTCTTCAAGTATTCTGATGATTTCTATCAGAAAGATGGCCCTTTCTCATTGGCTGCCCAGCCTATTTCCTCCTGTCTCTTCCACTTCTCTCCCTACTTCCTCTCAGGCTCTAATGCATTCCTTTGCATTGTCCCAGTTTTCCTTTCTAGCTATAGAACGTGGTCTCTATTCCAGCTCCCAGGCAACAGACAGTGCAGGCATAGGTGGGAGACTGAACCTCCTGGGAAAGGCAAACAGATGGCCCCTATGAAAGACAACAGCAAAACTCCCTGGAAGTGTGGTTTTCCTCTATGTCCAAAACGAGCAGTTAGACAACATCAACTGACCCTTCCCATGGATGCCCGAATCTTCAAGTTTACACTGAAATATGGTAGGAGCTCTCAGACTGAAAGAACTGCTGGATGTGGCTGTGTACTCAGAGCAAAGTAAACAGCTGCCCTTCTGAGCTTTCTTTTATATGCACTATATTGTTCAGCCTCCCTATTACTGGAACAAAATACCTGACAACTACAACTTAAAGGAGAGGTTTACTCTGACTCATGGTTTCAGTTCATAGTTGGCTGGCTCCAAGACAGGAACATCAAAACAGATGGGGATGGTGGAGGAGGACAGCAGCTCAATTCACGAGGGCCAAGAAACAAGTCAGAAAGAGCCGCAGAGATAGAGGCCAGCAACTGAATGTGGTGCCAAGGTCACTCCCACAATGACCTACTTTCTCCAACTAGGCCCTACCTCCTTGTAGCCAATTCAGCTAAGAATTCATTAATCCAATCACCTCTCAAGGAGTCTCAATTCAGTCAAGCTGACAATCAAGATTACCTGACACATGCACAGAGTAGGAAATTTCAGAAACTTGAAGGTAAAAATCTGCTTCATTAAATCACATTTGATCGAGAACCAAAAATTTTGTCAAAATTCTGAGAAAAAAAAAACCCCAAGATCTTTTATAACAGTTCTTAGGGTTGCTTTACATAACCTGATTTATCAGAAAACACTAAATTTATTAGACGTCTACCTCTGGGCTTAATTTGGATTAGAAACTGCTGCATTTTTCCATATTTTTCTGGCAAAGGGTAGATGAAGACCTCTGATAGTTCCAGTGGCCAGCGGGTGTGTGGCTTCAAGGTGTCCACCAGACTTACTTACTTTCAAGCAGGGTGACCTTAAGCCAGTCCTGTAACTCAGGCCTCAGTTCTTTGTAAAAAGACAGGGACGTTTATACTCATCACCTGAGGTGGCTGTAAAGAACAAATGACATCATGTCTATGAAATTCTCCCGCACAGGACTTGGCAGAGTAGGCATTTAATAAATGGTAGTTTTATTTAATTTTATGTCATTTGAAGGGAGGGGCAGATGTAAAAGCATATTATTAAGAAATAAGGAGACAGCAACCATGTATTTATGGTCTGCAATCTTTGCTTGAGAAAACTGTTCACCCAAGCTGTATTTGCAGTTGAAACAGGGGCTGCAGAACCTCTTGTGCTGCTTCTGTCGGCATCAGACACATCAGAGTTTGGCTACATGTGCATTTCTTCTATGTGTATTACTGCTATATAGACATTTATAATATAAAAATCTGGAGAAAAAATTAAAATCTGAAGGAAAAAAACAAAATCAAAGTCAGTACAGATGATCAGATGTAAATTTCATGTTCTATAAGCCTCCTAGAAATCATTTACAAAGTAATGTAATACTCCCATAAAAAAAGTAAATCTTAAGTTCTACATAATAAAGAACTGTTATAAAGGCAACTTACAAAACAACTTCCATTTTCCTTTACCTAAAATTACATAAAAATCCACTGGAAGTATTGTTTGTTTTTTAAGTCTAAAAAGAAAAAAAACTGAGGCTACTATTGTTTGCTTAATATTTCTCTCTGGGTAATAATAACATGACAATCTACAGAGAAAAGGAGTGAACTCACTAAAGAAATGCAGAAGCTGACAGCTGTAATGTGGGGCAGTTCAACAACAGACCTTACTGGAGCCCCTGACAAGGCTCTTCTCTACATGAAGTTCTTGAGCCTGCCTGGACCAGCATCCCCCTACCTGAGAGATGGGGAGGATTTTCTGTCTAAAGGATGGGACACCCAGGAAGGAATCTAGCCACAGTGAAGAAAGTGTAGGTCACAGCAAACCCTCCAACCCAGTCCGGGAACATTAGCAAAGCGCTCCTCTGCACACCCAGAGCAGTGGCAGGTTTCCTGGAACTGACTGTTTAATGCTGAACTCAGCAACAAAATTCTCTCAGGAAGCTCAGATCACCTGAGCTGGATAAACAACCAACAAGAATAAATTTTTCACGGAGTTTCAACTATAACTAAATAAGCTGCCTATGCTGTTTCACTAAAAACTCATGCACACATATAAAGTGTTCTCCTAACCTCCAAAAGCCATAGTTAGCATTTTCAGGAATCCTCATAGGTTCAATAATGTTTAAAGCTCCTAGGTTTAATAATGTTTAAAGATAATTTCAAGAAGGTTTTCAATATGTTCCAGTTTATGCCTATAAATAGCTAAATCAAATAATACATTTGTTCTGAAAATAAAATACTTTTTATTTGTTCCAGAATTTGTATTCATCTTCTGCAGTCACCATGGTACAGATCTTTTCTACACATTACGTTGGGATATTTGAAAGACTCAAACCAGCTTTTCTGGGTATTCTTTCTTTCTCAAGGCACCCAGAGAAAGAAAAGACCAGTCACAGACAGAGGAAACTCCTATAGAGGCAGTTATTCATTTCCTGAATTAACCCACTTCCTTCTTCTTCAGACATTTCCTTTTCTTCACCAATGTTTTTTGACATTAACATTGAATTCTTGCAAAGACATATCTGGGTGTTAGGAAGGAATCCAGGCAAATTCCAGAGGCCATGTCATTTCTAACACCACTGCAGTGATAGAAAATTAGAACCATGTGTGAAGTATCACGTCAGCACTGTAGAAGGCTCCCTTTGACGTTAACTGATTCAGCAAGAGAATCTGAACCATTATGACTTAAAACTGTGCTGTGAGGAGAACATATTATCAAAGATAAAAAAGTGCATGCAAAAACATTCATGGCCCCTGATTATTTTCCACAAGGAAAACTATCGCATCTTTTATAAGGAAATCACTTTGTTTACCCATTCAAACTTTAAGCAAACTGTAACAGTAATGAGTTACCACCGAGTTTCTTCACTTTAAGTATGACCTTGAATATAAAACTGTGTATCTCATAGTTATTAAAATTATATTTTATTAGACATGCATCTTCTCTATTTGCTTTGACTAATCAAAGCAGATGGAGGAAGCTGAACAGAAATGTGGCAATCATAATTCTGTGCTGATAAATGTAAAATATAATTTAAAAATAAAATAAAATCAGTTCTTATATGAATATAGTTTTTTTTAAACCAGTAATGAGTGATACAACAAAAACAGACAAAAGGAATAAAGTCTCTTAAAATGTTTATTTTTGTCAGAATAGCTGACAGTTTTGTTAAGTATTTTGATCTGTTATTGTAATAAGCATTTTCCCCTTTGAAAAAAACCATTCAAAATATCCCAATTCTTGAGGTAAAGAACTTTAAAAAAAAAAATCCTGATATTTTTTAAAGAAAAAAAATCTTTAAAATCCCTTTAACTTGATAAATAGAAATAATCTCTTCTTGGTTCTACTCTGGTGAACATAAATGCATTTTATACAGCAAGTATCAGTCACTTATTGGCAAACCAAAGGCGAAAACTAGTCATTTACATGTTCTACTCAAACACAGTGCAACACTGCCACATTCATATATTCATATATACTTTTTCTTTTTTTTTTACAGTTACCAATACTCTCTGGCAAAAACCAAGATTTTGGAATGGCAAAAACAAAAGAAGTTTTAGGTCTCAAAGCTTCAGAAGGAAATTAATCCGAGTCTTCATCATCAAGATAGTCTTCGGCATTACTTAATGATCGAATTGCATCTAAAGGGAATGGGAGAAAAGGGAAACAAAGAAATCACAAGTTGTTCAGATTTGTTTTTCTGTTTTCAAAGCTCTTGACAATTCAAACAATTGTAATTTTCCCTCTGTTACAGGGATCATACTTCCCCTGAGAGCTTTTGCTTTTCAGCCTGTTAAGTTTCTGCTACTACAGAGTCTGACAAATACCCCTGTCTCCATGTTCTTAGCCGTGTAGAAGAATAAGGTGCTGTTACTGTACTGCTAACACAAAGCCTTCAGCCATATGCACCATGATCATAGTGGAACACAGCGGCAGCCAGGCAACTCTGACAATGGTGATCCCAAGCTCTTCTCCTCCAGTATCTGGGGTACACACAGCTTCAGGCAGGACACAGCCAGCATGAGCCCTTACCTGGAGCCAAGGTCACTATGCAGAAAGATAACTAATAAAGGAAAAGAAAAAGAATGAAAACATAGAAGCTTCTATTTCATTTTAGAAAACACTGAAAATAAAGTAAGCTCAGAAGCAAAGACTGAAATGAAAACAATAAGTTCTAAAATAGAGCTGGACTTCATCAACTGTTAAAACAACCCTAGAAAGGATGTAAGAGGAAGAAAGCTGATCTTTAACTGTCACCTATTCAAACTTCTAGGCAAATTCTTATAGCAACTGATTACCCTTAGTGTAATTCTAGCGGTGGGGAGAAAATGGAATATGAACAAAGATATGTTGCTAGAGCTCCATTAATGTAGGACATGACAGGCAGGTCACGGTCCCTGAAGACCACAACCCCAGAGTTCCCCAGAGGCATGACTGAGTCCAAGACTGGGATAGAAAATTGAGAGATGGACTCACAACTCTAGTCAAGCCGTAAAGCAAGGATCCTCTTAAGGATATGTCATGGGAAAAGGGATAAGGATCCAACCTAAATTAGAGGCCTCAGTAGCCATCAATAAAGCCACTAATTACAATGGACTAAAGCAAATCAAATAGTTCAAACACACACAGAAAATAACTCATTTGGATTTCTTCAGAGAATGACAGAGAATCAGTTCATTATTTTGAAAAATCTTAAAGGGCAAAATCAAGCATTTAGTTTGTTCTTACTACTAGAACTATTTGGCTAGGTAACTAAACAGTTGATGAGGGCATGTGTTCTTTACAGAAAGTGAGCAAATTAGAACATCTTCATTTTGCAACCATTAATGAAGCAAGAGATCTAGACACTGATCACACCGAAAGAGGGACCACCAGTATTATGTGCTATACAACATATTCTTCTCTCCACACCTAAGACAGAAGACAGATGGACAGAGGTCATGATAACACCATGGGATTACAATCAGCCATGTCCAGACTGGGAAATCAAATCAACTGATCCTGTGTCTTTACTAAATAAATTGCAAGGCTAGAAAGAGGGAAAAGAGAAAGGGAACACTGATTTTAAAAATGAAGTGAGATGCATCTATCAATCACAAACTGACTAGATGTGGACCCTGATCTCAGCTACTAAAAACAAAACAGATGAACAGAATGTGTGAGAATAATGGCAACTGTAGCACAAGGACAAGATATTAAGGAATTATGACTAACTGTAGGTATGCTAATGATATTTTTTAAACCATCTTCATCTTCATTGGTTTAGAAAAATGGTTACTGAGAAGAAGGACAGGAGAGGGAAGATCAGTCAAAGGGTGGCAGAAGCAGATTTGTCTGGTACAGGAGAGGGAGGAAAAGATAAAGGAAGGGCGAGTGGGTGTAAAGCAGGGCACAGGCTGGCTCTAGTGAGCCTCATACCTCCTAAGCTAATGCTACGAGCCTCCAGGTAGGCTACAGTCTTCACTCTCCTCAAGAGGAGTTCTGAGGAGCGGGAGCGAATATATTTTCTCTCCAACACATACCCAAAAACTTCAGAACTTCATTTTGAATTTAGTAAAAAACGTAGCTTTTCAAGTTAAAGCCCAAAAGACAAAAGACAAATCTTTCCCTTTCTACTTTGCTACCACAAGCCCACATTTTGTCCAACTGAGACATGCTGTGTCCTTCTATTTATGTCAGTTCTTATGTTTTAATCTTGTTTCTCTTTTATTAAAAAGAGAAAGATGACTTGTCATGAAGCAAACCTAGTCTGAGAGGGAATCAAGACACAAACATGAGTGGGGCAAATAAATTCCGTCTCCTTCCTTCCTTTCGTGGACTGCTCTGAGGCAGACTTCTCTGGACACTCCCCATGTGGCCGAATGCCCAGTGATGAACTGTACCTTTCCTATTGCACACCTGGTGCCTGACCAGCATGGTAATATGCCTCCATCCTCTCCTCCCTCACTTCAATCAAGCAACAGCATTTAATACCAACAAACAAACATATACAAACAAACAATAAATGGGGTAAGGATAAACTCAGTCATATGGATGACTCACATACAAATAGTAGGCCTACGTGGAACAAATTAGGCACAAAAAAGGCCCTAATGTGACTCTATTTATATCAAGTTCACAAACAGACAAAACTCATTTATAGTGAAAGAAGCAGAAGACTAAGTGAGGCTTCTAGGGCATGGGAAATGTTCTTTGGTTTCATTTAGGATGTGGTAATAGGTGCAAACATGGTAAAAACTGTCCATACAGCTAGACAATTGAGATTTACACATATGACTTAATGTAAATTACATCTCAAGTTTTTAAAAACTGGGAAAACAATTTACAGGGCTCAAGTCAAGTATGACCCTGAGCCCCAGTCTATATTCAAAGTTATGCCTCACATAACTGTGACAAGTACATTATTTTGTCCCTATAAAAACACAAGGTTCGATCTGGAAAGTAGATAACCATATCAGAATGGACCACTTCCAGCTTAGGGTTCATGCTGGTGGTTAAGTACACTCTATGGCCAAATGTTCCCACTGTCATCACAACTACATTCATAATACAAATTAAAGCTTTTTAAAATGCATGACTGGTGGAATGAAACAAGAAAAAAAAAACAGAAATAAAGCAACACAAAAGCTAATATATGAAAATCCATTTCTTGCCATTGCTAGGCCCCAAGATTACCTCATTAATAAATCCCTTTAAGTAATCAAATTATGTACAAATTTAAAAAGGCAGACTAAAAACACTAGGAAAGAACAGAGAAAAGAGCACCAATCTCCCAGAACTATTCAACAAAGACTGCAGGAAGTTGAGGGGGAGAAGAATTTTCCACCTGCTCCCCCGGTTTCAGCTGCTCAGGAGGCTTCTAGGTACAGTTCTGAAGGATGAGGTTTCCCTTGCCCATCACAATCGCACTCATAGTTTGGATGACACTGACAGTTCATAAGAAACCTTACTCCTACTCCTCAGCAGGAAGTCAGTGACAGAAAAAGGAAGTGAGGACACAGTCCTCCTTCCTGACCCAACCTAGGCAGCAAGGAGGAGGCTGACTCAAGCAAAAGTGATCTCCCATACAACTGCAAACAAGGCTTCCCAGTAAAATGCATCTGGGCAGCACCAGCTCAGCTGATAAACATTCCCTCACTTCCTTAACAGACGCCATTTCTGTAAATGAATCATTAAAGAAAGACTAGCTCGGCCAGTAAGCATTCAGGGCATAAGTAAGAATTCCAGACTGATTCATGTTTCACACTTATCTGAACTGAAGTGAAAAAGTAAAACAAAAATCTAGGGCAAAGATATACCTGAAGAAAGGCCAAAAGGGACAGCAGTTTCATGATTTGTGTTATGAACCTAGCTGGAATTTGGTAACAGGTATGGAGGATAATTCTGAGAAGCTCCTTTGTACACCATGACTAGAGGGGTTCTGCTCACTATTTTTGATTGACTAAGGCAGGAGACCATGGGGCTGTACGGTGTTGCTTCTGCTAAGAATGGAATATGGATGCAATAACATGTGAGACTTTAATAAGGGATACTCAAGAGAGAAATCAGTTTCCACAGGGCTCAAAAACTAATGCAAATTCTATTAAATTCTTTTTTTTAATTTTAAAATAATGTGTAACTTTATTATCATTCACTAAACACATACATACAAAAATTAAAATTACTCAAAGAAAAGCAATGCAATGGGAAAAAAACTATAATAATATTTGAATATAACAGAACTCAACCAAAGCAAAACTGAAAAGTATTTAAACATTTTTCCATATAATTTTTTTAAAAATCTCAAGCATTAACAAGACATCAGAAGATGTAATTTGTTTTAGAAAGATTTTCAAAAGTAATACAGAACAAATAGTGGTTTATGGGGACAGCAAAGATATACCCTGAAGGAGGCCCTTCATTTTTATTTTATTTGTTATTTTCAAAATTACCACTATTTTTTTGCTCTTATTTTTTTTCTCTTCTTTTTCTACTCTTTTAAACTTTTTATTTTTCTCTTTTTTCTTTTTCTCTTTTCTCTCTCTCTCTCTCCCTCACTCCCTTGCTGTCCCACATTGTTCTTCATCTCCCTTTGTGTTCCTGTTCTGCCCCTAATTCATATTTCTTCTTTATTTTTCCTTCTCTCTCCTGCTCTCGCCTGTGCCCTCTGGCTTCACTGCTAACCTTCCCCTATCCCTCTATCTACCTATTCCTCCCTGCCCAACTCCTTCTAATTCCCCATCCCAAAGGGTAAAGTTGCTATATTGAAGAGTTTATTCACTATAAACATATGTTGGATTGGTTCTTGATCTTGATTTAATTCACACAGTTAAAGGTTACAGGTTAGTAAGCACCATAAATTATCATTTTCTAAAAGGTACTTGATGCTACTGTGCTGCTGATTGTATCACTTGGGCTAAGGTGTTATGATTGAACTAATCAGTTGTCCTTCCTGGTATAATGAAAATGAGATAGCCTTAGAGCTATTAGAGATTCAAAACCTAAAGACCAGCTATACCTGGAAGACACCTCTGAGAAGCAATCATTCCATAAGGGTTCTAAATACATCCACAAAGATACTTACAATAAGCAACTTCAAAGTATCAACCCAGGAACTAAACCAAGGACAGTACCAAAAACAAAAATGAGAAGACATTTAAGCAAGTCACAAACTCGGACTTCCACCCCACAAAAGGCAAATTTTGAGGGAAACAAGGTGGAAAAGTCTGATAATCAACCACCTGGACACCCTGAACTGATAGCACAGGAAGTAACAAAGCAGATGAATGAGGCTCTAGAAAAACTCAAAACTGAAATAATCTCCCAGATAACTACAGAGATGGTGAGCAGAGTGAAAGACATGGATTAGAGGCTCTAGAACAGAAACTGATAAAAAAAAAAAATAGATGAGCTCAGAAACATGCTGGAAGCCACGAATGCCCAGCATAAGAAAGAAATGGAAACCATGATCACCCAACATAAGAAAGAAATAGAATACATGAAACAGACTCAAACAGATATTCAGGAGATTAAAAACTCCATTGAAAGCATGCTGAGCAGATTAAGGGAATCTGAAAATAGAATATCTGATATAGAAGACAGGATTGCTGTTAAGGACCATGAAAACAGAGATTTCTTAAAAATAGTAAGGGACCACAAGAAATCAATCCACCAGCTGCTAGATGATGCAAAGAAGAATAACATGAAACTGATAGTAGTCCACGAAAAAATGGGAGAAAGTACGATTGACATAAAAAAAACTGTTCACAGAGGTAATAGTAGAAAACTTCCCAGACAGAGGTGCAGAAGTGAACATACAGATAAGTGAGGCATACTGAACTCCAACTAGCTATAATAAAAAAAATCTATGCCTAGACACATAATAGTCAAGATCCCAGAAACCAAGAGAAGAACAAAATCCTACAGGCAGTTAGAGAAAAGAAACAAATCACCTACAAAGGAAAGCCCATCAGAATCACAGCAGACTTCTCAACACAAACCCTCAAATCAAGGAGAGCCTGGAGTGAAGTATTTCAAGCCCTAAAAGAAAATAACTTCCAACCTATACTGTTGTATCCTGCAAAATTATCTTTCAAAATCGATGGGGAAATTAGATACTTCCATGACAAAGAACACCTGAGAAATTTCATGAACACCAAACCAGCACTCCAAACAATTCTAAGCAATATCCTACAAAAAGACAATGAAGGTCACAACTCCATGAGGCCCAACAGAGGGAAGCCACCGGGCAAGGTAAGAAACTAAAGGGAAAGGGGGAAAAAAAAAAGAAATAAAAGAGCCAACAATAGTAAAACATTATGACAAGGATGAGTCAATATCTATCAATTATAACTATCGATGTTAATGGTCTCAATTCACCAATCAAAAGAAATAGACTGACAGAATGGATTAAGAAGCAAAATCCAGCAATATGCTGTACACAAGAAACACACCTAACTCAAAAAGAAATTCATAGATTGAAATTAAAAGGATGGAAAACAGTTCTCCATACCACAGGAACCCAGAAAAAAGCAGGGGTAGCAATTTTATTTGCAGACAAAGTAGACTTCAAACCAAAACTAATTAAGAGAGACAAAGATGGTCACTACATCCTTGTGAAGGGAACAGTCCAAGAGGAAGAGATGACAATCATAAATATATGCACCAAATACAAATGCCACCAACTATACAAAACAAATATTAATGGACATGAAGAACCAAATAAGCACTAATACAATTGTAGTGGGGGACCTCAATACCCTACTATCACAAATAGATCATCTAGACAAAAAATTAACAATGAAATTCTAGAACTGAACCAAGCTATTGAACAAATGGACTTAACAGATGTTTACAGAGTGTTCCACTCCACAAAATCAGAAATTCTATTAAATTCTTAAAAACAAAAAAGTAATCAGTATTCTACTCCATGTTATTAAGTTAACCCGGAAACAAATGTCATTTGCCTCCATAATGGAAATATGGTTTCTGGAAACTCCTTTTGGTGATTCTCTATCAACATAAATCAATTAAACTTGACTCTAAAGCTGCACTGAAAAGGTTCAGAATGATGATCAGCAATGCAAATAACTTCTAAAAAGTCAATCTTCTATTATAGTAGTTTCTTTCTAGAAAATGGTGAAAAAAAGGTATCAATTGTTGGGATATACTTTAAAATTGTCAAACATAAAACAATAGAGTAAGGCTTCAGAAATAAGAAAAACAGGGACTTAAGAATGTCTCCTTCATCCAAACCTTTTCCTACCCTGCCTTTTTTCAATCACTCCTAGGTTATCAGGGGTCAGGATGCTGCTGATGAATAGAAAGGAAAAAGAGGAGAGAGAGATAGGAAGAGTGCAAGACATATTCTCCCAAGATTCATAAGAATTAACTTTGGGGGGATAGACTACATACCAAAGAGGTCAAATATCACAAATGATTCAACTGTGTTTTAACATCTTTCTTTCAGAACAACCACACAAACTCTCTTTTCCTGTCTTTTAAAAAAACTTATTCTCTCACATTGACAGATACTTTTGTCTTTAAGAATGTGCACCTCAGGCCAGGGATTTAGCTCAGTGGTGCCGCAAGTGCCTGGCAAGCGTAAGGTCCTGAGTTCAATCCCCTGTATCAGGGGAGAAAAAAGAATGTACACCTCAAAATCATCCACAGTACAATAAATAAATTCCAAAATGTTTTGAAAAACCATCCATAGTACAATAAATTCCAAAATGTTCAGCGAAGTTTAGAATAACTTAAATTTTTATTGATACCCTCATTTAAATATAATCTCAGAGCTACTGGATGCTTAATTTAAATAATAATTATCCATAACCACTCATAAGCATGTATCTGAAATGAAGGAATGGAGACCATGGTTTTCTCAAAAGGACGGTCATGAAAAGCAAGATGATTAGAAACTGATTGCAATGAACAAAATAAACATAGAAAATAGTGAAGGATCCATATTCTTCAAGTTTTTGTTTTTTGAGAGTCTTCTATTTTGGAGGTTCTAATTTAAAGGAATATAATCAAACTGCACAATCATCTGAAGAGTTTATCAAGAAGAAACTCTTTTTCCCCAGTAGTGAGCTGGTACATTTTAGTCATGAGGGCACCAGAAGAGAAACAAGGATTTAAAGCAAATACCTGCTCCCTGCTTCTTCTTCAGGAGTGATGCACAGGCAGCATTAGTGGCCATGTCCAAGGCCAGCTTCTTCTCATTGTTCCGTAAGTCTGTCCTAGCACCTTCCCAGCACAAGACAAGGAAGGAAGGTGTTTAAAGACTACAGAAGCAGCCAATTCATCTCTCCACCAAGACTCATCACTTTGGCAAAAGAAACAGGAGAACAATTCTGGCTCAAAACACTGTATTTGGGCATTTCTAATCCGGGAGCTCATTGCTACACCTGTGATAATTATATTCCGCTGAAATACTTACTGCCTGCCTTTCCCTCCAGTCTCCGCAGGATTGCAAGTGCACTTTTGAGCAAGTTTACCATCCCCCCTTGGTAAGCCCTAAATCAGCACTTAGACCCTTACGGTTACAAGTGCCTGGGCGAGAGTTTGTGGAGCTTAAATTCAACATATCCTTTGCCTTTTCTGCTCAAGGGTCTTAAGAAAAAGACCATTTGGATTGAGCTTCAAGGGATTAATATTTTATATCTATAAGTTTACTTTTATGCAAACTAGCAGAAACGGAAACACAATAATACCAGAAGACAAATCACTGTTCCCCAATTCATTGTTCCCAAACCCTCTTCTACCCACTGTCTTTGCACCTAAAATTACATCAGAATTATTACTATATTTTCATTGTTAAATGCTGAGAAACACAGAAGTGTACTCAACAAAAACATAGTTCCCATTTTATTCTCCATCTCCTCCCCTCTCCAGAAGTAACCATCCATAACAAGTGGGCTTGAGCTCTTACCTCCCTCATGTGTGTCAGTGCATTTATCTACACATATCAACACATACACAAAATCATGTTAATGCTAGAGTAAAAACACAATCATCTCTCGAGTTCCTCTGGTTCAGTGCTAACAGAAATACAAGGTGAGCCATATGTATGATTTTAAATTTTCTGGTTAACACATTTGGAAAAAGTGAAATTAATTTTAATATTGTTTTATTTAACCTAATATATCTAAAATGCTATTACTTCAATATGTAATCATATCAAATTAATGGGAAATTTTATTTTTTTCACTAAATCTTTGAAATCTGGCATGCACTACTTACAACACGTCTCACTCAATTCAAACAGCCTCACTGCAAGGGCTCAGCAGCACAAATGGCTAGTGGCTGCCGTATTAGAGTACACAGTCTCAGCATAACCTTATTTAATGGGCCCGATGGTGGTCCTCACAGTGTCTGAACTTTTAGAACAGAAGCTTACATCATCAACATACTTAAAATTTAAAAATGTTCCCTTTCATACATCCTATACTAGTCTCAGGGATCCCTAATGATGGTACTCCACGACTTGTGACTTGGGGGCTCCCACTACATTATAGCCTTCTTAGCCAAGGTGTGGTGCAGGGTGAAATGTGTGGTCCTCTGTCAGGGTAACTGATGTTTATGCAACAAATGTAGATGGATGATCAGGCCATAATTTCCTTTTTCCCTCTGAATTATATAAAAACAGGAGATCAAGGTGTCTGCTCAGCTCAAAGCAAGACATGGCAGTCATAGCACTGTTTCTGATCTACCAAAACTTTCCTGAGAACAGGACCTCTGTAATGTCTCCCCAGTAGCTAAGACAACAATCTACTCCTTATTTGCATAAGGCCCTATTTTCTTTCTAAGGCCCTATAATCCTATGGATATACACAATAAATTCTAAAAGTAAATATGTAACAGTAAAAGGTTTTAATTTATAATAAAAACTGACATAAGCAAACCCTTATAACGTCACCTTACCCTTACAATTCTGTGATACAAACAGAACAGGAGCTTAAAACTCTCAGTTACAAGGCTGGGGATTTAGCTCAGTGGCACTGTGCCTGCCTTGTAAGCACAAGGTCCTGAGTTCAATCCCTGGTTCCAGGAAGAAAAAAAAAAAAATCTCAGTTTCAAAATAAGGGTGCTATTATTCTTCTTACTATTTCACATGGAATCATTTTTCAGGGTAAACAAAGACCAGACAGATTCAGGACAAACTTTACCTTTTTCCAGAAGCAACTGGACGATGTCTGCATAACCCTTCCAGGCAGCAGCGTGCAAAGGCGTGTCCCCCAGCTTGTTCTACAGTGACAGAAAGGAAGTGACATTTTAAAAACAAAGGACGAACTGACTACAGACATTAAGTTTAATCTACTGAAACCTAAAATGAGAACAGTTATAGAGCCATACAGAATTCCAAAGAGAACAGGAACAGAGACTAAGTGAGGAGAGATAAGTCATTTGGGGAGATGGGGTGGAGGAGCAGAAACTGGCATGGCAGAGCACAAGCTGAAAGGAAATCAGAAGACAAGCAGGTCTGTCCTCACAGAAGCCCAACCAGGATGAGGAATCAGAGATTCCTGTGGATACCAAGGAAAGAATGAGGTGTGGGGTGAAAACAGGGAAACTGTTTGAAAGTGTATTAGGAAGTAATTGGAACCCCAGGACCTCCTGCCAGGTGGTCCGGTAAATAGCAAGATTACCCTGTTGAGAGAATAGCCAGATAGTTTCCAAGCTATGGACACAGGTGTGAGAAGTACAACCCTGTGGCAGGGGTGGGTGGAATTTAAATTAGCATGTGGGGGTTGTCCAGAAAAACAGCCAAACCCTCACCACTTCACCCAGTGGAGAAACCCACCAGCCACCAAGCCCAAGTGCACATAGCTGCCAGTCACACTTACAAAGGAATGGATGGATCAAGACACTAAGAATTTCAGGGAAGCCTACAATATATGAGGAAAGACCAAGACAAACAAGATAAATGGGTCCCAGGGAGAAAAGACAGTACAGTGAACAACCGAAAAAATTTTAAAGGCTATAATTAAATTATCAGAGAGTTGTACGATGATACTGCATCATGAAACAAGAAAAGGATGCTACTTGAAAGTAACAGAGTAAAATAAGAGCTTCTGGTCAAAAGAATTCTAAGATAGACCCCAAGATTGCTGCCCCCTGCTATAGACCATTGTGTAGTCCTTCTCCTTGAATGTGGGAGAGGCCAGTGAATATAACAGTCTGCCACTCCCATAACTGGATTGTCATTCTCCTAAGATCTTCACTGGAGTCATGTAAATGTCAGTGCTATGTCTTTGAACTTCCAGGAGTGTTTGCCAAATAAACCTCATTCTAAAGTAGCCTGCCTTGAGTACTGTATTATAATAACAGAAAACCCACTGATCCAGGAATCAAAATGGCATCAGACCTCCGCAAAGCAACCTTGGAAACAAGAACACCAAGGAGCCATGTTTTCAAGATTCTGAGGGAAATTATGTACAACCTAGTAATTGTGATCACCTACACAATCAACCCCAAGTTCCTCTTTCTCACAAATCTACATGAAGATGTTTTCTGGTAAAGGAAGACACAGAATCTAGAAAAGTAAAGACACACATAGCTGGGAGAAAAGAGATTCCCAGAAAGACAACAAAGGGCAGCAGAGACCAAGTTGCTCAGATTGGAGAATGAGGATGGGAGCTGCAACAAGTATGAGACCTCAGAGAAAAGAAGTCACTAGTTATCTTACACATTTTAGAATAGTACATCAAGACTATAAAACAGTATACGTCATAAGATTAAAAAAATACCCAAATAAAAGTCAATAATTCAGCACATAAACAAGTTATTCAAACAATGATTACTACTTAGTGGTAATAATGTAAACATCTAATAATATAACCAAAGCTATGATACAATAATTGGAAAAACAGGAAGGAAAAGTTGGGTGCTAAGGTGCTAGAACATGAAAATCAGGGCAGACAAGTTTAAACCTTCATCAACCAAGTTGGAAGCCAAATTACATAGGAAGATGATGTATGGTAAGATAGCTCCATAAGCCTATTACTTATACAAAGGTAGATACATGTTATGGCTCACAGCTTCACACACTGCCCTCTCAGGGGCACACTGCCTGGCCTCCCAGGCCTTCTTCTGAAATCTAGGTGGAAGCCTTCTTAACCCCTTGTGTCTAGATGTCCTCCCAAAGCCTCTTATGGTCATAGGTGGGGCTTTTTCAGAGTGGCTGGATCTAGAGTATGTGATGCTGGGATTTATTCATGGTTCCATGCTAGGCTCAAGGCCACTAGGATTAAGGATGTGAGTGCTACGTGCCCTAAGCAGCCTGGAGAAGATATAAGGGATAGAAAGAGCTGTGATTGTCTCTTGCTTGCTTTGCTACCTTCTGCCTGCCATGAACTGTTTCTCCTCTGCGATGCCTGTCTGGCATACCACTCTGCCTTGGAGCCAGCCAATTATGGACTGAAACCTCTATAAACAGTAAGCTAAATAAATCTTTTCTCCTTTAACTTTGAGTGTTGGCTATTTTGTCTCAGCAATGAGAGAAAAGTTAACTAAGACAAAATTTGCTACCAGAGAAGTGGGGTCATTGCTGTGACTGTACCTGACTGTGTTGTTTAGGAGCCTTTGGAGCTGGCTTGGGGGATGGGGGAGAGTTAGGAAAGGTTCGGAGGTGCTAGCTGAAAAAAGTAAAGCTGAAACACCTTGGGCTGTACTTGATGGGAGATTCTGGTCAGAGCTCAGAAGACCAGAAGGCTGACAGAAATGACGCCAGTAAAGACCAGGCTCAGGAGGTTTCTGCTGGGAAGAAGGACTGCATTGGCTGCTGGACTCCAGATGATGTGTGTTATGGCTTGGACGAAACTTTGTATTTTGCTCCTATCCAGCACAAGCAAAACTGAGACTAAGATTAAGGATGGTGAACTAATTAATCTGGCAGAAGAAATTTCAAGACAGTCTAATGAGGGGTGGCATGGCTACTATTGGGGGCTTTTAGCCAGGTTTATGTTGAGAATCAAAAACAAAGAGCCCAGCAGAATGATTTAAAACATTTTTGAGTTTGGCCAGAAAGGAAGCTCCAGTAAAGTTGTGCCCTGCAAAGATGAGACAGAGGAGAAATTGGTCGCTGAAAAGATTATCAAGAAAAAGCCAAGTATTTCAGAAGAAAACAACAGAAAAGATGGCCTGAGGACATCATAAGACCCAGCAGGCCTCCAGCCTCTGCAGCTTCAGAGTTGCAAAGGTGAAAGAGTCTGCTCTGAGAAGACAGCCCAGTGCACCATGCTCTAGAATGGTGGTGGCCTAGGGAAGTTGTTCCTCAGGATTTGGTTCATAGGCACTGGACCTCTACAACCAAGAGAAGGAAGCCTGGCTACTGCTCCAGCTGGTGAAAGACCTTGGCATTGTCCACGTGGTGGTGGTTTTAGGTGCACACAGAATGGAAGGGTTGTGGGGTTAAGAAGGCTTTCACCTAGATTTCAGAGAAGGCCTGGGAGGCCAGGCAGCGTGCCCCCGAGAGGGCAGTGTGTGAAGCTGTGAGTGTAAAGCCGAAGGTGCAATGGAGACCCTAGAAGTTTGGAGAAGCCAGGAACAGGGATCACTTGAGGAAAACTGCAAGGAGGGAGCAGAGCTGGCCCAAGAGAGAAGCCATGGGAGATATAATCACAGGCAGTGCTGTAGGGGCAGAGCCACACAAGAAGCCCTTTGGAGTTCACAACTTGCCACAGATTGCTAGGAATGCTGGAAGTGGAACTGTGGGATTTAATGTTTGCCCTGATGGATTTTGGTCTTGCTTTGTTTCCATTACTTACTATCCCCATTTGTAACGTTTGGAATGGAAATGTCTATCTTGTGCCACTGAATATTGGAAGTGTTTAACTTTCTTTTCATTTGTACAGGGGCCTGCAGCTAAGTTTGCCTTAGGAGATTTTGGACTTGGACTTTTTAGCAACTGTTGAACCTCCTGAAAATTTGAAACTATTAGGACTTTGGTAACTCTCAGAGATGGACTAAATGCCTTTTGCATAAAGGTTATGTACATGGGTCTTTGGGGGACCAGGAGCGAAATGTTATGGCTTGTGTCTAGATGTCCTCCCAGAGCCTCATGTGGTCATAGGTTTGGCTTTTTCAGAGGTGGCTGGATCTAGAGTGTGTGATTCTGGGATTTATTCATGGTACAATGCTAGGCTCAAGGGCACTAGGATTAAGGGTGTGAGTGCAACCTATCCTAAGTAGCCTGGAGAAGATATAAGGGATAGAAAGAGCTGTGATCATCTCTTGCTTCCTTTGCTACCTCTGCCTGCAATGAACTGTTTCTCCTCTGCAATGCCTATCTGCTATGCCACCCTGCCTTGGAGCCAGCCAATTATGGTCTGAAACCTCTACAAACTTGGAGCTAAATAAACCCTCCCCTTTAATTTTGAGTGTTAGGTATTTTGTCTCAGCAATGACAGAAAAGTAACTAAGACAGTGCAAGAACTGAGTGCTGAAAATAATAAATGGGATTGGGGTAGGAATTTTGTGCTTTGCTCAATTTTAATATTAAAGGCCAGGCATGGTGGCAAACACTTGTAATCTCAGCACTAGGGAGGCTGAGGCAGAAGATTGCTGTGAGTTTGAGGCCAGCCTGGGCTATACAGTGAGTTCAAGGCCAGTGTGAACTACATAGTGAGATTCTATCTCAAAAAACCCCAATAATAATAATGATAACAACAATTATAGCAATTATAGTCTTAATAAAGTAAGTTTTGAAAACCTATGTGCTTAAGGGCTGGTGGCATGGCTCAGTGGCAAAATGATTGCCTAGCATATGCAAGATCCTGGGTTCCATCACCAGTACCCCAAAACAAAAACTCTATACGCTTATAGTATTCTGACTGAAACATTCTGCATGTGCATAAGCTCCACTGTACCAAAGAAACAAGGCAGGTGTATTCAATGATTTCCTCACACTAAGCAGTCTTACCTGTTGGTTCAGTTCAATATTTGGTTGAGTAAACAGCACTTCCACTATATCTGAAATTCAAATGGAAAAGAAATCTCTTAAGAATGAAAAGTAAAAGCCTGATAAAACTAGGCATAATTTTAAAAAAGGATTCTTCAGTAGAATCTTCAAGAAAAATCTTATAATAAATTTCTCAAAACTTATCTATAGAAAAACCTAAGAACCTGGAAAGCAGAATTATTTCAGGGGAAAAATTTTTCAGACAATGGCTTTTGTATTTTCATATGACATCTATTATAGGAATATTTTTACATTTGCTATAGCACAGTACTTATTATTCACATAACTAACTTAGGTTTATTGGCTAAAAGAAAATAGGCTTCTTTACGGAGAGTCACAGTTGTTCCCTTGGCTATGCTATTTAATTTGCTGGCTCTTGGTTTATTGTTGGGTTTATTTTTTACATTGTAGGGGAAGGTAGAAAGCTGTAGATTTTTGACCTGGATGAAATACGTCTAAAGTTCAATTTGTCATTATTACATTATAACATTAAAAGTATCAGCTTTCTCCTGAAACTAGCAGTTTGCATTAAATTTAAAGTGCAAATCATAAAAGTGTATCTTGGAAAAAGCTAAGGTAGAGAAGCTAAATTTGCCCTTTCCTCTTGTAAGATCAGATAGTAAGTTTGGTTTCCTATTACTGTTATTTTCTAGTAAGCTTTCTAAGCCTGAGAGAGGAAAGGAAGTTACTACTCTTTCAAGTGAGAGGTCCACGCAGTGAGGTTGACCAGCCCCACTGCACCCACAGTGTACAAAGCCTCCAGGAACAGTCTTTTGGCTGACGTTCTAAAGGATTTCAAAAGAATAGCCAACTTCTGTAAATCTGGCTGCCTTAGGTGGAACAATGTACAATGACAAACAAAACTTCATACCTTTGTGACCCCCATGACAAGCCCAGTACAAAGCAGTGCTTCCAGCTTTGTCCAGGCCATTAACACCCACTCGGTTGTCCAGACACTCCCTCAGCCAGCTCAAGTTGCCTGCAAGGGTTTTACATTTATAAAAATATAAGAAAAAGGCTTTTATTCTCTGTTTAGCTTTTAAATCAATTTCTCTTTCATAAATTTCCATTCCCAAAGAACTAATCAGAAGCAGGAAACAGTGAGAACACTGGCACAGATAACTCTTTGACACAAAGATAGGAGCAAAAAGCAGCTTTTAATGATGCTGGCAGCTTAGTGAGTGATTCCTGTCAGTCTCAAGAGCCTCGAATAGAAGTTTTCACTTCCTCATATACCTCTCTTTTACATCTATGAAGCTTAGTTCCATTGAAGTTTCCCTGGGAATATAGCAAGCAGGATTTATACAAAGCAGAGTAGTGGAGATGGGGACAGCAAAGAGTTCTGGCAGGACTTTCTGAGTGATACACTCCTCTGGTGACCAATTACAGAAGTTGTCGTGGCTATTCAGGTACATTCTGCAAAGAGCAGTTAACCCATAGCTGCCTAATAACACAATTAACCCATAGTTGCCCAATTCCACACAGAGGGGTAGTCTCCTCTCTCATTCCCCTCTTTAAGCCTCTGATTGAAGAGCTTCACCTTTTATATCAACTTTTACCATTTACATTGTTTTTTACCTTATCAAGGGTCCTAATTTGTCTCTGGTGTGAGACATAGTCAGGACTTCAAACTCCCAAGTGCTTTTTTTCTCTGAATTAAAGCAAATGAGTAGGGTACCATCCTTAGGCTTAGAGAACTTATATGTAGTCAAACTATGGATTCAGGGTCTTATGACCTCTCTTTATAAACATAATATGGAAAAGCAAAACAGTCACAAGAGAAGTTCCTGTCTGAGGGACACACAGGCAGAGGTCACAGTTGTTGGTTGCCCTGTGGGAATTATTCCCTTGAGCATCACTCCTGGAGTAGAAGAGATGAGACCCCCTAATAAAAGCAACCAATACCAGTAAAACATCTTACTCATAAAAGGAAGGTGAGGGCTAACGGACACCTCTTGCCCCAATTCCAGTCAGCTAGGGCAGTCTCAGCAAAGACTATGGCAAAAAGCAGGGAAAGAAATCCTAATACAGTTAAAAGCAAGGGATGACAGTTTATAACAGGTAGAAACAAAGGTATGTAGTCCTGTTCTGCCATGCATAGACTAGTCAGCCTCAGGAGTGACTAGAGCAGGGCTGATGTCTTCAGCTGACTTTGGCGTGGTTCCCCTCCAAGTCAAGATGATCTTGGTGTCGTTATGAGGGTCTCTGGAACACCTCCACTCTGGTGTTGCAGCCTTTAACCCGACTATGGTGGATCCGCATGGGGACTCCTTCCACTTGGACTGTCGTGGGGGTGGTCAAAATGACTGTTAGTGGACCCTTCCATTTGGCTTTAAGGCTGTCTTGTTGCCAATGTTTTATCTAAACTGAATCTCTTGGAGAGAAGGGGTGGAGTAGACTAGAAATGTTAACAGGAGCACTTTCTAAGGCCCAAGAGGCTATCTTCTGGGAGACCTTTCCTAGCTCAATCGTCTTCCCCCTTTTTTGGCCAACTATTGGAACTCATCTGATGAACATACCAGTTTTTTAAAAATTTCTTTCCCAACAGATCAGGGGATGGTGCATAGCATTTGACCTTAAACTTGTGGTCTTGGCTTCTTGGTTGGCTGTCATTGTCCATCTATTCCTTAGATCCTTTTTGATGTCATCTATAATGGACAACTGTGATCTCCTTGGGAGTCCATACAGGTTCTAGGAGCCAAAGTATGTTTTGGGGGCACTTAATTTTTTTGTCCCTTGTTGTAATCCTTTTTTTTTTCTATAGAGAGCACAACTGCATAACTGGCCCTTTATTTCCCAGTCTCAACTATGTGGTTACTCCTATCCATAAAGAAATCCAATTCAGGCCGTTGGAAAGGTTGGTCTCACAGATCTAGCCAGCTAGAATAAACCTATTCTATGGCCCCTTTACAATCATGTATGGGCCCTTCTAGCTAGGGAAGGAGGGTAGCTGGGTTTGGGTTGTTAGAGACTTTCACACTGATACAAGGATTTTCACAGAGCAAACACTGGTAATGGGTCAGACATGAATTGGTGAGCCAGTGGTGGCCTTTAGCATTTATAAGGGTGACTATAGCATACGGGACTCGAATTCGTAGGTCTTGGCCTAGAGAGAGTTTGTCAGCCTCTTTGGTCAAAAGAGCCATTGCGGCCAAAGCCCTTAGGCAAAGAGGCCACCTTTGTGTAACTCCATCTAGTTATCTGGACAAATAGGCCATTGGTCTTTCCCAGGAACCATGGGTTTGGACTAGTAACACTACTGTGGTCTTCTTTTGTTTGGTCACATAGAGAGTGAAAGCCTTGTTTAGGTCAGAGAAACCTAGTGATGGAGCTTTCTGAAGCTTTTCTTCGAGAACACTGAAAGTGGTTTGCTGCTTTTGTTTTTTTTTAGGTTGGGGGCTCTTTTATTTTCCCTCACTTTGTGGTTTCATAGAGGGGATGGCTAGGATGGCACAGTTGGGAATCCATATCTTATAAAAGCCTGATGTTCTCAAGAACTCTAACAATTATCTTTTGTTTACATTCCAGGCTAATTTTGGATTAAGTCCAAATCCCCTTGGGGACCATCTGAATTGGCCAGTCATGGAGCCTCAATTTTTCTTCCCAGGGGACAGTCAGGGCCAGGATCAACCACAGAAGTGGCAGTTCAAAGTGCATTTTTCTGTCCATAAAATCAATTTTGGTCCTTAACTTGGCCAACAAATCCCTCCCTAACAGGGGAACTAGACAGTCAGAACTGATGGACCACCTTTTGGCCCTCCTATTTTGCAAATCCGCAACTGGCAAAAGCTGATGCCTTAGTTTACCTTGTGCCCCCCTTGATATCAACCGTCTTATGGCTGAGAGGCCCAGTGGGGAATATCACAGCCAAGTGCTTTGTTCCCATATCAATTAAGTCTGGGGAATTCCAGTCCTATGAGGCCTCATGGAAGAAGTGGAGCACTGGGCGGGGACGACAAGCAGGCACTGGGAATTTGGGGCCAAACCAGAGGTCAGACCGGATATGCAGTGGAATCAAAATGGAGGGAGACTCTGAGGCTGTAGCTGGCATGGGGCCATCCTGGAACTGACTCTGGAGGTGTCAAGGGTCCTGGAGCTGGGGCTGGTCTGTTGTCCATAATTGGGGGGCTGGTCTGGGAGCAGGAGGCTTAATACATCTAAGGTTGAATTATCTGGATCGCCTCTCCAAAAAATGGGGGGAGTTTTAGCAGGTCTTTGCCTGTTTGGACCAGCTATTGTGGTGACCAGAACTTGGGAAAGGGGCTTCCTCAGCCAAGAGGGTGGACAAAGAACAAGCTGTAACCCTGAATCCACATAAAGGAACTGATCTGGGTGCTTGGAGCTTTCTGTCATAACCTCAAAACCTGTCACACTTTCTGGACTAAGGTTTTTTTTAAAATGGGCCTTGTGGGGGCATCCAACCTGAAAGGATGGCCATTCTATCTCATAAAGGGTTTTGAGTTTCCCTGGAATAAGTTTTTGACCATAATCTCCAGTAAATCCCTTCTCAAAGTTTTTCTTTTTTTATCATGATCACTACAGGAGTGTTTTTACTATGGTTCCTTCCCATAGTTTTTCCTCCCACAGAAATGAACAACAAATGACATCAATTGCTTCGTCCATCACTGGCCAGTCTCCGCTCAGAAATATTTCAGGCCCCTCTTAGCACTGGCAGGCCAGTGATCCTGATTATCATCACAGTGCTTCCCTAAGCTGTATGAAGTGGCCCTGGACCTGTGGTTCAGGACTCCACACTCAATTCGGCTCTGTGCACCCTGAGCAGAGTCAGGAATGTGATATCCATCTCATTCACACATAAGCACTCACAGATTCAACCTAACACATACTCCCACCTGCCAACAGTGGTGGCCAAACCCGTCTTCTGGCGGCCTAAAGTGTTCCGGTTTCACTGCAGTTCCGCAGCTAGTTGGGGAATGCAGAGAGTGATCAATCCTCTTTTGGAGACTCGTCCTTGGGTCTCCTCCTCAAAGCAGAGCCCCTCAACCTTACTGTGATTCAGAAGTCTGCCAAATGCCATTTGGTCCTCTCTGAGTGAGCCGTCCTCAGGCAGACAGCTGGGGTGTCTCAGCCGGTCGTACAGGGAGACTCCCACAGGACAGGAAATATTCTATCAGTGAGCCCTCAGCAGGACCTTGTCGTCCAGCCAGCTGAGCTCCCCTGCTCTGCACATGGGGGAGGCAATCTGCCACAAGTGATTGTGCCGGGCCTCAGAGCTTCCCAGCCAATGTACCAAATGAAGCAGCAAACAGAGAGGACCATGGCACAGATAACTCTTTTAACACAAAGACAGGAGCAAAAAGCGGCTTTTAATGATGCCAGCAGCTCATCGAGTGACTCCTGTCAATCTCAAGAGCCCCGAATAGAATTTTGCACTTCCTTATATACCTCTTTTTACATCCATGAAGCTTAATTCCACTGGAGTTTCCCAGGGAATATAGCAAGCAGGATTTATACAAAGCAGAGCAGCAGAGAGAAGAGCAAAGAGTTTTGGCAGGACTTTCTGAGTCTGTTACACTACTCTGGTGACAGATTACAGAAGTTACCATGGCTACTCAGGTACATTCTACAAAGAGCAATTAACCTAACCTACAGTCGTCTAATAACACGGTTAACCCATAGTTGCCCAATTCCACATGGAGGGGTAGTGTCTGCTCTCAAATCAGCAGGTCTAACATTAAGACCTCCCCACGAATGCATTTATTATGGTACATTTTGATTCCTAGCTCATTAATGGAAAGCATTAACATCAATTTTTAATGGCAGGTTTATGGGAAGGGTTGCCTAAATGGGCCCATTTCAGGTATTTATATATATTGATATAGATATATTTTTTAAATTCTAGAACTTAGGAAGAAAAACAGTCAAACTTAAGTTTTTAAATAGAAACAATTCCTATTCATATTTAAAGTGCATTTTCAGTTCTTGCAAGAGAAACACTAATAACCTACTCAAAGCTACCTCTGTTATACTATTAATTTAAAATCCTCAAGCTAATGCTCCAAGTAATTTCTAAAGAATGTTGTTTTTAAGTGTCAGTTTAATAATGCTAAACAAATTAATTTCCTTTTGCACATTCACATTTCAAAAAAATCAATATCAGTATGAAATGGAGCTCGCTGAGGCTTTATAGACACACCCCGGGATCTCCAGCAGGGTTCCCAACAGCAGTGCAACTGGCCTTTGGGGCTGGAGGTGCTGCTGTGGGCCCTATGCAATGTAGGAGGTTTTCCAACATCTCTGGCCCATGCTCGAAAGATGGCAGCCAGACACATTCACAAAGTCTCCAGATACTGCCAAATATGGCCAGGACTAATGGGGAAGGGTCACTGCTAGTTGCAAACCACTGATCTACTGAAGAAATCTTGGACACGGTCCAAGACAAGACACAGTCCCAGACTGATCCTTCTTGGTCACTCCCTCTCCCACCAAAACCTTGCCACACAAACACTCTTCTCAGTTCTGTGCCCCAAGATGCCTCCACTCTCTTGCCCCCCCATTACTCACTCTGGCCACTGTGGCTGTTTACTTTGAACACTTCATTTGCTCTGCTTTTATTTTTTTTAGTACTGGAGACTGAACCCAGGGCCTTTACACTGAGCTGTATCCCAAGCCCTTTTTAAATTTTTATGTCGAGACACGGTCTTGCTTAGTTGCTCAACTGCCCAGGGTCCCGGAGTGCTGGGGTTATAGGCATGCACCATCCTATACCTATTTTAATGACCTGTTACACACATCTCTTCCCCGTCTGACTCTGAGCCTTCATGGTTACAGACCACGTCTCTCCATTTGCCTATGCCCACCACAGAGTAGGTCTAATACTCGAAACCATTTGTTGACTGCTACATTTTAGAATTAAAATCACAGTCTTCTAGGGTGACAAAAATCAGTGCAAAGACTGCCTCTGGAGATTAAGTGGAAAGGTATAGGAGGGAATCTTCTGGGATGATGAAAGTGTTTGGATCTTAATCTGGATGTTAGTTCTGTGGGTGCATGTACCTGTCAAAACTCACCAAGCTATATCAAGTTTGTGCGTTTTGCTATATTACATCTCTCAAGCAAAATGAATCACATGCTCTTTGGTCTTGGTGGCCCAAGCAAGATGACAAAGTGAATGAACATCATTGTTTGGAAAGCGTAATAAGACACACGTGTTACCGCTGTGACACGAAGGCCTACCACCTTCAGAAGTCAACCTGTGGTAAATGTGGCTACCCTACCAAGCTCAAAAGAAAGTGTAACTGGAGTGCAAAGGCTAAAATGTGAATGAGGCACCTAAAGATTGTGTATCACAGATACAGGCACAGATTTCATGAAGGAACAACACCTAAACCTAAGAAAACAGCTGCTGCAGCATCCAGTTCATCTTGAGAATTTCAATGATTACTCAAAATAAATGCTTTGGTTTTAAAAGATTTTAAAAAATCACACGTACCTCTTTTGGCAGCTTCATGCAATGGATTGTCAATAGATTCTGCCTGCTCAGCCACTAGATTGAAAATAAAAGTACAAGGCCAACATTGAGAACTCTCAAGTGACCTGCTGAAGCCACTCATGCCCCATGGGTCCCCCAGATTCATGAGTGCCAGAAACTTGTCAAGACAGCTTCTCATACTTAGCATGGATTAAAAAATAACATAAAATAAAACTGATAGTGCCTACTTTAAAGAGGAGCTCAATTATGTGTTAAATGAAACCAAGTCAAATAATAACACAGTAACACATAATTAACTAGAAGTATAAACAAAAGAAAACAGCAATTAACTGGAAATATAAACAATACCAAGCAGATTCATGGCCCATACTTCATGAACGAACCCACTCCCAAAAATGCAAAAGACAGCAGCCCATGTCCAAATTCCTATTCCCTTGTGTATGTGCAAGTGGGAGCAAGGGGAAAGTTTTGCTTCCTGTATTCAGAAAGGACAATCAGCAGACCTACCTGTCTTTAAAGGTATGTTCACTGTGGTCTTAGAAAGAGTGAGAATGACCAAAGGAAGCCTGTGGTTCAAGGACTGTGGGACCATCCCCTCCCACCATCAAAGGGCTGTAACAGGACACAGATTCCAAGCAGCAGAAGCACATTTTCCACCCATAATGTTTATGATCAAGACAGGAAATGGAGTGCACCCACTGTAAAGGTATGTTTGAGACTTCAAAGGTTTACAGGAGTGTAGAAATGTTTAAAGTGTTTAATTTTATTAAAGAACAGTACCACCCTAGACCAGAGTGAGTAGGACTCCTATGCAGGGCCCAGGCCATAGCCCTGACCCCTACATCTTCCCTTGACATTTTCTAAGTCCTTCTCCAGTGCTTGAAATTGGAACCTGATCCCAACTCTATCAGTCCAATGATTCATGTAATGCTAAACTCTAAAGGGATCCTCCATGTAACCAGACAAATTCAACTCTTTCATTAAGCAGATGAGAACAATGAATCCCACAGGTAGCACTCAGATGTCTTAACTAAGGTGTACCCTGTTAGTAAGAATCTCAAAACTGTGCTTAACAGTCCTGTGCTCTTTGGATGTTGCTGATTTGTACTTATATATTTTTAAAGGTTGTTTCGCCCTCTTCCAGCTAGAAGCAGCTTCATGGCAGAAGCCACGTGTCAGTGCTCAAGTGCCCCAAACTGCTGTGACAAGCATTTCATGAACTTCCCTGCCTCGACATGAATTAATAGGGTAGGATTTCTTCATTCCAAATGAAAGGGCTAGTCTCAGAAACAATCTGTGAGATTCAGGTTAACAGCATTAAAAAAAAAATGTATTAACAGCTGAATAAACAAAATCCATTAGCATTTCCCTAAAAAACTTGGGTTTTTTTCAAGAATGCTACAATGCATTCTCTTAAGCCAAGGAGTTGGGCTCAAGAACATCTGGTGTTCATGGCCATTTTACTAACAGGAGACTCGTGGAGTGGAAAATGTCCTAGACTGGCAATGACTCCATTGATTTCCCAGTCCAAGCTACAAGCAGAAAAGCCTCAAGAACCAGATAACTGGAAACAAACACAATATAGCTAAAGAAAGCCACTCCAGACAGAGGCACTTACCATAGTTACTTGGAATTAGTCCTGTCTTGCCTTTGGCGGTTCCTTTCCACCAATTGCTATCACTCTGGTGAAAGAAGATTTAAATTAAGTAGTGCCAAGTCCAGTTTGCATTCAATCACTTTCAAAACCGTCTGGCTCAAAGAGGGTACCTGTTCTACAACACGTCTACCAGCCTTGCCCACTTTTGTCTCTCAAGCCCCTCACATCCCGGCTCAAGACCTCTATTTCCCTTGTCACTAAATTACAAGTATCCAGCACCCAGCTGTAACAAATCAAGTATACTGCATCATAGAGCTTTCAACAGTCAAACAAATGAGAGATACCACAAAAGAAAAGGAAATATCATGTTAGTTTAGACTAATTAGAGGACTGTTTTTGTCTCGAGTTCAATTTCTCTTACGTTGAGGTACTTGTTTTGAGGGGTTTTCTAAAGATCTGTTTATTTTGTAAAGATCACCTTTATTTTCCCTTAATTTGCCATGGGCAAATTTTATCATAGAAAAATTATATAAAACCTATACAAAAATAGAACGAACAAGCCAGGGATTTAGCTCAGCAGTTCCAGTGCCTGCCTCGCAAGCGCAAGGTTCCCAGTTCGATCCCTGATACCCAAAAAAAATAGAATGACCAATATAATAAACTACTTCCCAACTATATGAATCATTTACTCCCACTCAATAGTGTTTCAAATGTAACCTCTAACCACAAACTCCCCTCACTCTAAGGTTATTCTGAAATAAATTCTAGATATTTCACCTGTAAATATATCAGTATGTAACAATGAAAGGATTTTTTCAAAGACCACTGTAATGCATTATCACAGCTGAAAATTTTCTTAAAAATAATTTCCTAATATTATCAAATGTGTAGGTCAATAATCAAATTTCCCAGTTGCCCCATAATTTGAGATCCCAAATATGACTAACATGCCTCTTACATCTCTTTTAGTTACAGGTTTCCCTTCTATTCTTTTTTAACCTCTTGCAATATGTTTGTTGAAGAAACCCATTTGTCCTGTAGAGTTGTAGCAGTCTGGATCTTGCCTGCTGCATACCTGTGTTATCATGAAACACCTTCCCCAGTTCCCTGTATCGCCCATGAAGTGGCAGGTAGTTCTAGAGGCTTAATTAGATTTTAGCTTCACATTTTTTTGGCAAGGCTATTTCACAGGTAGAATTGATTTCTTCCACCAGAAAACGGGCCATGTGTGATGGCCTCTGATTTTGGAATGTTAGTTACCACTGATGATCATTGTCTCCATCCATTATTTCATACGGGCTGCAAAGTGGTGACAGCCTACCACTCTTTCCTCATTCAAATAACTAGCATATCTCTTTAATGAGAAACTTTCCCTCATCAACTCTCAGAATACTCACTGACAAACTGCATAGAGAAAAGGTAGAAAGATGTGATTCCTTCCCTATTGGTTGTCAGGATAAAAAGTTGGTTCCCTAGCATTCTTTCATGCTTACCAATGGTATCGGTTTTGAGAAACATCAGGACTTTTAATGTGTTGCAATCCTTGGGAGCTGTTGCCCTAACTGATGCTCAAACTGTCCTGTCAAGGCCACAGGAAGAGTCAGTCTCCTGTTAGCTCCTGAGTCCTGCTAGCATATCCCTCTTAGTCCTCAGGAGTTTCTTCTTTTCCAGTAATGTATTCTGGGTTTATTCTGTACCTTTGCTGCTCCAGACCTCGTCCTAGACATTTCTCAAAGGACCTTTATTTCTTTTAATGTGAATTAATATCATTGGGTTGGTCATTTTTTAGAGTCTGAATAATAGAGTATGAAAGATTTTTGCTTGTTTTAAGATAAAATACAACACATACCCAAATCAAATGAAGGACTCTCGATTTCTACCCAACCTCACTGATACTACATCTGCATCTCCTGCCTTCCATGCTGAACACCCTGTTGGTCAACATCACTGATCTAATGACTCATTTGTTCTCAACCACAATGTTCACACAACAGTCTCAGAAATAGCAAACAACACTTCTCCGACTAGATCATGATTTAAAAGTTTTGCGCTTTTTTCCCCTGGCAGCTCTTTTTGCCCTTTATAGATCTTGTACTAGGAATTAGTCAAACTGCTGAGAGTTAAAGTCACTTGGCCCACTTCCTCTCTGTGTCTTGCCAAATTTATTAGGATATTATTAAGGCCATTTGATTTGTTCTGCTTTTAATTTTTATGAATTCTCTACTATATAATTTTACAACTATGTAAAAGTTTATACAATTCCAAAGTCAAATCTTCAAAATATAATTTTCTTAAAAAGTCTATTTCTATGTTCCCTGTGCCCTACTTCCCTTCCTCCACATAGACAGTACTATTTTTTAAAAATGTTGATTCACCTTTTCATTTTTTATTTTAAATCACAGAGAACACAGTTATATATATTCTCTTACCCTTCCTTAGGTAAGTAAAGGGATACCACATGCATTTTTCACCTTGCTGATTTTTCACTTTACACACTACACAGTAGAACAGAAATATTCATCACTCCATGTAACTGCATAATATTCTGTATTTGGCTACACCAAAGGCTAGTCAACTATTTTCCTAGTGATGAACAAAAGGGATACTTTCAAACTTGTGCTACTAAAAACTGAGCCAAAATCACTGGACTTCTACATATGTATTTCCATGTATGTACCCATTTAAATAACTTACAATGCTGTATTTAAAATAGTGTTACATTGTATCTCTCTAGCACACATGTAATATTAAAGTGTTAGTTGGACTTACCATGTCAGTAATGTAGATAATATCTCCTTCCTCGAAGTATAATTCATCTGGCTTTAAAAAAAAAAGTTTGACTCCATGTGATTTTTTGTGAATTAGAATATAATGATTTCTTTTATTATGTAATTATAAATCCTAAAGTATCCTTACACACAATGTGGAATTTTTTTTTAACTGGGGATTGGAACCCAGTGCTTTCACACTGAGCTACATCCCCACCCTTTTTTTTTTTTTCTATTTTTTACTTTAAGACGGGGTCTCACCAAGTCCCTAAACTGAGCAAGCTGGGCTTAAACTGGTAATCCTGCCTCAGCCTCCCGGGGTGCTGGGAACAGAAGCATACACCACCACATCCAACTAAATCAGTATGTAAGCCACATAACAAAATGTTATCAACAAATTAATTTACGAATAGAAAGTTAAATTGTTCCCGCAATGAACTTCAAATTACTATATAACAAAGAATCATTCCTCACACAAATGTATTTTATATTCTTATATAAAACAAGGAATTTTATATCAAAATAGGATTCTAATAAATTATTGCTTATAGAAATTGCAAAAGATGACATATGCTTATTCTTAAAAAGATAAGTGTCTAGACTATCATGAAAAATACCAACATCTGCTGTTCGCTTATTTTGAGAAAACCATTGCCCTCCCTCGATATGAAGCAGTTCCTCAGATTTTTCAGACTATAAGCAGCTCTCCTGGGTTGGCTATTTACATAGCCCATATGCGCTCTGGCCTGTATCAGCCAAATGTCCTACAAACCCTCTGAACAAAACTAGCACTTTAACTTGACATCTCCTCCCCATCCATAGATAACACCTACCACGGTTTTCTGAGTAAATAGGACAATGCGCCTAGTGAGAGTGAATTGCAGATCATCAGGCTGAGTGGAAAATGTAGGGCACAAAATTTCAGGCAGGATAAGAGCACAACTATGCATAAAATATGAAAATATGCATAGAAAATTTTCTATCATGATCAAGTATTAGTTTGATAATATCAGTGGGGAAAATACTTTTTTAAATGATTCTGATACTTCAGTTATTATTCCATACAAATAAAAATTATACTAGTGAAATAAATTATTTCATCTATTCATTTTCCCTTTGCTTGCCTCCTCTCAATAGCAGAGTAGGCCAAATACATATGACTTTGTAGTAGTAATTTATTTCATTTCAAGGCTGATCCATATTATTATTACAATCATTTCCCCCTGAATATAAATGAAGGCTATATCAACTACATGTTTTAAGCAACCAGAATACATGAATATTTAGATGCAAAATACATTCAATTATAAAGGTTAGTAAATGATGATTAGTAATATTGCCCAAAATGGCTGAATTCTTTTAAAAGGTAACTTCCTAAAAGCTTTTGTTCTATTTACATTTTGATTTAGAAAGCAGACTTACACATAGCGCAAGGTACACAAAATTAGTTAATGACTTGGGTTTTAATTTTACTTGAAATAAATATTTAGGAGAAAATAAAAACCTTGAAGATTTTCTCTAATCTGTCTCTAAAATATTTTGATGATCAATGATCAATATTATGAACAAAACGAGAGGGATATAGAAAGTGATCAGGGAGACAAACTATTTCCTTTGGTATTTGCTGAAAACTCAATCACTCTCAGAGGCAATTTTAACACAATCTGACTCTTCAAGCCTTAGGCAAGGGGAAGATGTTGAAAGGAGAAGGGTGTAAGAAAGAAATGAGGATACATGTGAACTGCAGCTTTTTTCTAGGAGCTCTGTATTTCTTGGAGTTTTGTAAGGGTGAACTCTTAAAGAGCACTTCCCATCTTAGAGGTCTCCCAGGCCACTAACTTTGTACATGCCCCTTTATGTCTTATAATGCAGTGTCCCCAACCCCCAGTCTGCAGTCCATTAGGAACCTGGCCACACAGCAGGAGATGGGCATCAAGGGAGGGAAGCTCCACCTGTGTGCCTGTGTTTACAGCAGCTGCTCCCCATCATCTGCATCACCGCCTGAGCTCCGCCTGCTGTCGGGCAGCTGCAGCCTTAGATTCTCATAGGAGCGTGAACCCTACTGTGAACTGCTCACTCGTGAGATCTAGGTTGTGTGTTCCTCTGCATCACCCTGAAACTCCTACCCCAGTCAATGGAAAAAATTGTATTCCAGAAACAAGTGCAGGTGCCAAAAGATTAGAAACCACTGTATAATGGAGGTTCCTCAATCAGTACTTTCAGAAGTTAAGGAGTTATCATTCTCTATAGTTTTAGTCTCCTCCTAAAATTCCAAGTCAATTCTGCTTAAATTTTCACTTTAAATAAGATTACTCACCCTTGAAACAAGAAGATATTATGAAAAGTTACCAAACCAATACAAAAGTGCATTCAGGCACACATGCACACATACAAAATCCCAGTGATTAGTCTTTCTTGTGAAGTAAGTAATAAAGTAGTTGTTGCATAACACCATGACTATACTAAACATCACTGAACTTCGTAAATAGGGAAGGGTGGAGGGGGTGAAGGGAGGGCTAGGAATGGGGAAAAAATAAGAACCAAGATGCATTATGTAAAGGTACAATTCCCAATGAGAAATGTAACTGTGTTGTATACCTACCATGTACCAATAAAAGAATTTAATGAAGTGCCAAAAAAAAAAAAATCACTGAAATAGTTGCTTGAAAATGATTAATTTTATATTATGTAAATTTTACCTACTTTTTAAAAGTAAAATCAAAGCCACTTAAAAGTCCTAGCATCTTTTCAGCTACATTTGTCCTTTGTGGTTTGGTAAAGTGCATCATTTGGAAAATGCCACTAAGTCCAGTCATTTCAATACTTCTCCGTGCTGATTCAGTTCTTAAGTTAATGACCCCTGTGCAACAGTGGTGTCCGCCACAAGCCACCATTAGGTCAGGCTTGTTTTTCAGCTGAGACAACAACAGGCGGTCGATTCCAGTAGAAAAAGGCTTCTCTCTTTTTAATACTAAGAAACAACAGTGGACAGTTTATTGTCTTTTGATCAATAGTTCCCAGAGGCAAATCCCACTACCCGTAAAATAATTTCTTCCAAACAAACTAGGAATGTTTTTTTCTAACATGGCTAAGGAAGTAGTCCATCAAATTCTTCAGCCTGCTGGAGGCAATATAAGGTAATTTCATGATTATAAAATCACATTTTTGCCTACGTAGTCACGCTACCCATTAAGAAACCACCAACAGGACACTTGGCATAAATCGTTCAGTGAGGACATACTTTTGAAATCTTGGCATTATATTCATGGAATAAATATGAAAAAATATTGAGTGAGTGAAGTAAGCACATCTCTATTTCTAGCTCGTTCTTTGGTTTTTAACCACATTCCTCTTTCCTCTCTCCTTGAAGAACCACAAGGTATGAGGACAAGTATGCAGAGGCATTACAATGCTGAATACAAGCCGGTAACCTATTCCTATTCCCAGTCCATATATTCTTGGTAACATGATTCCCAGGAAATTAATTTGGTTAGCTTATGCAAATATATATTTTATGCAAAATTTAGAAATGGTGTGATATCCTTTTGAAATTTCAGATTTGACCACCTCAAGTTCCAGAAACTAATAAAATAAATAAATTGTTTACAGTACTTATTATGTGTCAGATACTTGTCTGGGCATTTACAAATATTAATTTAATCCTCACCAACAACACTATGATGTGGTGTTATTCTTATTGCCATATGCTAGATGAGAAGCTGGCCCAAGGCCATAAGGTAGGTATTTGCCAGAACATGGTCTTAATCTGTGACAGTCAGACTATGGAGCTTCCGATTTTAAACCCCACCAATACTTTCTCTACGCAAAAGCATCAGGCATAGCCATTATTGATCATCATGTGTCATGACCAAGTTATAAGCTGTTGGCCTTGGAAATATGATACTGCTTACCCTGTCCCTGCCCCAGTAAGGCAGTGCAACAAAACCAGTAGCGGCAGCTTTAACTTGCAAGGTGCACTTGGCCTCATTTGGTCCTTGCAGCAACCCACTAGGCAGGGCTGGGCCACAGAGATAATCTCTATTTTATACCCAGATCTAGAAAAGTTAAAAGAATCTGTACAGATGAAAGTGGGGAGCAGGGCTGGGCTCTGTCTGACCTCAGCCTGTGGATTCCCGTTCTTAAGCTCTTTCCTCCACTCATGGTGCTATAAAACCCAGCAAAGCCAGGCAAACCTTACATGCAGGGCAGGCCAGGGCAGAGCAGGCCAGGGCAGGGCAGAATAGGGTCCTGCCTGTTTCTCTTTGGAAATCAATACTGTCCCAGCCTAGGGAGAGGGTGCTCTCTCCACACTGATGCGTCATCACACTGGTCTTTCCAGTCCAATTCCTCTGTGTGACAGTTTATTGGACTGTGATTTGGGAGAGAAATAAGAAACAAACAGGGCTGGGTGATGGCAGGACTTTTCTTAATCAAAACAGGTGAGAAATGGGCTGGCAGGAAGAACCAGGAGCCGCCTCCTGTTCTACCTCTCCCGTGGATCACCTAGTCAGGTTCATTGCTATCTCCTGGGGTTGGAACCAAAGCTAAAAAAAAGGATCTAGGCTTCTGCAGGGCACTGCCTCATTGACAAAGGTCCCTCAGCACCCCGCTCAGTCCTTAGATATGGCCTGTTCCCCATGACTTTGAGGAAGCCGAGTCAGTTTAGGCCATGCCATGGTACATCTGTCCATCCACAGAAGAGGGCTGTGGTCACTGAGGAGAGAGCCCAAGGGGAGCTCCAGCACTGTCCAACAGAAATTCTCATGCAGAAGCAAATGCAAATGAACCTGGCTCTGGGACAATATTAAAAATGTAACAACCAGTACAACGTGGGCATGTCACAGGTGAGGAAGGCCTAAGGGAGCTGGGGGCTACCTGTTCCACCAGACCCCTCCAACACCTGGACTGAAGAAGGGAGAAGGGGGAGGAGTGTGGGCCGGTCAATATAGACCACTGTCTAGGATCCATGGGACTGGAACTATTAAAACATTCAGCCACACTTTAAATGTACAACCTTTAAAAAATAAAACCCTAATGTATTAAATGTGTATTTCTCCTTTTACAATCAATAATAACTATTTTTTTAAGCACTGGAAAAACTCTATCTCAGAATTATAGATAAATTAATCAATATATTAACCTATCAAAAATGTCTGTGAAATATCTATTAATATAGAAACTACTAAGCTGCGCATGATGGTGCATGCCTGTAATCCCAGCACTCAGGGAGTCAAAGCAGGAGGATTGCTGTGAGTTTGAGGCCAGCCTGGGCTATGTAGTGAGTTCAAGGCCAGCCTAAGCTATGCTGAGACCCCTGCACAAAAAAGAAAAAAAAAAAAAACACAAGAATAAGAAGTAGAAAGAAACCTCTTCCAACAAGAACAATTATTCCTTGATTATAATAGCTTTAGATATCGCTTCACTTAATGCTCACATAAATCCTAAGAGTTTATTATTGCTACTCTCACTGTATAGCTGAGAACACTGAAACAGAGAGGTCAAAGACTTTCCTCCGGGTCACACAGCTGCTAAAGAGGCCGAATGGGTCGTAAAGCCTAGTGTAGGGTCTGTGCTCCTGTGTTCAATGCTTCCCTAGACACTATGCCACGAGCAGGACTGCAACACCAAATGCTGAAGTTCAGAGCGGTCAGAGAAGTGTTTGTAGAGGAGGAAGTCGTTCATTTGGGCTTAGAGGGGGCAACACCATGGTCCAGAAATGGTTCAGAGATAGGTCCTACTGTGGGTCAGATTTCACCTGGAGAATCCAAGCAGAGGAAGGAGCACAGCACAGTGGCTGAAAAGGGGAGGCTGGACCACAGAGGACCACATCTGAAGTTAAAGAAGGATCTGACTCAGGCAGTGGGACCAAAGCCACAAGCAGGAACATCAGTGTAACAGAAAATGCAGATCCAATGGAGAAGCTATATGCTGGAAGGGAATGAAACACAGGGTTAGAAGGAGCCAAAGGAGGAAGAGGTGGCCAGTGAGAAAGGACAAAGGTGATGCCAACTAAGGACACTGAGTGGAGTGCAGAGTGCAGTCACCTCAAGTCTCAAAACTCAGTAAATGCAGGTCCCATTCTGGAGTGAAGGAGGCAGCAGAGAAGAGTCAACTCACTGAGCGGCCCAGGAGGGCAGCTGATGACACATGCCCTCCCCAACTCCTATCTTCCTCAGGGGACAAGCAACCCAGGAAACAGGTAAGAACGAGATGATGACCCTTCCTGTGAGCAGGAGTTAAAAACATCTTCTGGGCCTCACGTCTCCCTACCATTTACTGGCGCTTATCAGGTGGTGACTTTCAATCCTTATGTTTAATACTAACCCCAACACCTCAGAGAATGTGACTGTGTTCCGAGAGAGGATCTTGTAAGAAGTACTTAAGTTAAAATGAGGTCTTTAGGGCAGCCCCAATCCAATGTGAATGGTGTCCTTAGAAAAGGTTAGTAGGATGCAGAAACACCAGAGGAGAGACCTACCTCAAGCTACCTCATAATGACCCCAGGGAGAAGACAGCCATCTACAAACCAAGGAGAGGCCGCAGGAAATCAACACTGCTACCGCCTTTGTCTTCTCCTTTCAGAATCCTGGGGAAATATCCTGTTGGTAAGCCCATGCAGTCTGTGCTACTCTGCTACAACAGTCCTCACAAACTAACACGCTACACGTTCCCTACCCCGTCAACTGTCACTGGAACCTCTTAGTGAGAGTAAAATGCCCACCAGCCCTAGCTTTACCCAGAAACATTCTGTCTCCACAGCCTTGGGAGAACTCACCTGCATGTGCGCACAGCCCATATTAGCTACGGTATTCACCACCATTTACTGGCACTAATCACGTGGTGGCTTTGAATATTTCCCTCATGCCATGGTGGTAGACCACAGGACGGTTCTACTGTGGAGTGGCCAGTAGTATTCCATTTTAAAACGAAGAGCTAATGGTCTGGAGGTTAAGTAATTCACACAGCAAATAAAGGACAGATGTGGGATTTATAGGCAGGTCCCGGCCTGACAGTCGTGCACTGGTGCTCAGAAGCCACCTCTGATGCCAGGGACAGCAGGGACCACGGCAAACTCAGATGAAGCTGACAGCAAGGTGGCTGCCCAGGGAAGGGAGGCCCTAGTCTCTAGCTTATAAGGGAGGAGAATCAACCACAGTGCCTTCTTGGCTTCTCTGTCCTTTGCCTCCTAACTATCTGAACTCCTGCTTCAGTATTAATTACTGCTGAATCAAAACCTTCTGACCCTGGGTGGCTTTCCACACCTCAGTTAGAGGAATTCTTCTAAAATATCACTATCTAGTAAACCCCATACTCAGAACCTTCCAACTGCTTCCCACCTTCCCCAGAGCAATCCCAAAGGAGACCCACAAGGCCCGACATGATCTGCCCTGGCTCCCCTTGGCCTCCCACACTCCTCTCCCACCAGCTGCTCTCTTAGTCACAATTTTCCAGGCTGCACTTTCTGCCCTGCTCTGCTCTCTGCTCTCCCACTTCCTGCAGTTATCTGCTTATAAGTCGCCCTTACAGAAAGTCCATCCCCGGAAGCCCACTGAAACAGCACTCCCCTGCGCTCTCCTCCTTACTCTTTACCCTCTTTACTCTTCTCCACAGCACTTGGCCCAGACAGTCACATCGCTTGTGTGCCCACAGTCTGTCTTTCCCTTTTCTGTTGGTGCTGCACTAAGCTCGAAGTCTGGACCAGTGTCTGACACCTAGCGGGCTCAAGGAACCATGGATGGATGGGTGGGTTTATGGATGGATACTAGTAGCTACAGCAACTGAAAATCCACACAGCAGAGACAGGAGATGGGCAGAAGGGGCCATTATGAGGCAGCATGAGCTAGGTCGTGGGAGGAGGAGGGAAACAGTGGTGTATGGTCTACAGGGAGGAAGGCTGAGACAGGGTCGCTGTGCTTTATATAAAGAGCACTTGGGGAGCTGAAAGCAGGCTGTGCTGCCATTCGGGGAACAGATGTACAAGTTGGGTCATATGCCCTTCAGACCTGGAGGGTGTACAAATAAACTTGGGGGCCAGGGATTTAGCTCAGCCCCGAAAGCTCCAAGGTCCTGAGTTCGGTCCCCGGTACCAAAAAAAAAAAAAATCAACTTGGGGGCTTAGCTTGCAACCCTCAAGACAACAGTGAACTTCCCATGTCTGTCCGAGAAAAGGCAGGTCAGGGAAGCCAAGGAAATGTCTAAATGAAATCACCTTAGGTTGTAATGTCAACTTCAAAGTTAAAAACTGCATACTTACAGTTCTGGGTTCAAAAGTGTACAGAGCTCTGTAGACTTTAACTTGCCCTAAAAGAGAAGGAAAAGCAACATGTGATCAGTTTTATTACTTCTAAATTTGTTATATATAATAGTATCCTTTATATCCTTCAGGAGTTCCTAATTAAAAGCCCGTAAGAAAAAGTTATTGTGAATTAAGTACCTTTTCCACACAGGACATTTTTTTTTAAATGTTTTTTTAAATGAATGTAAGAATAAATGCACTTCTCTGGGGGATGACTTTGCTTCCTCCTAACAACAGAAACTACATGATTACTTCTATTGCCTTATGTAGAATCATTCTTAACCCTAAGGTTTAAATTTAAAAATACTAAAGTGAGCCAGGCATGGTGGCACTTGGGAGGCTGAGGCAGGAGGATCGCCACGAGTTTGAGGCCAGCCTGGAATACACAGTGAGACCCTGCCTCAAAAACAAACAAACAAACAAAAATAAATAAATAGATAGATAGATAGATAGATAAATGTTAGCCCAGATGGTGGTACACACCTATAATCTAGCACTTGAGAGGCTGAGGAAAAAGGATCACATATTCAAGGCCAGCTTGGGCTACATAGTGAGTTCAAAGGCGGCCTGGACTACATAGCAAGATCTTGTCTTAAAAAAATAAATAAATAAACAAATAAATACACACACACATACACCACTATATTAAAAAGTGAGTTGAGAAAAAAAATAAAAAGTGAGCAACTAAATATAAAGAAAACTTTACTGTGAGAATCTACACTGGTTTAATATTCTTAAATCAATGAGTTAGGATTTTATACTTTCCAAAAGAAAAGAAAACACAGTACCATGGAGTAAATAAAACAACTCGCTAGGGAAATCTGTGATTCCATTAAGTGCCCAAACAGAAGATGTACAATAATGAAGCAAAGATGGCCACATGAGTGTCCTCCTCATTCTGCATAACAATGCCTCTCTTCATCTGCCCATCTGCAGCATTTCCATATCCCTGAAACTGCTAGCCGGTGTCCTCTGAGGGGAAGCCCCCAACTTGTTCAACTTTCCAACCCTACGGGTACAGCATAGACTTAACAAGTTTGTTAAATGAATATGTTAAGTATAAACTCAAACAGTGTGAGATCTACAGAGAGCTAAAAAAAAAAGAGAGGCCAGGTCATTTATGCCATAAACAGATTTAGAAAGCATATTAAAACAGAACTATCTATTCCCTTAAGTTGTTTTTCTCAGGTATTTGGTGACAGTGACAAAAAGCTAACACAGAAAGGCAAGCTGAAACAGTGATATGCCACATTCATCCAGTCTACATTAACCCCCCCGCCCCACACACACACACGAATGTCACCAGCTCTTATGGGAGGCTGTCACATTCTACCTTTACAGTATTGTTTACATTCTTTGCACTGATCATGTAGGACTTTCATAATCCATGAAAACAGCAGCAACTGTTTCCCGTGGGCCAGGAAGGAGGAACCATTCCTTTTCCTCTAACACCTTAATACAGAAGAGCAGCTCATATCCTCCGTGACTTGCTGTGTCCACCAGACAACTCCTTCTGCAATCTGAATTCTGCTCCCACATCTCTCCTGTTGGACTAAGGGAGGTTCACAGGAAGAAGCAAAAGTGAAAAAAATTTTTTTCTTTGTCTACAGTATTTTTGTTTTATCCATACCCACACCCTATCTGGAGAAAGGAAACACCAAATGGAAGGAGGAGCTGCCAGGAGAAATATTTTCTGCTGACCTCATTGTCTGAGAGGGGAGATTAGTTACCTTGATTACTTCGAACTTTCCACAGGGACGTCACACGAGGTAGTAGCCCACTTGTGACCAAAATCAGTAATGATAGAACCTTCTTGTTCCTTGGAGGGAATAGGGATGATGGGATATGGGATATGTGGTCAATTTTGGAACCAAGACCTAATGTCAACTTAATAGGCTGAGGTAAAATTCAGTAAAAATTAAAGCAACTGGAAACAAGTACGTGGTATGCAACTAAACCGCTGATTTTCGTAACTGTATCTCTAGTGATAGTCTTACTTAAAATGTTCACAACTGAAAGGAAGTGGACGGTTTATTTGCACTTCGATTTATACTAAGCATGGAACAGGAGGCAACTTCTCAGGAGATTATAGAGGAACCTTGTAGAAAACTCACATATGCAATCCTAAATTTGTTGCCTAATATTGAGATATGAGCCTATCTGTTGTAGATCCCTTTTAATATGTATATTATAAAAGTTCTGAGCTTTAATTTATTCCATTCTCAAAACTGAGTCAGCTAGAAGTGAAAGAACAGAAGCAGCTAGAAATATGAAATGTATAGAAAGGCCCAACTTTTGTGATTACAGTTTAATAACCCTGCACATTCTCTCTCAAAAGAACAATGATACCTAATTCTCATATAATTCTTATATCATATTTAATTAACTCTGAGCAATGTTCCATAGGTCTAGAAGTTCATAGAAAGTACCAAGGAGAAGTTAGGGTGCTCTCTGTTTCCATATTATTTTCTGTGCAGACATCTAAAAACCAGAAAACATCATAATATAGTCATAAGAAACAAGCAGAAGCCAGGCATGGTAGCCCACACCAGTAATCTCTGCACTTGGAAGGCTGAGACAAGAGGATTGCTACAAGTTCAAGGCCAGCCTGGGGTACATAGTGAATTCAAGGCCAGCCTGAAAAAAGAAACAAGCGGTAGATCAGTTTCAATTTTTTGTTGTCATTTTTGTTTTGAAACAGGGTCTCGTTGTACAGTTCAGGCTGGCCTTGAACTCACTATGCACCCCAGGCTGGTCTCAAACTTGTGGAGATCCTCTTGCCCCAGCCTCATAGGTGCTGGGATTACAGGTGTGTGCTACCATGCCCAGCCTCAAATTTATTTACAGAAGGTAAATTCACAGACATAAATGAGTTGTGTTGTTGTATATGGAAGGAAGTTAACTTAGATGCCTTCCAGGGCTCTCTCAGCTTGATTGAAATCTCACTCAAGTCTGGTTACATATAACAAAGGCAGAAAGAAAGGGGCTGTTTGCAAACTGTGAGAATGATCTGAAGTCACCCTGGAATTCATGTGAATGAAGACTGGAAAGAGGTCCAACCCTCTGTCTGATGCTTTAGGCAAATGCTGCAAGAACCAGTAGCATGTTCATAGTGCAGCTGGAGAAGGGCTTCAGCAGACATCAAGCAAAGGCCCGTGACAGTAGGAGCATCGGCAGGGACCCAATGCTGCACATTTTGCCAGCTTTGCCCTTTCCTTTTCTCGCCAAGTCCACCTGGCCCTCCATAGAGAGGGGGCAAGTCCACCAGTCACCAGCTAGACATTGTATTTTCCTCCGTGACTTCCATACATGAAACCTCATCCATGGTGGGAGAAGCAGGGCAAAATGAAGGAAGGAATCCAGGACAGGGCCTTCTACAGGCAAAGAACAAAGAAATTTCTGCTGCTAGGTACGTGTCAGAGCAGCTCCAAAGCCCTGAAACAGTACTCACCTTACAAACTCAACACAATTTCTAATCTGTTTTATTCTGGGTTGGTAAAGGAGTGGAGGAAAAGCTCCTAGAGAACCACCAAGACAGTACAAAGGGGATTGCTCTCTGTAAGGGAGAGATCTACAAAGAAAAAAAGCAAAGCATTGTGGGTTCAAGTCCATTGTGGGCAATCTACTGACTTAGCAAGACCCTGTCTTAAAATAAAAAAATAAAAACGAGCCAGGGTGTAGCTCAGTGCGAAGGTCCTGGTTTCAATGTCCAGCACCAAAAACAAAAACAAAAACAAGTTCAGTGGCAACAAGCCTGTCTGGCAAGCACAAGGTCCTGAGTTTGATCCCTGGTACCAAAAAACAAAAAAACAAAACAAAACAAAAACCAGCAAGAGGAATGACCATCCAAAATATCAGACTGCAGTTACATGTATTAGATGTTGACTGTTTCACTGATCTCCTTGAGAATGTCGGGAGGCATAAGACATTTGAGAGGCTTCACTGAAATGGGCTATGAGGACTACTATACATTAGTATATGCAAACATAGTGGCTAAAATAAAAAATATTAACAGTGGGATAAATTACATTACATCCAAATAATGGAATATCACACATTAAAAAGAAACAGATTAACAAGCCATTAAAAGATGGGGACTTCAAAATGCATACTACTAATCTGAAAAGGTTACATACTGTATGATTCCAACCACATGACATTCTAGAAAGGTAAAACTATGGAGACAGTAACTTCAGTGGTTGCCAGGGGATGGTGGGGAGAAAAGGATAGATAAATAAGTGAATGCAGAGACTTTCTGGGCAGTGAAACCACTCTACATGATCCTGTAATGGTGGACATACGTGTTTGTACAAACCCATAGAAGGCACAAGAGTGAACACTAATGTAATATGGACTTCAGGCAGTAACTGTACATCAGGTTTCCTGATTGTAACAAATGTATTATTAGACAGGAGAAATTCATACAAGGGGAGCTGGCTGTGTAGGGGCATGGAATATATGGGAAATATCTGCTCCAACCTCTGTGTTCAATTTTACTGTTAACTTAAAATTGCTCTTAAAAAAAGTCTGAACGTAACATGTTTTACATTTTGAACAGGTGTGGTGGTGCACATCGGTAATCCCAGCACTCTGGGAAGCTGAGGCAAGGGGTCCACAAATTCCAGCCGAGCCTGGGCAACTGAGCAAGATCCTGTCTCCAAATAAAAGGTAAAAAAGGACTGGGGATGTGGATCAGTGCAAAGACCCTGGCTTCATCCTTAACTCCCCCCAAAAAAGTACATTTGGAGCATTTACGATCTGGGATTTTCAGAATAGGGGTATTCAACCAGTAAAGTCTATGCAAATATTCAAAAAAATCTAAAAAAGCTCTGAAAGCTGAAACATTTCTGGTACCAGGCATTTCAGACAAGAGATATTCAAACAGAGTATTAAAAAAATACAAATAATGCTAAATGTTGATAAAGATACAGAGGTACTAGAATTCTCAGACTGCTAGTAGGAATGCGAACTAGCAGCCACTATAAAAAACTGTCTATTATCATTAATTCATTTGTAACAAGCCTAAATGTGTCTTTGAGACCTTAAATTGCCTTTTGTGGAGCAGGGGAAATGGAAGGAGTAGGGGAAAGGAAAGAAGGGAAAAAAATATGAGAAAAGGAAACAAATGGAAACAAAGATTTTGTAAAAAGGGAAGGGTGGAGGGGGTGAAGGGAGGGCAGGGGAATGGGGAAAAAATAAGAACCAAGATATGTCATGTAAAGGTACAAGATCCCAATGATGAATGTAACTGTATTGTATACCTAAAATGTACCAATAAACTTAATGGAAAAAATTAAATTGCCTTTTCTGGAAAAGAACATAACGAATGAGAAGACTCTCACCAGAATCGTTTGTAGGACTAAAATACTGCATACAAAACTAGCCCCTCCCCAGCTATCTCATTATTCCTGGAGTTCACTGTCTTAACATTTTAAAAATGCAGGTCAGAACTGTGCAGGACCTGGCAGTGCACATGAGTCTTAGAACTTACTCCAGCAATAGGACTGTGAACATGGATGACCTCTCGCACATAAGAGATGCACTTGTACAGCCCTTGACTTCGCAAGGGGTAGGAGTACAGGATGTAGTTGCACTTAGGGACACATATTATTTGATGAAAGAAGACTTTGAGAATATCGTGGAAATTAGCAGCTGGGGTGGTAAACCCAGTCCTTTTTCCAGACTGAATCCCAAGGTGAAAGCCTTCACAAGAGCTTACAATAAGGAGGCCCAACTCACCCCATATTCACTTCAGTTAATAAAGACACCAAGATCCAGTACGGGCCCGATGCTGGATTCTGACTACAATGAAGAGTTACACGAAGATGACTCCCAGTCTGATGAGAAAGACCAAGATGCTACAGAGACTGATGCTATGATCAAGAAAAAGACAAAATCTTCAAAGCCCTCAGAAGCAGAAAAAGATAAGAAATCCAAAAAGGAAAAGGAAAAAGTTTAAAGAAATGAAACCATTTTCACTACCAACAGCCATGTCTTACCTCCTGACCAGTCTCACTGTTTTTCCAGAGGAACCACATTTGGCATCATCGATGACCTGGTGACTGCTTTGTACAGGGGGTACAGCTAGCTTGATGTAACCGGAAGGCTCACAAACAACTCTTAATAGAGCTTGAGAGACTGCTTTGGTTCTCCACCATCGCCTGCCAATCTAATTAGACTGTTGTGCTTCGAAATGACTGTATCTCATTATATCTAGAAACTACAAAACAATTTTTTTTAAAAAATGCAGGTCACAAAGGCAAGGTACATGCCTGAAATCCCAGCTACTTGGGAGGCTAAGGCAGGAGCATCCCAAGTTTAAGGCAAACTTAACAAGACTTTATCTCAAAATTTAAAAAGGGCTGGGAATCTAGCTCAGTGGTAGAGTGCTTGCCTAATATACAAACCCCTGGGTTCAATCCCCATAAATGCAAAAAACTTTAAAAAGTAGGTCATGACCTACTTGTGGAACTAATTTAGTGGCTTTAAAAATAAATAAATTTGACACCTGCCTTGCAAGCGCAAGGTCCCAAGTTTGATCCCTGGTACCAAAAAAATTTTTTAAATTAAACTTTAAAATAAATAAATAAAGGGCCGGGGATTTAGCTCAGTGGTTCCACTGCCTGCCTCAAAAGTGCAAGGTCCTGAGTTCAATACCCCCGTACCAAAAACAAACAAACAAACAAATAATTAAATTGGACAGAAAAGATCAGAATGTACTATACTTAGTAGAACTATGGTTCTATGCAATATTTATTTCACTGGAAATGGACAAATGGATAGCTATTTATCTTAGAAACTTATCAAATATACATTTTAGCATACTATGAGTGAATAACAAAACAGTATGTGGCAAAGCTAAACATCATTTTCACAGGATGAATTACTGGGAAACAAGAGTAAGCCTGAAACTATTAAAAAAGTGAATACAAATATGATCTTTTTAAAAATGCAAGTATACTCATTTTTAAAACTTAATATGAAAGGGCAGGAGCAATAATTCCTTTGCACTATCAAGAACATACTGCCTGATGTGACTCTTGCAAAACTAAATGCACAATCTCTCTAAAGCAAGTCATTTTTGCATGAGCCCTGCCTTCATATTATATTGCCTGTGGCATGTGGCATGTTGCCAGCATGTTAGTAAACTTTCCTTCCTGTGTCACAGAAACTGACCAAGGTCAAATTGTACCTCTTCTTCATGTCCTAGGCCTAAGATGTGCTGAACAGTGATGGTACGATTTCAGACAGCAATCCCACACAGAATACAATGGTTTCCCAAAAATTATTACCAACTATGCTACCTCAACATTAATTCTCAATCTATAATTTTTGCTCATTTATATATTGAACTTAAAATTCATAGTCTTACAATCATCAATTATTACAATAGCTTACTCTCTTATTATTAAATTTACATTTATGTCTTCAAGTGACTAAAAGAATTTCAATAAATAAAGCACAAAATATGTCACAGTATATGAAGCACATCTTTGGAATAAGTTATCTTTAGAGTATTTACTTTAAGAGTACTTTTTCAAAATGAGATGAATGGCATGCTTAGTTTATACCACTGATGCCAGTACTAAGATCAGACGTGTGGGTTACCTGTGCGATCTACAATACCTGCTCAAGCACAAGGCTTGATGTGTCAGATGTGATGCTGAAATGGGTAATTCCTTCGTGTGGCCAGCCAGCCAAGGCTGAATGGCAGATTCTGGAAAAAATATGAAAGGCCACGGTAAACTTTCATGTGCCCCTACGAGTGTGCGTGCATGCGTGTGTGTGTGTGTGTGTGTGTGTGTGTGTGTGTGTGTGTGTGTGTGTGTGTGTGTGTACTGGGTCATTAAGTAAAATACATATCTTATTGGAGGTCAAGGTCAAAAAAAGTTGGAAAGCTACTACTCCAGACATCTGACCAAATGAGGGATTTGCCACAAGACTCTATAAAAAATAGGCAATATTTCCTCTATTTTGTGATTATCAAAATTTAGCTGGTATGTAACAAACAGTATTTTTCCATCTTCTCCAAAAGCCAAACTTAGAGCTCTCAAAAACAGAAGAGAATTACTTGACCAAGAGAAAATCATGGAAAATATCACTTTACTATATATACATATTTTTCTTCTCATATTTGTCCAAGAAAATGAAGGAAGTATTAATCTTCTTAATTTATACCCCCATGGTATGAAAAAGAAAGTGTCACCACGTTAGAACATCCTCAAGGTCAGTGAAATACTGTCATTTCCACCAGGCGTATGTAGCCTATTACACATGCATGAGGAAACAGGATGTTTTCTGTTCAAAGCCGAAACAGAGGGCGCCTATGTGATGGTACCGGAGAGTCAAGGCCGTCCTCTCTACTCCTGGGGCAAAAGGAAACAGCTGTGCTCTGCAGAACCAGCACAGGCCTCCCGGGGCCTTCTGGATTCCAGCACACAAGTGAGGTGATTAGTTCACAACAGGCTCCTCAGCTCAGATTTCCGTGTGCCATTCCACAAAAGCCCACTGCTCTTGAAAATAAAGAGAGGAAAGGGTATAATCCTTGGGGAAAAAAAAAAATCACAATGTGATTTGGAGGACAGCAATGCTCAAGACTCGTTGATGAAATGAATAAGTTCGTGCCCACATATTTATATTCTTGAATTAAAGCAAATTCAGTCCATTCTATTTGTAGGTATCAGAGAAAAGACTACGAACATGAAATTCTTATACCTCCTTATTTCAATACCATCTCTCCCCTTCCTCCTCCCCTATCCAATACAAAAAAAAAGGAAAAAAGAAAACCCTAAAGAATTCGAAACGTGCTGGTTTCAGCTGTAGGAGTGACAGACTCCTTAAAGACAGTAGCCCGTGTGTTTTCTGACAAGAGGTTCTGTTTATTAACAGCGTGCCTCTCTAATCCATTTTTTCCTTTGCTCATACTTTGCAGTGCCTTTCAGCAAACTTGGTTACTTTTTCATCTTGAGGGACCATACCTTCTGGTTAGTTTTTACTTTTGCTCCACTGTATAACAGAAAAGCCCCAAAGAGCAGGGCTTAAAATTCTAAATGACAAGCTCTTTGCTAACTATGTCTTAAACAACTAAAACTTAGGAAAACAGAGCGATAATTCCTAAAGACGCTTTACCCCTAGAAGAACTCCTTCAGTGTCAGTTTGAGAAGACCTTGGGGAAGAAGGAAAGAAAACTATTCCAGTCTTTGGACTTAAGAATAAGACTACACTGGTCATGCCATCTGTTACCAAGAAAAGACAGAGCTGTCCCACGGCCGCAATACCTGCTTTGCTATGATCCACAAGCTAGGAAAGGCCTTATAGAGTCAAACAGTTGTGGGGAAAACAAACAGGAGAAACTATTTCATGATGCATAAAAATGAGCTGAAATTCCAGCTGCAGTACTGATGAATAAAGTTTTATGTGAACACAGCTGTTCATACTCATGCTGTGCGGCTACCTTCACATTACTGTATAAAACAGCAGAGTCCAGTAGGCACAATAGAGGCTGCACGGCGCATAAAGCATAAAATATTTATAAAAAGTTTGCCAGCCTCATCCGATGCCCCCTCCCCTTCCCTGTATGTAACAAGTCAGACAGGAGTAGAAAGGAGAAGTGTTATGCTGCAGCAAGAGGACCTGAGCTGCAGCTCCAAATGTGGCTCACGCTGACCCCAAAACCACCTGGGGCTCGGCCACCTCCCATAAGAAATGACTGACTGAGCAAATGACTGTATACCAAGATCAGAGACAGGAAATTCCCTAACACTAATGTCTTTCATAGAAAACTAAATCACCCATCTAGGTTCACATTTATAAGACACTTACCCCAAAAGCCAGACAATATGCCAAGCATTAACTTGCAGTAGTTTATTTAATCCTCAAAGCAACCCTGTGATGTAAATCCTTTACTAACCCTATTTTACAACCAAGGAAACTGAGGTCAGTGAGGTGTCACTAGTCTAGGTCCCAGGGATAGGGAGAGCAATGAAGAAACTTCTCCTGAGGCTAGGGGTTCACCAGGCTCAAAGTGGACCCACTCACTCACGACTCAGGTTTGTGGCTCCAGAACCAGAACCCATGCTCTGAACACCCTGACCGCTGGTCAGAGATCTGAGACTAAACGTGTTAACATATGTAAAATACCAGGCAATTCCTAACATGCGGCGTGTGCCCACAGATATTAGCTATTATTAATTACTATGCATCGCTTCTCGTCCTTTTGGCTAAGATCAAGTGTACTATTAATTACTGTGCATTGTTACAGTATTCGGGGCTTATTTCCTGTGGTTTTGTACCCAGTAGCAGAACAAAATCACAGTCCTGTATATTTGGAAATTTATCATTTACAATATCCCACCAGAGACATCTTAATGCATTTTTTAAGCAAATAGCACAGTATGTACCACTGTCCCTTAATGACTATGAAAGAAATAAATGAGTTTAAATTTGTCATTTTTTAAACCAATGATTATGAGTACAGGAAAAAAAAAACAGAAATGGATGAATGTGTAAATGTACACATATACTGAAATAAAGGTTACATAATAATACTTTTTTAGAACATTTTATTATGTTATTTAAAAATTCACTTCTGGGAAATATGTTTTGCTATATTATATTAAAAGGCTGGTGATAAAATACATACAATCAGTTATACAAAACAGAAGAGAAACTGCTAGAAAATAGCAAAATGAAAACTGTTATCTCTAGATGATAGAACTGAGTCGTATTTATTTTTTTATTTTTTAAATTGTCTACAATTTCTAAATTGTCCATAATTCATAGGAATTCCATGCACAACCAAGAAAATGGTTTTAATGCCCTACTGAAAGAACTTAAATTTTTCACATTTTACTTATTAGCAGTGTATTTAATGTAAGTCTTCCCCTGTTCTTTTTCTCCTTGACGTCACCATGAAAAAAAATTCGTGAGGAGAACAGCAATAACAATGCCAAAAACGCCTCTGAAACTGAGAACCCAGGCTACACACAAGTGAACACAGGGAGGTGACTCTTGGGGCCAGCACAGGCTGTGACATCTGGAAAATAACAGCAGGTCCCTACGCAAAGATGAGGAGGGAGGGCAGCCCGAGTCAGGAAGTACAGGGTGCAGCAGGAACCCGGGAATACCCAGGCTCAATGTGCCTCCAGCCTGGGCAGGAAATACAGACACGGCCCCAACACCTCAGGTTTCCCAAACTTTTTTTAAAACTTTTCTCTTTTAGCTCTTTCAATATTATTTCCAATAGCAAAGCATAATACATAAATTCCATATAATTACAGAAAATAAGCATAATCCTTTTTCTCTCTCCTAAAAGAGCAGTAACTAAAAAGTATGCCTGTCTAAATTGTACATATTGACTTCCTCAAACTCAGCTGAGACCCACAGAAAGAAATACAATTCACATCAGGACCCAGAAATACCTCACCAATAATAACACACACACACACACACACACACAGATCTGTAAAACTAAAGAAGGGATCTTCTTCTTCCTCTTCTCTTTTCTCCTCCACCCTCCCTCATTCTCTTCACCCACACACTTTCTGGATACTACTTATAACTAATTATACTGACTTCATCCCCTACTCTGGGTTACCATTCACAATCTGAAAAGAACACCAGAGCAGAGCATTTGATATAGGTATGTGCATCACCAGTGTTCATAAACTGAACAAAAAAACATCAGATTTAGATGTCTGGCATTATTAGCAATAATGTATTTAAAACAGCCTTAGTCTTGGCCCCTGGTAAAGACACATCCTAGTAAGACAACATGATGCTAAACCTGTGCTCAATATTTGTAGCAGGGGGCCGGGGATTTAGCTCAGTGGTTCCAGTGCCTGCCGCGCAAGCACAAGGTCCTGAGTTCGATCCCCGGTACAAAAAAAAAAAAATATTTGTAGCAGGGCCTCTTTCAAACCTGAACTAGAAACAAGATATGCATAGTATCTAATGAAAGAAAGGAGGACCACCAGAAACATCACTCAGTTTACAGTAGGAGCTCAGGCAAAGCTGTCCTGATAGAAACACAGGACACAGATCTGCTGCCCAGGTATCTTGTTTCTAGTAATACTAGAACTCTCATATAATAATATGAAATCTGGATGTATGCAAAATAGTAAAAATCATAAGAAGAAACAGTAAGGAGTAAAGAATCTAGCAATACTCTTTTGAAAATGGAACAATTCTCCATTAAGAAAACAAAAGGGGTTCAATTTGGGTGGGTACAGGGACTGAACCACTCAGCTACATCACCAGCCCCTTTTTTAAAATTTCTTACTTTGATACAGGGTCTCAATAAGTCACTAAATTGCTCAGGCTGGGCTTGAACTTGTGATCCTCCTGCCACAGCCTTTCAGAGTGCTAGGACTAGAGGCACTACATGCATACCCATGCCCAGCTAGTGTTCAAGTTTCCTTGTGCAGCACATGCAACAGACTCAACAAAAGTCCATATTTTAAATGACAACAAAACCAAAAAGAGGAATGTTAGTTCGGAGAATGTCACATTAAGACATGGCCTTTAAAGTGGAAATTGTTTCCCTAATTGTATCTTCTCTCAAATCATAACAGCACTACTTCAGAGGTTTATGTTTTGTTCCTAAGAACCATGTTCCTACCATAGGTGTGGCCGCCAGGTGGCCTGGGAATGTCACACACGATGTCTCCCTGCCATTCCATTGCAGGGCCAGACCTGGCATCCACCTCTGCTCAGCCCAGCAGCGGATGCCTAGCTGGTCATTTTCTGCTCTATGCTGACCAGGTCCTGGAAGTTGAGACAATTTCAGCAAGGAAGGGGTAGGCAGGCTTCAGGAGGGTCGGGAGAGACCCAAAGAGCCCAAATGATTCACACAAAGGCCAGAGAAGAGACTTCTGCCAAAGTGTCAAGGTATTTTCCCAGACCAGCTCAGGCAGGGAGAAAGAAGAGGTGCCTGAGAGAAGAGAGTGTTTAGGGTTTCCCCTGAGAACAGGGCAGATACGTGAAAATCTGTGATTTTCTGAGGTGGTAACTAAAACAGGGGACATCACCACTCTCTGGCATCACCAGCTACCAGCTACCATCAGTGTAGAAATCCACCTTTCCCTCAAGGCCTTGGGGTGGGGAAGGGTTGAGAACACCCTTGAGGGTCATAAAACTCCCTTCCACTACACTTTGTGCCAAGGCTGCTTTCTAGCAATTCCTTTACACTGGGGCATGCCAAAAGACCACTCTATTTACAGAACCTGGGTGGGAGGGCAGGGGATGGAGATGGTGGAATCTGCCCTTAAACCTCAGGAACGGCCTGCTTCCTACCCATGCCCAGCATCCTACAGTGCTACGCTGACAGTGACAGTAACCTCTCTGCTCACAAGGACAAAGAAGGACAGTCAGGATTCCCTGGGGCATGGCTTGCCCAATGTGCACTGGTTGTCTGAACTATAGGTCTCCAGAATCACCGCAGGAATTCCCTTCCTCCTCTGCTCATTGTCCACACCTAGCGGTAACCTGCCATCTCTTGCCATCTGTCCTACAAACTCCAGTTCTTTACCTTTGGTTTTAAAGATATTATTGGAAAATTAACATTCAAGAGCACTATAAAAGTTTTAAATTATAAACAGAATTATTCTTGTTGAATTCTAAAGCCTTAGCAATGAAACTTATCCTTACCAGTCAGTGTAACTCTATATCCTTAAAACTGCCACTATGAGGGCCGGGGATTTAGCTTAGTGGTTTCGCCGCCTGCTGCACAAGCTCAAGGACCCGAGTTCGATCCCCGGTACCAAAAAAAAAAACTGCCACTATAAGCCAGGGATGGTAGTACATGCCTGTAATCCCAGCACGCAAAAGGCTGAGGCAGGAGGATCACCACAAATTCAAGGCCAGCCTAGGCTATATAGTGAGTTCAAGCCCAGTTTGAACAACATAACAAGACCCTGTCTCAAAACCAAACCAAAAAAAAAAAAAAAAAAGCCAAAACCGAAACAAAGCCCCAAAACCCTGACACTATGGCAGTTTTGTAATCCCAGCATTCTAGAAAGCTGAAACAGGAGAATCTCAAGTTTAAACCTAGCCTATACAATTTAGGGACCCAGTGAGAACCTATGTGGGAATGAATATAGCTCAGTGCAATGGTCTGGTTTAATCCTCAGTACTGAGGGGTGGGGAAAGAAGCCATCATTCAGAATCCCTAGAAGTATTTAAATGTTTTCTTTAGTGGGAGGCTTTTGGTTTCTTATGTGGAAACAACACAACCAGCAGGGCAATAGGTGAGCAGAAAAATCACTCTTGTAAGGGAAGATTTATCTTGTTTTCAGAGAAGCACTGAAAACACTCTTCCTGGAGTCAAATGTGAGAATCTGACAAAGCAGGATCTGAATTTGAATTCATAGCTTAAATCTCTCCCCTGCAAAAGAGAAAACAAATGGAAGTTCACAGGAAAGTAGAATTCTGAATAATATTCTGCTCAGAGTTCCCTTCTAAAAATTCTCAGCAGATGTATTCCTAAACTAGGGTCTACAGAGCCGCTGTTAATTGAATAATCCACTTCACCTGTTCTGAACATGCACCCCCCCCCCCCATGTCTGAGTGGCCACACATGCATCACCACATTTTGTGGTGATCTCACGGGACTCTGCACACGGGTACCCGACACATTTCCACCAGGCCACACCAACTTCCCTCTCTCCAGTCAGCTGTGAAAACATTGCTCTATGAAATCAGATCGGGCTTAATTATTAATACATTGTGCCCTCCTCTCTCTCTGTCATGGAAACCTGGACTCCCATCAAACCTGTCAAGGAAGTCCCTGGAGTGTTTTACTCCTCCATATGCTTGTATCCAAAGGGCACTAAACACTGGGGGTATCTGGGAGATGGGTATGGAATAATCAAAAATGTCCCTGGCATCTATGAGAAGCACCAAGATGAATTTATTTAGAAACGTGAGGAATAATTTGAAAGGCCAGTCTAAGACAATGAAGTAGATTTAAAGGGAGATCTGGAATAAAATGAAGAGGCCCACAGTGGCCTTGTGACTTAGAAAGTTAATTTAAAAATCAGTGTCAGAGGGCCTGGGATTTAGCTCAGTGCTGCCTAGCCTGTCTGGCAAGCACAAGATCCTGAGTTCAATTCCCGGTACCAAAAAAAAAATCAGGATCAGAATTGATCCCAAGGCTGATGCTTATTTTCCATTCCTATAATCACCTCCTCCTCCAGTACACAGCTCGGGCCTATCATTAGCAAGTCCATTCATTTAAACAGGAAATTCCTTCTCAGAATCTTGTTTTTCACTTGTATTTTAATATAAGTACTTAGGAGAATTCAATTACTGTTCAATTTATCATTTAACAATGATGGTGAATTTGTTCATCAGATAATAAACAGTCAGTTAGTTCTCAGGGGCCCCATAGAACTGAGAGGAAAGGAAACTAAGTTCCAATGATGTGCATGAGGAAAACCGAGATAGTCCTGAGGAAAATAATGTTGTTAACACTCTGTGGGCTATGGTCTTGACACCTTGAGGTGACATCTTCAGCGCTCAAACAGTAACTGGCCATGCCCCTCATATTGGCCAAAGATCAGGCCTACAGTGGGAAAGGAGCGCCTGCAGAGACCTGCCAGAGTAGACAGTGACACAGACCCACTGGATAACGGCAGACCAGACAGGCACGGGTGCTGCTGGCCAAAGATCCCGCCCATCTGGCCATGTTTCTGAGCAGTGAGATAGAGGCAAGTGACAAGGGATAAAGGGAGATGGAACAACGGGTATCAAGGTACCAGCAACCAGGAAATGCCAGCTTAGGTGTCAAGACATCAGTGACCCTGTCTCAAGCCAGAATCAGGAAACGCACAAAGAGCTGGATGTAGAGAACAGAGCTCCTACCAAGCTGGTATCAAGGCCTAGGAACTCAAAAGGTCAGCAACTGTAGAGCCTCAGCGTTTCAGTGCAGGGTTGGTCCTCCAGAGTGGGAAGGGTTAGGCAAGAACCAGAAGCCATATCAGATGGGAGGGGCTCCCAGGAAGCAGAAGTGATCAGTTACCAAAGGCAGAAACTCCCACTTCATGTTTCAGCCTAAAGGAGGTCCCGGTTCTAATGGGCCGCTGCTCGAGGGATATCTATTAGGACCTAAATACAGAGGAATAGAAGAGGATTTCTGGTTTCTGTTGCAATGCTTCAAACCCAGGATACCTGCCAGGGAATACCTTCAGTGTCCGTCAGTGTCCCAGGGCCACAGTCAGACAAAGCGGTACGGACCCATCAAAATAACAGGCCCCATCTCTCCAAAAAACAGTTGAAGAGTACATCTAACCAGAAAATCCTGCACACTCAGTAGACAACACACCAGAGATGGTCAGAAGAACCTAGTTTTCAAGCACAGCAAGATGAGACTCTGGAATATTCCAAATTTCCTGGAATCAGAGGTACCTGCCAGCTACACGAGAAGACCAGGGGTTTTCCCAGCCGGCCGCCCTCACCCACACTCAGAGCTGGAGCTTGGCAGCATCTTCCCTTTGACTACTGTATAGGTCTGGTTTGGAGCTTCTAAGAAGACACATGGCCATCCCAGAATAATCCCAGAGTGAAGACTTTTCTTTAAGTGGTTTATTTTCTTTTTTTTTTATTCATTTCTTTAATTTTTTTATTTTATTTTAGTTCTGGTTTTTTTTTGATTGGTACATTTTAGATATACATAAAGGATAACATTCATCATAGGGAATCTGTACCAGTACATCATATATCTTGCTTCTTTTTTTCCCATTCCCCTCCCCTCCCTTCAACCCCTTTCCCTGTCATTATTTACAAAAGCTTTGTTTCTATTTCTCTCCCTCTCTCTCTCTCTCTCTCTCCCTCTCTCTTTCTCTCCCTTTCTCTCTCTTGTCCCTTCTTGTCTCATAGGAGTCAGTTGGTTTAAGTCCTGGATAGGAACAGGCAGTTTTGAAATGAAAACCATGAGTTTCTCAGAACCAGGCACAATCCCTAATATAAAGTGATAGCCAAAAAAATCTCTCTAGGGTCCTTTCAACTCCTATAAGAATCCTGAATCGGTCCCTTCAGCATAAGTATAAATGGAGTTATTGTAAGTCTTCTTTAATCTGAATTCAATCTGCCCATAAGCTCCCTAGAAAACAGAAGTTTTAGCAGAAAAGATCTACAATTAAGTGTACTCTTGGCTCCTAAAAATATAAAACCAAAGTAGCTTCTTAAATTCTAAGTGATGCCAGCTAGCTTTAAAATTCCATGAAAATCAAAATACAAAAGATAGAAAACTCTGCCCCAAGAGTTAAAGAATTTGTATTGTAACTTTTAAAAAGTCTACAGATACTAAAACATAAAATGGGACATGACTGGTGAGAATACAACAGTGGCCACAGTAGTCACACTAGTAACTTAACTAACTTGAAGCTGCTAAGCCTCATACAGATATGTCTACACAGAGGGGTGACATGTGTGCACCTGAATCCTTGCTTTTGACTGGGCATGGTGGTACTCGCCTGTAATCCCAGCCCTCTGGGAGGCTGAGGCAGGAGGATAGCAAATTGGAGCCCTATCTGGGCAAGTTAGACTTAGCAAGACCTGTACCATATTCCATAGTTACATTAGGTAAAGGGTTTTCTCTTTATTTCAATGGAAAAAAAATCTCCAGTTTGCAGTTCCCTGTGAGTGTACCAAGTTGCCCCGGCTTCTCAGAGAGAACCGGAGAACCAACGCAGTCAGACATGAACAAGAGGATGTATTGTTTTGTTTCTGCCTGATTTTGCCACACAGCAAACTCTTCCTCAGAGCTGAAGACACTGCTTCAATCACCTCTTCCCTAGGCGGTGCTTCTGGTCCTCTGATCACACTTGAATAATAACTCCAATCAAAAGTGTAATGAATGATTTTTCTCTTAAGGCACCCACACACATTCTTGGTAGGAATGTAAACTAATATGACCAATTTTTAAATGTCTGTGAAAGTGACCTTGTACACACCTCTGACACCACAAATCCCTCTGCCAGGACTTTATCCTGTGGATTTGCATGTGTAAACAAAACAAAGCTGTTATAACACTGTTACAACAAAAGACTGGAAACAATGGAAGCACACATTAACATGATCTGGTTAGAACCCTCTTGGTGATCCACACTAGAATCTCATCACTCTGAGAGGCTGAGGCAGAAATATAAGTTAGAGCCCAGCATAGGCAATTTAGCAAGAACCTGCCTCAAAATTAAAAAAGAAAAACTTAAAAAGAGTTCGAGATGTAGCTCAGTGCAAACACCTTAGGTTCAATCCACAGTACTGCACTAAAAAAAAAAAAAAAAAAAAAGGTGTCTGGTTAAATAAATAAAATGGAATACCAGACAGGTAAAAGAACCAGGAAGCTCTCCTGGTGCTATTATTGGTATTTTTCCCAAACTTCTTTAATTTCTTTGACAGATGATCTTAACAGTTCACTCACATTAGTCTACTAAAAGCTGTCATCTTTTTTTAAAAATGTGCTTTGTCTTCCCCTGTACATTAGCCAAATGAGGACAAAGGTGCTGATGGTCTCATTGAGCATGAGGCATGAGAGGTGAATCAGCAAATCTCACAGCACTAGTCACACGGAAATTAAGAGGTACAGGTGTTGAACACAGAGGGAGGGGACCCTGTGACTTCAAAGTACAAGAATGCTCACCTGAAGAACACAGCCCCTAGCTTTCTGGCTTTGTGGTAAAACTATAAGGAATGGTCAAACACATCCTCTCCCCACTTTTTCCCAAATAGATTTCATTATGTATCAAAACTTTTTATGTATCTGTCATTCATGAACAGTTTAGTGTGGCTGTGCATTTACAAAGGAATGCACTGATCTATTCTTTAAAAGTGTACAATCTAATACAGTACTGACCCAATAAAGAGTAGTTATGCGAAGCAAATCCCAATAATACAGCTGCATATGTTAATAAAGGTGGCTACCTCAGAGTAGTGGGTCCATCCCACAGGTTTCTCTGCTCAAAATGGAGACTCAAGTTAAAGCCTGTGCTCTATTCCAGGTCACACCAATCCCAACTAGCACTGGTACAGTCTACTTAACCTTACGAAGTATTAATTCATTCCTAAAATAGGGATATTAGGACTCAACTCATAGCAAAGTCAGAAGGAGACAGAGCATGTACTATGCTTAGTATGGTGCCTGACACACAGGCCAAATAAAGATTAACTGTTCACATCATCATTGCAGTCATCATCATCCTGGAAGTTTCAAGATGCTTTTCTCAAACTTTATTCTGCTGTTCGGTATAAAAGGAGCATAACATTTATGAAACAAAACCACTCATTCTGAATATTTCAAAAACAACCTTATACTCTGACCTTTGCTGAATGCATTTATTCAGGGGGAGGACTTATACAAAAATTGAGATCATTTAGATGAAGACCTTTTTTCTCTTAAGTGTTAAGCAGTGTATGTGTAATGTCTCTGAAGTTTTATGTATTTAGCATGAACAAAAGAACTAAGAATACTGATGACATCTAATCCGTGAATTTATTTTCATAAGACATATAAAATATTTATGTTACTTTACTTTTACCACCAAAATCAATAAGCCACTTGAAAGAAATAGCCAATGTCAAATACTGATTTCCAACCACAATGGGCTGTTATCAAATCTCCTAGCATGAGGTGATTCTAAGTCCCCAATCCCATTCGGTATCTTTTACCCATCCTTAGATCAAATCTCAGAAGAGTCTCTAAAACAGTCTTTGCAAATACATATGAATTACCAAAACTGAACCAGGAAGACTTAAAAATCCTAAATAACCCAATAACAGGCAATGAAATTAAAGCATTAATTAAAAAACCTACCAACCAAAAAAAGCCCAGGACCGGATGAATTCACTGCCAAATTTTGTAAGAACTTTGGTGAAGATCTAATGCCAATACTTCTCAAACTAATGAAATTAAAAGGGAAAGAGTACTCCCAAAGTCGTGACTGGAAGCTAGCCATTACTCTGATTCCAAAATCAGACAAGGATCCAAACAAATCCAGGCCAATTGCTCTAACGAACATAGAAGCAAAATTCCTCAATAAGATACTGACAAACAGAATGCAACAAATCATCAAAAAGATCATCGGGCCTGAAAGATGTCTCAACCCACATTAGAACAGAACAACCTTTGCTTTTAAAATCAGCCACTAAGTCCCAGGCCCCAGGTCCTCAGCTTTTGGTACTGTTACTGAATTGAAATATGTTGTTTTGCCAGGATCTTGCTCCTCTCGTCTTTATTGTAAAGAAACACTTTAGCAAAATGGGAGAAGTATGTCTCTGATTTCAGTACCATTAAAATACTTCTCAGAGCAACTGACACACTTGAATTTTATGAGCACTAGGAATCCTGCATCTGTTCTCTCCACCTGAAGCTGAGAACTAAACCTACAATTCTCATTCGGTAATTCTGTAAGACCTTAAGCTGTGCACAGTGAACTCTTCCCTTATGAACTTAATTCGTTCCCATGGGCTGGTTTTAACTCAAGTTGGTCAACTGATGGATCAGGCTCCTCTACACAGGCTTCAAAGTCTCTCTCCTGTGCAAAGGCAGATTTCAGTGTCCTTAGAGAGACACTGACCCAAGATTTCTCAATTAATCCCACACAGGAAAAGATGTCCCTTCCAGAACTCTGTAACAGTTAAATCTGTATCTGAGACCATCTGGAAGCACAAGTGGCCAGCATTTGGGTCATAACTCAATACTTTGATCATAAGTTAAAACTAAAAATTCCGGTCATAACTCAAGTTGTTCCTATGTCAGCCCAGTCATAATTCGAGGGTCCACTCTACTCTATAAATTAATTTTTCTCCTGTTTCCTCTTATTATTCTTCCCATCCTCTATGTAATGTTACTTTATTCTCTCTCTCTCTCTCTCTCACTCGCTCACTCTCTTTCTCTCTCTCTCTCAGATAACCTGTATTTCCACAAGTCTTTGGGGGATGAAGCAGGGCGGAAAAAAAGCAATAAACCAGGCCAGGGATTTAGCTCGGTGGTGCTACCACTTGCCTTGAAAGTGCAAGGTCCTGAGTTCAATCCCCCAGACTAATTAAAAAACAAAAAAAGCCATAAACCAAAAATTAAATATACCCTAGCCAAGCCCAAGCTTGCTTTGGACAGTACAGCCCATGAAATTTACCAGAAAACATAAGAAAATAAAAGTGTAGCACTACTCTCCTCGTTGCTACCCATCGGGGTGACTATCATGAGCACTCTGACAGGAGTCTAAGGACCAGGAGCCCCTTCCTGACCCCCAGCTCTAAGATACACAACCCTGGGCCACTCACATGAATCGTGCTCCAAAGGCAGAGAATCATAACGGTTACTTCATAGTCACACCACCAGGGTTCTAATCCTTCCTGCTGCACCTAGGTTAACTAGTTAACTAGCCTCTCTGAGCCTTCATTTCCCCACCAGTGCAAAGGGAACAACAACATACTAATCTCATTGGATGGCTGAGAGGAGCGAATGAGTGAAAGCTTGTAAAAATGGCTAACACTCAGCACGCTGTACTTGAGGGACTATGCAACAAGGTACTTTTGGTTTCAAGCCAGCCAGTAAGTATACAGTTTCAAGTTGGACTGACAGCACCATTTCTCACTATAAATTACTAAACCAACAAAGCAATTACTGTGGTAACCTTATTTATGTTTGGATTCGATTTATAAATTAGTTTGGCATCAAAGTTCTCTCTAAGCAGCAGAAAAGTTTATACATTTTCTGATTTGCTAAAGAGGAGGAGAAAGTGGTGTCAGACAAGAAAATGGTTCCTGTGAGTGTGTCCCCAGTCAGTAACAGGGTAATCCCTAAACCACCTAAACCAAAGCACGGGTGAATACACAGGACACATTCTCATGCACACACACGCCAGTCTTCTCCGTCTAGAGATAACACAAATTTCATTTAATGTCTAAAGGGATGAAAAACCTTATGAGCAGATTCTCAGGACATCCTTTAAAATACTTTGTTCAGTTATCAAAGAACGACTCTACTCTGTTGGACACATGAGGTCCTGATTTACCTCTGAGTTTAGAAAAGGGCCACCTCAAATATATGCACCTAAAATGCAAATTTCTCATTAGATTCCGCAATGCAAGCAGCAGAGCCCAACTCTAGCCACGCCCATCGTTGCTTGAGCCGAAGGGTCTCCGGGACTTCCTCCACAGCCCGTCTGCCAAAATTTAAATTCTCAGCGAATGACTACTTAACCTATGAGGGTGTGTACATTATTTTTCAGACTTGAAACTGCCACTGTCATTGCCAAGAAATCCGGATAATTATGACACTTGTAGAGCTTGATCAAAGTTGAGAAAAATCAAGGAAATATTCACTGAAACTATATTTTGCAACGAAAGTTACTTCTTAATCTGATGTAAACAGGTCAAGTTTCAGCCTTTGCTGATGTTACACGAGATAGAAGAGAAAAAACTTAGGTCACTGGGACCATTAGCTCCCTTTTCCTACGCTTGCAGTAATTATCCCCCCCCCAAAAAAAACAATGCACCTAGGAGTTTATTGCAGCAATGAATTGAAATAAATCAGTTCCTTTACATTGTCTTCTGTCTCCACACCACGGAGAATATTCCAAGAACAGAGTCAAAAAGAACAAGGACGATCTATCGGTGCAGAACACGCTGAGGAACCGTCTCCCACCCGTTCAGCGAGCCGGAGTGGGGGGTGCAGACGAAGCACCCACGCTGAGCGGCCCGGTCCAGCCCTGGGCCCCGGGTCCGCTCCGAAGCTCAGCTCAGCTCAGCTCGGCTCGGCTCGGCTCGGCTCGGCCCGGCCCGGCCCGGCCCGGCCCGGCCCGGCCCAGGTCACCGGCGAACGCGGCCCCGAAGCCCCGAGCGCCCGGCTCCCGACCCCGCCCTGCGGGCAGCGCACTTCCCGTCCGCCCGGCCGGTCCGGACGCTAACTTGACAGCGACACACTCAGAGGAAAGAGGAAGCGGCTCCAGACCACTTCGAGACGCCTTTATTTCATTTTTGTAACAGGAGCTTAATGGCCCTGTCTTTCCGGAAAGCTTCAATCAATCGAAAGCTGCCATCACACCCGCGGGAAAGTTGTCGCGAATGTTAATGTTGCAAAACCCAGAGCAACTCCTTTAAAACAGTTTTTTTTTTTAATCCTCGAAATCCTCTCGCTATCGGCAGCGATTCCTCCCCCCGGGGTGAACGCAACGAAGCTCCGCGCCCCGTCCGCCGGCCCGGGGCTCGGGCGCCGCCAGCCTCTCACCTGGCTTAACCGGTTTGGGAGGCGGCTTCGACATCTCGCTTCCTGGAGCAGAGAACCTCGCAGAGCGCGCGCCGAAAGCCCACCAGCACCCGTCGGCGGCACTGGGCCGCCTGCGTCCGCGTCTGTGCGGCGAGCGTAGCGAGCGCCTCCGGGACCTGCCTGCCCCGCCCCGCCCCGCCCCGCGGGGCCGACCGAGCCGCGCGGACGAGGAAGTGGCCGCGCCTCGCCGCGCGCTCATTGGCTGCGGAGCCTGCCGGGCCGGGAGACCGCGCCGCAGAGCGAGCCCGACGGGACCGCGCCGGAGCCCCGCAGGCGCGCGCACGCGAAGCCACGCTCGCCGGAGCCCCGCCCCGGCCCGAGTCGGGGCGGTCGCGGGCGCAGCGTCCGGCCGGGTGGGAAGGGGCTTCCCGGCCGCCACCTCCGCCCGCCTCTCTGCTGTCAGCGAGGCGCGGGGCAAGGAGGGCCTGCGGCCCCACGGTCAGTGAGGAGGCCTCGCCGGGCGCCAGGTGAGTGAGTCCCCGCCTCCCCTGTTGCCCCGGTGCGGCCGCAGGTGTCCCGGGATCCTCGCCCTGGTCGCACCTTGAGGCCTGACCGGGCAGGGCGCGCGGCCGTGATGCGCGGGACTTCGACGCCCCGGGACGAGCCAGCGAACGCGGCCGCCGCCTCCGAGAGCCGGCGGGGACCGGACGGCCCCTGGGACCCGGCAGCTCTGTTTCGGGGACCACACGGCCCCGCCTCTGGCCTGCCTGCTACCTGGTTCCGTATCGCCTGCTAGGAATGCTCTCTGCGTTTCTTAATAGCCGAGAAGGAAACAAAAGACGAATATTTTTAAGAAGTAGTATTTTGGCACGTGACTATGGTATGAAATTCAGATTTCAGAGTCCATCCAGTTTGAGCTAGTACAGGGCTATACCTGTTTCCTTACGGGTTGTCTGTGGCTGTCTTCTCTTTCCCACCGCGGGGTTGAGTAAACGTACTCGCAAAGCTGAAAACATTTTCTCTTTGGCACTTTATAGGAAAAGCTAGCCCAAGCCTGACCTAGCAGATTGTCAGGGAACACTGGAAGGTCGTTCAGGTGGCAGAGTCAATATTATAAAGCTAATGAGTGGCTGGGGGGGAAAAGAACGGTTATATAAGAACCTGCATAAAATGAGGCTTCAGATTTTCCACTAAAAAACTATTCTAACTGGGAAGCGGCATAGATTACATTTGTAGAAACTTCACCATTGAGAGATTTGTTTACTAAAAGTGAGCAAAGTTCTAAACAAGTAGGAAAAAACTGCCTTGTTTCGTGGAAGAATAGTCAAAATATCTGTTGAGCAAAATAAGTGAGTCCTGAAAACATTGAACTCTTTTTAAAAGATGAGACTGCCCCTCAAACACATTTGAAAAGCACGTTTTGTTCTCAGTTGTCGTCTTTCAGACCATTACTGCGCCAAGGAGTTATTTTCTTCCTTACGAAGTGCTGACTTACTGCATGCCCAGTAGAAAGATTCTGTGGTTAAAAATCCAACATGTTAGTAGTGAAATCGATTAAACATCAACATATGCCAATTATGGAAAAAAGAGTCAACGTTTTACTTAGAGAAAAAATATAAGTATAAACATATTAAAATGACTCAGTTTGGGTCTGCTCGTGGTTGTCCCAGGCTCTCTACCCCCCATGCAAATAGTTGCTGCTATTGAAAAGCTTTGCACACATTGGGGAAATAAACTACATAAATGTTCTATGAGATGGGAGGTGCCACATACGTCCTAGGAATAGGATGCTCTGAACTGGGACTCTGCAAAGTTCAAAAAAGTATTTCTTCAGAGACGCCATGTGATTTACATTTGTAGTTGTTCATACTTTGTATTTGTTTCATGAAATCTGCCGCTGCATGTATTTGGAGACTAGCAAGTCTTGATTGCAAACTTTAAATTGGGTTTTTAAATAGTTTTTAAAGGAGGAGAGAGATGTGATGTGGAGATGGACAATGCCAAGTCTGAACTTGGAGTTCTGTTGAGGTACCCCTGTGAGTCCCTCACTGTGTTTGAAATACCCGGTTTCAGGATTCGTAGGCCCACCCCTCCATACCTAGTCACTCAGCCCAACTGCCTGCCCTTTCTCTGCCCAACCCAGTTCCCCACCCTTTTACATTGTCATCTGCTCATTGCTAAAAAGAGTGCCTGGCTGCGTTAGACAGGCCCGGGTGCTGACCAGTGTGGAACTCAGGGTGCCTGCTTTGATAAAAACCTGGTTTGGCTTTAGGACTTCACTTCCCTTCCTGCCCCGACAATATTTTAAGTAGGTTTTTGACTCCTCTCATTTCTGGTTTCCACTCAAGTGTCCCCCTTACACTGCCACATCAGTTACACCTGCACTCATTTGTTATTTATGTGCTAGGAAACTGATGCATTATCCTCACAAGTGTGCACAGATGTCGCAGTTAGGACAGGGGACTGGTAGTCCTTTCCATCCAGTGTGCACAGCAAATACAATGCCCCATCAACAATGTATCAATAGGAGTGGCATCAATTATACATCCGTCTGGCAGTTAAGCTAGTACACGTACAACCCTTTCTGAGCTCTTGGTAAAGAAGTGCTTTATGGCAGCTTGGAATGATGGGAAGATACTAACTCCATGGATTTAGTTTGCTTTTCCAGTCACTCCTGTCCGATGCTTCCACCTCTGCAAAATGAAGGGTGCTCTAAATGGTATATGAGGCTGTATTTCTCTGAGCTTGAGAATTTTTGCTGCAACAAACTATCCAAAAATAAATGAGATGGGATCAAGGAATGATAACATTTTGTGATTTTTTTTAATTTGGTAAGTGAAGGCACCAGTCTACTACCATCTAGTGACCACATGATTTCATGAGAGAAAGCTCATTTATCACCATAAAGGTAAGATAGAGCCCATCTCAAGATAAAGGGCAGTCTGTCCCTCCTCAAAAAAGGCTGTCAAAAATAAGACATGTCAAAATTAAGGCAAAATTGGGGCCGGGGATTTAGCTCAGTGGTTTGGCCACCTGCTGTGCAAGTGCAAGGACCTGAGTTCAATCCCTGGTACCAAAAAAAAAAAAAATTAAGGCAAAATAAAATTCAAAAGCAGAAGAACTACAACATAAAAATTTATTTTACAGTATTTATTGAATGCAGTTGTTCCCTTGATCCACATTTGGATGGAGGTACATATTCAATAGTGCAATGCCAGGTGAAACTCAAATACCCAGCTCCTCCTGTAGGTTTGCTTTTATCACGGTCAGTCTTGAACTCTTGTTTCCCACGGGCTGCTAATGAAAATAGAATCTAACCTTAACAGTTGCTCTCAACTTGGAATATTCCCGAGAGCTGAGAAGCACCTAAGGAGCTTCAGCCCTCTCCCCATCAGGCTATTCTTCACAGCCCTTCCTCGGGGGAGTATGAACACAGGTCAAGGATAGGATACCCTCCAGCCCAACAGCCACCCACTTCCAGCTGTGAACACCTTTGGTCCCTGATCACCCTTCTGAGCACACAGGCAGAAAGAGCAGCTCCAGTCAGGAATGACCATGAGGAGCCTCTTTCTCAGGGTCCCTCAGCCATACTTCAGCTCTTCTTAGCGATGAAGATGGTGTCCAATCTAAAGACCACTTTGGTGAAGCCTGGGGTGCCAGGGATGAAATGCCCTCTGCCCCCTAGACCAGGGTTCAACAAAACAGCCTGTGGCTTAAATCTGGCCATCTGCCTGACACTGGCAGCTTCATAACAGAGAATGCTAGCTTAGAAATCTAGGTAAAGGAAATGTTATTCCAATAAAAGAGAAATTCCATTCCCATCATGAGCAGACTTGTATTAACCACCCCCCCCGCCAAAAAAAGCAATTATGATTATGTATCTTAAGTGACATAAAAGTTTTCATGAAAATCTTGTTTTTCTTTTGTTATATAAGTCCCAATGTAATAACTCAGATTTGGTTACCAAAAAAAAGATTTGGCTTCTTATCCCAAATACCCTCCAATATTTACAATCTGATCTGTTTCCAAAAGAGTCTGCCTCACCAGCCCTTACACGTAGGCTGTGGAGTTAGGAAACAGTGCTGTGAAAGGACTTTGGCAGGTGTCTCCCTCTGGCCAGCAGCGATGTACTTCCTGTTTCTGGAGGGAAGAGAAGGGGCTCCCTCTGAGGCCTCCCTGCCTCTGGGAAAACTGGCCACTGGTGATGGAATCTTCAGGTGAAAGGCTTCTGAGCGGGAGTCAGCTGGAACCGTAGACCCCGCTGTGCCTGGAAAGCCTCCCAACCCCTGGAAACAGAGGCCCTGAGCACCAAGCAGCTGTCGTCACTGCAGTATTCTGTCATCCTGAAGCTCGATGGCCTGAAGCTCTCCCCAATGGCTGTGGGAAATGCGGGCTGGGGTGGCCAAGCCATTGCCATCATCCTCACTTCACTGCTGCTGCTATTTCAGGATCGCTTTCTTACCTCCCTAAATAGCTACATGGTACATGTTCATTTTTTTAATTTTAGGAAATATTAGGAAGACGTGCTTTTCAAAGCTAATTATGAAGACATTTGTCATTGGAATCGGCGGGTGAGTAATTTTGCTACAAACAGCTGCTCAAGATACTCTGGATGTGCTGGGTATGATGGTGCACACCTGTAAAATACCAGCATTCTAGGAGGCTGAAGCAGGAGGATCCCAAGTTCAAGCCCAGCCTGAGCAACTTAGACTGTGCCTCAAAATATAAAAGAAGAAAAAGGGCCGGAGGTACAGCTCAGTGCAGAGACCCCAGGTTCAGTCCCCTGTACCACAAAAAATAAAAATAAAAGCCACTCAGGGTGTCCAAGTGGTATTTTCTTGTGGGTATGGAGGAGAAGGAGGGGCAGGGAAGCAGTGGGCATCCTAGAGTCCTAGAGAGGAGCAGATCACAGGGATTGCTGCTACATAAGTGCCAGCAAGGGGTGAAAGAGTTTCCTGCAGACAGAGAAAGAGAAGAGTCAGTCAGAAGTGTTTGCCCACTGGAGCTAATGCCAGAGGCAGGGCCTGACTGGACACTACCGGCTCGGGGTGATTTATAACTCCCTATACAAGTGGCTCTCCGGCACAATGTAAGAAAATCAACCATTTTTTTCTTATGCCTTGCTTTGGACATGTGGAATAGAGACATCCTCCCCTCCATTCCTCTTCCCCATTATGTACAATGACCTTATGCCCTAGGCTGTTTGTCTGGTCAAGTCCGAGGGCCTGCAAATGTAGCTCAGAGGCAGGGTGCATGCTTTACATGCATAAGACCCTGAGTTTAATCCTCAGCATTACCCCAAAAAAAGTCCTAATTTATATGGTTATCTCACCCTTGGTACCAAAGGCTGTATGTAAATGAGACATCAACAGCAATCAAAAAGGACATCATTTTTGCTACCATATTATGTTCATCTTTCTTCTAAGTACCTTAACATTATGTGTGCCCCATTAATAAAATATTTGACTATTAGAATTTAAACATAGGTAACTTTAAGTAGATCATTCATTGTGTGATTGTATTATATTACATGGGAAATCATCATTTAGAAGTAAAACAGAGTGGATTCCATGTCAGAACATGCATTGCTATGCCTGCCACCTGACCAGAGCCAAGCTTCAGTTTTCCTCAGCAGTACTTCTCCTGTCCTTCCCACACATACTGCCACCCTCCTAGTTCAAGACAACATCCCTAATTCTGATCATAGTATTTTCCTACATTCCTCTACCAGTTTAATCTTTGTACAAAACATTTATCTCAGCTGATGAACAAGTCAGTAGCTCCCAGTTATTTAGAGTGAAATCTAAATATTGTGCTATATGAGGGCTATCTATAAATAAGTTACTAGCTAAAGAGTAGGCAGGCTGCAAGAAAGGTATGATTCAGGAGTTCAATGATGTCATCAAAGAGTGCTTCTCTCTCATCCTCCCTCCCTCCCCCCTCTCTCTCATTGGCTCCTCTTTAGAGTTTGGCTGCCACTGCACCTCTTTGTGACTGTCATGCTTTGTTTTAGCTTGTCACTAGGGGGGAAAGTGATTTCTCTTCCACCAGGTCGTAGGTGTCCCTCTGACCAGACCTGCTTGGCTCACAGAGCCTCAGCTGCTGTGCAAAGGTATAGGATTCACAGATTGGTGTGGGCCAGTGGCAGCCTGTTCTGGAGTTGACAGTGGAGCCAGACCCACCTGACCAGACGTGGGAAAGAGAGTTGGGAGCTGGGGGGTGGCTCTTCAGTCCACTGGTATACACATAAGTTGTCTTCTCAGTGCTTCAGTATGGGGCCCGCTGTCTAGAGAAGCCTCGTGCTTTCTTACCACATTCATTAAGTGCTATCCCCAACTTCCTAAGAAACCCTTTCCACTGCAGACACCACAGTTTCATTTAAAAGTACATGCCAGACTCAGCTGCAGGGGCTTCTGTTTCTGCCTTCTGTCCTCCAGTCCCGCCACATGGTGACTTTCTGTGTACCTTTCCATTTCTGCCCTAAGAAGTCACCATTCAGTTGTGACTGCAAGGCAGTTTTAGAGGTTCTGAAGGAATTCAGAATTCCAGAAAATCCATGAACCTCCTGAATATTTAAGGCATGTGTAAAAATGTTTGTTTCTGGAAATAGGGTTTATTTTATTTTATTCGATGCTGGGATTAAACCCAGAGCTTTGAGCACACTAAGCATGCACTCTACCACTGAGCAACCAACATCCCATCCTGGGCAAAGGGTTTGTAACCTTCATCAGATTCTCAGAGTTCCACAAAACTCCATGTTAGAGGCAGACTATATCTGTAACTTACTACTAGTTGTTGCCTTGAGCAACAACTTTATCAGTAAAATAAAACAACTAGTATTTTATTTATCAGTAAAATAATTTTTCAATCCCTAGTTACCTCAACTGGTATATGAGAATATCAATATAATCTACTTGTTGAAGAAAGGATTCTCCACTTGTAATAACAGGAGTAATAACAGAGACCCTTTTTAACTTGTGCATACCATAATAAGATTATCCTTGTTTACTGTCTAAGCCAAAATTCACTGAAGTATGGACTTTCAGTGTGGTTTACATTTTTCTTCAAGAGGAAAAAATGTTATAACAATGTTTTCTCAGTAACATCCACCTACTACTTTTTCCTATTTTCAAAGCCATTATGCATATATCATTCAATCATATATGGTAAAGTTAAATGGAAAGTCTTATGAATCCAGTTTCATCTACTTTGTAGATGTAAGCTACTTAGGTGACTATATACAACACGTACTTTTGATGAATAAATAGTTCATTTTTCCTTTTCTAGATTATAAATATTGTGATACTGATTTCATCTGTGATTAAACATAGATTCTTGCAAATAGATACACAGGAGCTTTGTACTGTGAATATTTCATGGTATGGTGAAATATTGAACTTTTCAGAGCAGTGCTTTATAATGGATGAAATAAAATGCAGGAATACAAAGAAAACCAGTTATATTAAAATAGTCATAAATGTATATTAGCAGGTTTGTAACACTGTGATACACACTTCTTTCTTAACATAGTAATAACTAACAGTATCCAGTGGCTGATCTAAAAACTGCCATAAATTTACAATAATAATGAGCATCAGTGATATCCCTAGATAATCCTCTCCTACTGCAGTGCATGTAAAATATGTGTAATTTTTGTTGAAGACAACATTATAGGTACTATTAATATTATTGTAGCTTATTTATATTCACAGTTAAAGGAAATGATGAAACTCTGTTAGAATTTAGCCAGAATAAACATGTAGTTTCTTTCCCATTCAAGCACAAAGATCTTGAATGCTGCCACAGCCCATCTGGAGGTAGCTGAGCCCAGGTTAAGACATCTTTGAATAAGAGACTGAATAGAGAAGTACAACTCCTGTGGGCTACACAGGGTGCCAGTGCTGGAAGCTGGGATCTGCAGGAGCAGGTCGGGTGCTTGTTCTTGGGGGCACAGTCCAGCTGGGGACTAATAGCTGACCTGATGTGATAAGCAGACATGGACGGTACAGAGCTCATGGGAGCTGCAGTGCCACACAGGAAATGTGTATTCTTGATGGGAGGGATTGTAGCAACCCCTCCTTTGTTTTTTTACCACTGTGCATTGAGACAGAATCACAGTGACCATCTGTAATTTTACATACTTGTGCTACTGTGTTGCATATGAATTCTCAGATGCTTTGCTCTAGGCTAACAATTATTTTGCCTCCAACACTCTATTTGTATTTTGAAGTCTTAGTACCCAGTTCACTGACCAGTAGTTAGTTGCTATTCTCTTCCTTTGTTTCCAGCTTATTTCTTACCATTTAGTACATTTTATCTGCTAATGCCTATGGTCTTACCAACAGAAAAGGCAAAATCTATGAAGGACATTATTTGTTCTTAAGTAGAAAATATTGTTTTAAATATCCTTTTTTAAAAAATGATTTTTAAATGTTTCCTGTTTTTTAATGCATTATTACTTTCTACTTTTTCTTCTGGGTACAGAGTGACAAATGGTGGAAAGACAACACTGGCTAAAAATTTGCAGAAACACCTCACAAACTGTAGTGTCATATCTCAAGATGACTTCTTCAAGGTACTGATAAAACTTCTTAGATAACGTATTTAGCACAAAAATTTTTAATGACAGTTAATTGAATTGCATCCAAAAAGCCTTTTGTACTAAAGGCAGGCTCCGTAACAATAGTGTCACTTACCCACTAGATGGCGCCATCTACCAGGGCTGACCTTTGATCTTAGCTATCATATTCCAAAACATTTGTCCCTTTATTCTATAATTGCATTATTTTTCCCCTATCCATGATTTTGATGGGTTCTTTTTTTTCCAGCCAGAATCTGAGATAGAGAAAGATAAAAATGGATTTTTACAGTACGATGGTAAGTAGAGTCACTACTAAAACATTACGTGCTTGTTTTCTTTTTCAAACCAAAGAATTTCATTGTTTATGAAGAAAGTCTTAAAAGTGCTAAAATATATAGCTTACTTTAAATCTGCTTTTTTGTAGGTTTTTGTCTAATTTATATTCAACTGTTTAAGTTTTATGTTTTACTAGTGCGTGTTTGCAGAACATACTGATTGCCTTTGTCGTGGGGGACTGGCACATGCACATAACACCTCTAATTCTTTTATTCCCTACCCCTCTCGTCTCCCTGCTCCTTCCATCTCTTGGTCCTCTTCCCATTTGCAAAAACCCTATTTCTATTTTTTTCCTTTCAATTCTTTTTTTCCATCCCCATTACTCCCCCTATCTCTTATACCCCCTCCCATTTGAAAAAGACCTCCTTAGTTCCTATTATCTTTTCTTTTGTTCTTTATTTTGAGTGTCTCGTACAAGAGAAACTACATGGTACTTAGGCTTGTGTGTCTGATTTATTGCACTTAATATTGTGCTCTCAAGGTGCATCCATTTATCTATGAATGCCTCAAGTTAAGCAGAATCATCCCCCAGATTCATATTTAAGACCGAAAGCATGGGCATGATAGATTTTTGTTCCGAAGGTAGGGCAAAGTAGGCTCACTGGTCCCCTACTTACCTTGCCCTAGACTTACATAACTCACTGTATTTTCCTCATCTCCCCTGAATATTTCCTCTGGAGCAAATGCTAGGCTTTCATCTTCTCAGCTTTTCTTCCTGGTGGCCGAAGGACCTGGAAGCTTATTTTTTTTCTTTTTGCTGCTCAGAAAGACTTGGAAATATTTTTGGAAGGATTCAACCCATTCGTTTGCCCCAAGCTAGCACAGTTTTAAAGCCAAAGGAGTAAAGTCCACCAGAAAAAAATTATTTTCCTGTAAAGAATATTGTGATTATGTAATGTTTAATGGTCATACTAACTTATAATTAACAAGGTGATTGTTGAGTACTTATGCAGACTAACAGCAGAGGAAGCTCTCTAAAAAGTCACAAAGTGCATTTATTATTTTTAATTTTGAGGGCCTTGGAGGGAAAATGTTACATAACAGTTCTTACAGACACATGATCTTTTAAAAAGACAAAACCCTTAATTCATTTTCTGCTCCTGTATCAAGTTGAATTTTTTTGTTTTCTTCCTATCCAAAGGTTAATGAGAAAGATTATTACAAAGAATCAAACTGTAAAAAACTGATTTTGACAATTGGCAAAGAATAATTATTCCTACTTTTTAGTGCAATCTGAGAAGAAAAAACTAATATGCCCAAAGAAAAATAGTATAAGAATGTGAAGAAGCTACTCACAGAAATATCAGGTTATAATAGTACTAAGTGTAGAGTAAAAAGTCAACCTCCAAACTAGTCAGAGTTATTTTATTTATGCAAATTATTTTTTCCCCTCATGAAGTAAAGATCTTTATAGCAGTGATAGTTATGTAATGATGACAAGGACTGAAGAAAACAAAAACTCCCATGTGCCTTAGATGAATGTATAAATTGATAAATCTGTCTCAGAGACCTTAAAATGTCCATGCCATAAGCTCAAATATCCCACATCCAGGAATGTAGCTTTAAAATTTTTTGAACTTTTCAGGTAAATGTGCCAAATGTACAGTAAATCAAGGTGGTATCAGCATCTTTATAAATGCTTTTAAAAAGCTTAAAAGCTGTAACTTTCAAACTTAAACATGAAATAGACTCATTAAAATATAATTGAAAGCTACAAAAGTAAAAATAAAATCAAAAGATGATGGACAAAAAGAAAATAATAGTAAGATTTAAAACCAAATATCTCTGCAGCTACATTAAGTTAAATGAACTAAATATTCTAAAAATTGTCAAATAGGACTTTTTAAAAAGCCAATTATAAGCTCCTTAAAAGAAATGGACTTAAATATGAGGACATAGGTAGAGAGCATAAGGCTGGAAAAATATATACTATGGTACCAACTTTACTAATACTAGAAAAAAGTAAGCATTAAGGAAAGTAGCACTAAGGATAAAGAAGGAAAAGTGGTTCGATTCAACAGGAAGATAAAGTGATCTAAAATTTGTATGCACATAATATAACCCAAAATGCACCAAATAAAATCTGACAGAAGTAGGAGGAGAAATAGACAAATCCATAATTACTGTGTCAGATCTTGTCAGAACTTCCTTTGCGTAATAGTTTGCTAGTTAACAAAGCACCACAGATGGGATGGTGTAAAAACAGAAACATGTTGTCTCACCGTTCCGGATCAGACCGACATTTAGAACATGCACCCAGCAGCAACAGAATGCAGGGGTTTTTTTCTCCAGAACATTTGCCCGAGTAGACTATAAGCAGACGCATGGAGTAAGTCCTCATATATCTCAATGGATTGAAGTAATACAGAATATTCTGTTAATCACAGTGAACTGAATTAGAGATGAGTAACAAAAGGATAAACAGAAAATTCTCAAGTGTTTGTAAAGTAAATGATAATTTCAAAATTATTTTTAAAACTTTATCTTATGGAAAATTTCAAACATAAACAAAAATGGGCAGAAAGATGTAATGAACACACGAGTTCACCATCCAACTTAAAAAATGATGAATCCTTGACCAATTATAATTCATCTATACCCTCACCCACTTCTTCCTTTGGCATTATTTTAAAGCAAATCCCAAAATTGTCATGTTTAATCTGAAGTAAAAAGATTATATATTTGTGGGTCAAAAAAGTCACAATGAAACTTAGACATATTTTTAGAAATATTTTTAACTGAGTAATAATGAAAATGTATCAAAATGACTAGGACTTCTGGTTCTAGCCAAATGGATTATCCCCGTATCTCATTGGTCCTCCCTCTTACAGCCAAAATCCTTGGACATAAGACAACAGACAACCAGAGGAAGACTGCAAGATGAAAAAACAGTGAGTGAGCTGGCTCACGACTTCAGGATTGGCCTGGCTATCAGTTCCTGGGGCTTTCTTTTTGCCTCCCAGATACTCAGGATGAGGTGCTGGGGAAGTGTGCCGCATAAAACCATGAACAGCCTTGAAGAAAACAGCACCATGAAACCCACTCCCTGAAATTAAAGGACCAAGAAAAGGATGGATGGAAGAACAGATCTTTTTCATGATATCCACCCAACTTTAGCCAAATGCAAAAGGAGAAACCTGCTTCCCTCATAATACTAGTAGGGCCCAAGAGAAGACCACGGCCTCTGACCCATTCAGCACCAGCAAGGCAGGATGAATTGGTCCTGTGCATCGCCTCAGGGGTGGTGTCTCTGGAGCCAGACAGGGAACTGCACTTCTAGTCAACCTGGCAGCAAAAGGTGGCTGCCACAGCTTGAGGTTTTGCAGGTAGCAACCCGCCCCTCCCCCTTCCTCACCAAGTGTGAGCTGCTATCAAGACCCAGGAGAAGGCTAAGCTTTTGCTCACCTAGCAGCAAAGGAAGCTGAACCAGCATTCTGCTGTCCCCTTTTTCCCTCGGGTCCACCCTCCCAGCGTCATATGAACACCAGAGCCCAGCAAGAAGCTGAACATCTACCCCCACCTGAACCTGCGCACTGCACTTCAACAGGGGACTGCCTGCACAAAAGATTAATTAGGACCCTGAACCTCATAACACAGTGCCTAAAATTTCCAAGACAAATGAAAATAATTTGTCACATCAAGAACAAGGAAAATCTCAACTTGATTAAGGAAACAGTAGCCATCAATATTTCAATGACACAGATGTCAAAATTATCTGACGAGTTTAAAATGTTATTAAAAGGTTTCAATAGCCAATTTCAAACATGCTTGAAACAAAGGAAAAGTTAGAAGGCCTCAGCAAAAAAATAGAAAATCTTAAGAAAATAAAAATTTTGAAACTGACAAAATACAATAACCAAAAATTTAAAACTCATTAAATTAATGCTTGGCAGCAGAATAAAGGTGACAGGAAATATGCAGTGAACTTGAAGACAGAGTCATAGAAGTTATTCTGAACAACAGAGAGAAAGTCTGAGAAGAACAGAAATGTGGAAAACAATAGAAGATCTAATATATCATTGGCATTTGAGAAAGAACAGAAAGTATAGTACTAAAAAAGTGCTCAAAGAATAGTGGAATAGTTTTCAAATTTGATAAGGGATAAAAGTCTACGATTCTGAGTGATCCCTAAATAGACTGAGCAAGAAAAAGTAGAAAAGGTACACATACCAAGTACCAAAAGTGGAAAAGGTAATATGACTACAGATCCTGTGGATTTTAAAAAGACGTAGATATTATGAATACTCTTATGAAATAGAAAACTTTGATGAAACTGACCATCTAGAAATATAGCACCATGTCACTAACCAAAACTAACACTTTAATAAAGAGTAAATGTTAATAGTCTTACATCTGTTAACTAAATTAAACCATACTTTTAAAACATTCCAATAAAAAGACCTTTGCCCCCAGTAGATTGACTTGGTAGTTCTGGAGTGCTACTGAGATTCTGCATTTCTGATAAATCTCCAAGTCTGGTCTGGGGATCTACTTTAAGAATAACCTACAGGCTAATTTTCTAGAATCACAATTGTAAGCTCAGAAAGTGTATATATTTTAGCATTTAAAATACCGTATTTTGTGCCAGGAATGTAGCTCGGTGGCACAGTACCTGCCTGGCAAGCACGAGGCCCTGAGTTTAATTTCTGGTACAAAAAAAGAATTAGCATATTTTGTCATAATAATGTAAATTATTTATCTATAAGAGCTCTTTTGTATCAAAAATATTAGCTCTTTGTCACATATACTACAGATATTTTCCATAGCATGTCATTTACCTTTCAAACTTATCTATAGCTATTTGTCTTCTAGAATTTTTATATATAGTCAGGAAAGAGTAGAAGTGATAAAGCAAATTTAGCCATAAGTTTATGATTGTTAAAGCTAGAAATAAATAGGGGCTGGGGATTTAGCTCAGTGGTTCCAGTAACTGCTTCGCAAGCGCAAGGACCTGAGTTCGATCCCCAGTACCAAAAAAAGAAAAAAACGCTAGAAATAGAGACATGAAGTTCACTGGGCCTTACTATCTCTTTTTATATATGTTTAAAATTTTCCACAATAAAATTTGTTCAAATATACCTAGTATTACCAGTGTTAGATTATCACTATTAGAGTTTAAATTGGTTGTCTAAAGTATTTGTCATTAGGTATTTTGAAGGGCAAGTAAATGACACTATATTAGACATTTACTGAGCTCAGAATATACTCACCACAAAAAACTGCATCACAAAAAATTGTGTTGTATTAATTTCATGTATTTTTGTTTTTCTGAAGTGCTTGAAGCACTTAACATGGAAAAAATGATGGCAGCCATTTCCTGCTGGATGGAGAATCCAGGACACTGTCTGGGATCAACTGGCAGCAGGACAGAGGAAATTCCCATTTTAATCATCGAAGGTTTTCTTCTGTTTAATTATAAGTAAGCATCCCCACTGTCATGTTGCCTCTAAAGGAATGGGGAAAGGCCATGTAAACTAAATATCCTCTTACCTTAGGCCCCTTGACACTATATGGAATAGAAGCTATTTCCTGACCATCCCATACGAAGAGTGTAAGAGGAGAAGGAGGTAAGTTTGGAAATCATCTTTATGGATTGTAATTTAAAAGCCAGAATGTACTGAACACAAGGAGAACAACATTATCAGGCAGTGCATGTGGTCAATTTCATACAGGGAAGCCTTGACTCTTACAGAGTAAATGGCATCCACAAGGAGTAGTGCACATTACTCCTCTAAGAGAAAGGCTTTCTGCCCACCTATTTGACTCATTTCCTCTAAATCTTCAGATGAAACAGTCCTGTGTAGATTATAATTTCAAGTTAGTGCACTTATATTCTGCTACAGCTACACGAAACCCCAGTTAGATTAGAGTTTAATCCCACATAGCAGTATTTCTGTCATTATCGACACTGATTCTTATAGGAAAAAAGATAATTATGAGTAACAGTGAGTTACAAAATTAATTTTTGGATTGGAGAACTAAATCCTTTTTACTGTCTTTCTAAACCACCATAGAATGCCATGACTGCCATGAGTGTTAATCTCGTTCAGATTTAATCTTGGATTTTCCCATTATCCTGAGCATTACTGTTTTACTTTATAAATTGTGTCTTTCTGGCAACATGAATTCTCCTTGGTGTTTTGACAGTACGAGAGTCTACGAGCCCCCAGACCCCCCTGGGTACTTTGATGGGCACGTGTGGCCCATGTACCTGAAGCACAGGCGAGAGATGGACAGCGTCACCTGTGAGGTTGGTAAGTGCCTCTCCTCCTAGCATGGAAGGCCCTTTACTTGTCAGTTGTCTCAGTTCATAAACCACAGGACTTGGGAAGCATTTTTCTCATGTCAAAAATTAAAGGGATACCCTAAGCAGGAGTCCCTGGGTTCCCCTCTTCTGTGATAGGTTCTAAAGGTTTTAATTCTCCAAAACTGCTTCTGTCCATTTTTATTAACAATATACAGTTTCTGTGCCTGGAGAATTCTGATTCAATACATATGTGGCAGAGACCAGCCCAGTGCATGGTTTAAGAAGCTTCACAAGCCGGGCATGGTGGTAATCCCAGCCCTCAGGAAAAGCTGAGGCAGGAGGATCACCACAAGTTTGAGTTCAAGGCCAGCCTGAACGACTTTGCAGGACCTTGTCTCAAAAAACAAAAAAGAAGCTTCACATAAGCTGGATGCATAAGTTGGAAAAGTGCTCCTTAAGTGACTCTTTTGGGCAGCCAACTCTTCACACCTACTAAAGTGCCATATGCATGGTACTGTTTAACTTTTTTCCTTTCTTTCCTTTCTCATTTATTTAAATAAGTTTCAGAGCACCTGATGTGGATTTCTCTATTAAAGAACAAATTTATGACCTATTATACCAGGCTGCAATCTTTTTTATCTTTAATTGCTAAGAATTTCTTCTTTTAGTTATGATTCTAGGTTCTTTGATTAAACCTGTTGGAATTTGTGAGAGATGTCAGGTGCCAAAGTAAACATCCTTCATTACTGTCCTCTTCTTCGCTCCACAGTGTACCTGGATGGAACCAGATCTGAGGAAGACCTCTTTTTACAAGTATACGAAGATCTTACACAAGAGCTAGCAAACCAAAGTGCAAGTACTATGGTAGCAAATGGGATGGTGAAGAACGGAGAGGCAGGAAAATAGTTCATCAGATGTGCAGGAATGGTACACCGAGGGGATTGTATTCATTCCCTCTTTGCTTTGAGGATAATTCAGAAGCAGAAATTTAGCGTGGGTGTGAAGACCTGATTCTTTTGTCAGGATGTTTTTAGGCGTGAAAATATTTACCCTTCATATTCTCTCTCTCTCTCTCTCTCTCTCTCTCTCTCTCCCCCCCCTCCCTCTCCCTTCCTCCCTCCTCTGTTATATCTCTTAATGATATTTATGTTATTTAGTTTAAAATTTTGGTAAATGGCTGTCCCAATGAGACTGATATTATCCTATTAGAAGAGTGAAATTAAAATGCTGATGATTTTAATACATCTCAAGCTCCCCTTTTCCTTTTTTCCCTTAAATGTTTTCCTTAAAGTTTATATTTTGAAAATACCTCAGAAATAAACACAAGATTTTAAAAATTCTGTTTCTTTAAAGTTCCTTTTTGCAAGAAATGAGAAATCCTCCTAAATCCAGCTTAAGTAAAAAAGTTCAGAGGTAGTGATGGCTTCAGGCTTGGCTGGATTAAGGAGCTCAGATGGTATCCTCAGGGCTCTGCTGTGTTCTCTTGGAGTTTATTTTGAAGTCAGATTCTTGCTACCAACAGACATGAACGCTTGTCAGCGTTCTCCTTACAGCCCTACAGCCCAGTGTAGAAAGGTAGTTAATCCTATTTCAGATTGCCTATGAGTGAATTAATGTTGAAACAGAGAGTAGAGGACAGGATGGTTCATAAGTCATTCTCACTATTTTTGCATATGTATAAAATTATTTTTTAAATGTTCTTGTTTTCTGTGATGTAGAGGTTGAACCCTGGCCCTTTTTGCATGCTAAGCAAGTGCTCTACCACTGAGCTATATTCCCAGCCTAAAACAGTTCCTTAAGAAGCAGTTTTGCATTTTAGCTCAACTGAAAAGGCCCAGGGAGGACTATGCTTGGTTCTGCTTGGGTTCCGTGACTTGCTAGACCGATCCCTGTGGCCAGGACATGACATACTCTGGTTGGTCATCACTGGTTTATAGATCCCATCCTGAAGGTAAATGTCCCACCTAAGTCCTGATTTTTAAAATTTTCCCAAAGAGAAGGCCGAGTAGAAAATGGAAACTAGAAGAAGAAAAATGAAAAACTGTGTTGGAAGATCTAGCTGCTGATGTATTTGAACTATATGAATTAAAGGGCTAAACAGGCAAAATGAAGTTGTTAGCTGGCCCAAGAAAAGACAATCTGAGTCATCCCAGAATGAAGACTGTTACATGGTTTTGGTGAGAAGCAATTGCTCTAGTCCAGTTGTTGTCATCTCTCAAAAGAATTAGATTTCTTGTGTGTTCAGTAAATTCCTCCCTCACCTGGGGGACTGAGCCCAGCGGGGCAGCCCACTAATCCTGACCAGTCCTGGCTTAAGATCATTCATGTAGGCATGAACCCCTTTGGAGAAATTTTGGGACCATTTTAAAATTTCTTCTTGCAAGTAGAACCAATAGTCTTTGCCCATCCACCCTTGTCATTATGGTGATGGAAGACTGGTCTCCTGTACTGAACTTCAGAGCACTGACTGAAGCAGATATAAAGTGTGCGGCAGTAGAGCAAGGGGCTGAGCCCATAAAATGCCACACCTGAGCCAGAGCCCCTTGTCTGAGGACTGTCAGCCCCCAGGGAGAGCTTGCCAGGGTGGTTTCAGCTGCTGGCCTTCTGTGCTGTATGCTAACCAATGGCCAGTGCTTGGTCCAATTCTCCTTTCATGGCCAAGTCACATGCTGGAGTTTGGCTTTATCCTGTACCTATGGATAAAGATGAAAGGAGACTTGGTTGTGTAGCTCAGATAATTGCACCCCCGTTCCATTCCAAACCCTTTCTTTACCATCTATCTGTTCCAAGGCCCAGCACAGATGCTGTATCCCACAGGTGCTTCGAGCCTATAAGAAAGTGCATTTCCCTGTGTGTGACTCACCTCTTTCTTTGCCTGTATCCAAGAGACAGGTAAGAAAATACTCAGTGATGCTGCTTAAGGCTTTTGGGCTTATGTTCTAGAATCTAGCTAACGGATAAAAACAAGAAAGAAAAAAGTAACAAGACACCAGAAGAGACCTGAATCTGGAAGCAGATCAGCTTTTCCTGCTTCTAAGATTTATGGTAGTTTCTCTGCTGCATAAATAAATAACAGTGCTATTTATAGTAACCCAGCACCTTTCCTAGTTCCGCCAGCCACAGTACACAGGCAGAGGTGGCAAGGAGGGATCCTTGCTGTAACCTGCTTTAACCCTGAGTCTGGGACTGAGCTAGCCAAGGTGACCTTTCAAAGGTTTCAAGTGATGACTCTTCAGGCTTTCTCTCCTAACGTCTCTTAAACCTATTCAGCTAATTTTTCATCCTATGTGTATAAAATTATAACTATGATAAAGTAATAATAAAGAGAAGAGACAGATCAAGTTTAATTATTAATGAAATGAGAAAAAGTTTTTGAAAACATTTAAATCAGTCCTTATTTTAATCTAAAGTTTGAAGCAAAATTTAATCTATATATTCTCAATATAACAAAGCAGTCAAGCCACCAGGAACACTCAAGCTCCCTTTAAAAATGTTATTTTCATCTCATCATAAAAAATATTTAGTATATAGACCCGAGGATTTAGCTCAGTGGTGTCACTGCCTGCTGCACAAGTGCAAGGACCCGAGTTTGATCCCCAGTACCAAAAAAAAATAATAATAATATTTAGTATACAAGTGTATATGAAAGCAAAGGGAGAAGAGAATCACCTGTATTGGCCTCACTGTGAGCAGCTTGATGAGTGCACAGCCAGGGCTTTTGCTGTCGCATCAGTCTCTCTTGCAAGACATCACAGGGATAGTGGTTAATCAGCTGGGTGTGCTTCTGTTTTTACATCAGTGTTTAATATTTAATAGCTGAATAGAGTTTATTACATAATGAGACTAAGTGTCACTCCCAGTTAGGAGATTCAAGGCCGAGTTCTGTTTTGTGCACTGAAGTGAAATTTAAGACCTGTCATTGACGTTTTAATGCAGAAGAAAGGCGTCACATGTCTAGTACTAAGTCAAGGAATGAGGAATTACCAAATAAGAATTTAATTATCAGGGCTGGGGATTTAGCTCAGTGGCACCTGAGCCACTCACAAGCACAAGGTCCTGAGTTCAATCCCAGGTGCCCCCCAAAAATGAATTTAATTATCAAATGTTTGCAATACTCTGTTGAGATTTTCCTGCATTTCACTTAAAATATATTTTCTAGTTATTAAATAATAGTAAAGTGTTGTAAATATCTAGTATACTAGTCTAGATTCACATAAAATTTTTTTATCTATTACCCAGTTGTTGGATATTAAGTATTTCACAATGACAAATAACTTTCTATAAAATATCTATATATTTTTGCTTTTTACTTTGGATTATATCGCTGGTCTAAATTCTCAGATGTGGAACTTATTTAGTCAAAGATCAAAATAATTTTTACACATTTTGAAAGTGAAATGCAGCACTATATATGTTCTTCAGCATAAACCGTATAGTGAATATGGATGGTTTGTCATTGAATTTCTAAGCTAAATTGAGTATTCGGCTAGGCTGAGTTTATTTCAGCCAGCAGGTGATACTACTACTTTTGCCCACATCAAGGAGAACTCACTAGACCGAGAATTGTACTGTAGCCAGCCACCCTTTGTAATATTCTTCTAGTCCCCAAACCATTTCCTTCCCCAAAGTCAAGGATTATTATACCAGTGGAAGTGATATTGGATATCTTACTGCTTGAGATATGCTTCCAATTTAATACAACGATTAAAAAATGGGACTTGGACTTCATTTGGGAAAAGCAGCATCTATGGCTCCAGAATCCTTGGATTGACTTTTGTTGTGGTAAAAATTTAATAAAATGAGAATTGGAATTCTCCATTAATTTATTTTTCTATTTATTCCAAACGTTTGCAAATAACAGCGTAAAGATGGAATGCAGTGAATTCATCCTGGGGTGAATTAGGAAATTCAAATAAATATATTTAAGAATGTTAACCAAGATGCAGTATTATTGTAATGCAGCAACTATTGTTTTGTATGTTAATTGTTTAATCACACATAGTTTTCTCAAGGCTGTGACATAATACATTTAATTCAGTCTGTCTAGAACAGTAATGGTGCGTGCCAATGGACAGGAATCTGATGACTTTTTCTCACTCCAGAGATGGCAAACATACAGCACAGCTCATGGACAATGAGTCAGTTCCTGGATAACAGTGACTGTTGACTGATTTAGAGTGAGAAATAAGGATTACACCACAACCCAGGATATTTGTAATTCATTGTGTTTGTGTATGTGTGGGGGGTTGTTTATGTAGTTGTGTGTATCTGTGTGAGTGAATATACACAGATCAGGTACTACAAGACACTGACCTTATATATTATAAGGTATTTTATACCTTTATTGTGATTTTTTTCTATTTTTGTTTGAATATTGATTATAACCCATGGTTTGGAAAATGCTGCTCCCTACCATCCCATAGCAGTGCTCACCACCTGCAAACAATAGCACTGTCACATTGACTAAACCAGCAGCTCACTGCACCACCTTGAGAATTTGTGTTTTGTTGTGGTGGGCTTTTTCCCACGTGTCTAATACCATTGTATCTTTATATTGAGGCTTTGATACATAGAGGGTTTTCCTGTGTCTTATTTTGTTTTTGTCAAACTAATGGTCTTAAATGTCTAACTGATAGTCTAAGCAGTTACCTTCAGTCATGTGTAATGATGGGGGACTGTCTTTGCACAGACAGGAGAACAGAATAGTGTGGTTTTTTCTTATCTCTTTCAGTGCTGGAATTTAGATTATTTACTGCTTATCTTTTTGTTTATTAATAAGCAGATTGTTCATCATTGTCTCAGCACTTACATGTTTTTTTCGTTGACTAATTCACTTAGCCCTCATTATGTTTTGTTTCTAACTAGCTTGCACTTAGTGATGTCTTGGCGGGGGTGGGGTGGTGTTCTTTGGGTTCCACACACTACAAAAGAATACAGAATGAAAACAAACCCTAGGCTGAAATTACAATTCATCTACTTAGTAGTGAGTTTGATCACTTTAAGGTCTTGATTTTCTCTTTTTAAGGTGGGGGTATAACAGTACTTTGTGTGAGTGTAAAGTATGCTCCAAATAAGTTCAGAATCCTTAGCCTGCCCTCCCTGGCTTTCAAGCACACAGTCTACCACACTAATGGATGAAATTTAAGCCCATCAGTTTACCTTTTAAGGATAAGCTTGTGGTATCCATAGAATTGAAAAATACTGGAGCAGAATCAGCTGCTCCAACACTGTCTCAGCATGGGAGTTGAAACCAGAGCTGATGACCTGTCCAGCATCATGCAGCTAACTAGTGGTGAGACCACGGCCAGGCCACAGTCCCAGAACCACATAAGCATGGACACAGTTTGCATTTTAGAGCAAAGAACAGCCGAAAAATAGCCTGCTACAACTCACCGTTTCTCCATCCCTTCCTTACAGGGAACAAATGAAAGAGCCAAGAAAGGCCAGAGCTGTGTCAGGGAAAAATGAAGCTTTCTGGTCTGGACTTTTGGAGTGTAGTCAGGGAAGCCGGCCAGCTCTTGAGGTTACTGCAGGGCAAGGAGCGGTGTGAGCTGGGAGTCTCAGGACACTGGCTGTGCTGGCCGTAAGGTTGTTCTCTCTATACCCCATCAGCAGTGGAGAGTTAAGAAAAAGTAAGGACATGGAAAAGGAAAAAGAGGCTTACTCTGCTTCGTACACACACAGAAATAAAAGAAAATTGCAGTAGCAGCTTTGGGACCCTAATAGGCATGACGAGCAGATAAGAGAACATCAAAACCTGCTAAAGTAACAATATCTAATACCCAGGAGTCTAGAAACAAGTTGTCGATAAGGAAGTAGAGACATCATAATATGTTCCATATCCAGTGCTACAGGAGTTAGTTTCCTTATTCAAGATTAAAAATAGAAACTAAAATTCATATGAACAAGAAATCTGTATTGACTCTTCCCTCAAGCTTGCACAAACAAGTTCCCGGGACGTCGTGTTCATTGCAGGGGTTCTAAAAGCTTAGTTGGCACCAGTCTTTGGAAGACTTGCTAAACCATAGATTGCTGGTGAGTTTCTGATGTGGGGTAGGGTCTTAGACCTGACACATTTCTAATATATATTAACAGTACTCAAGGACCACATTTTGAGAAATTACTGCTCTGTGGTGGACAAATAACAGTTTGTGGGCCTACAAGAACCCACACTGGACTGTTAAGTGGACAGAAATTACCGGTGTTGGTCCCTGAACATACTGCAGAATCACTTGGGCTGGTCATTGACTTGACTGACTTGGAGTTCCAAATTCTCTCATTTGGCTCATTTGTGAAAATGAGCCTGGGCCCTGTGAATACTTCTTGTGCCGTGTGACTTGATGTTGAGCTTTGTCTGTGTGGGTGCTAGAGGAACACGGCTGGAAGAAACAGTTTTGATTTTAGGTTCTTGCCTGCTTACCTGGTGCCTGCAGCAAGTACGACTTCAGGTTTCTGCTCCTCGAGAGCCTGACAGGCAGCAGCTCATGGGGACCAGGAGCTGCAGTGGAAGCTCCAGGGAGCCACCTCCAACGCACAGCTGCCCCAAGGTGCCCGGAAAGGTAGATTTTGCCAAAATCCCAGAGGAGAGAGTGCCAGCCAGCATGGCAGCGAAGCTATCCCTCTGCCATTCAGTGAACCAGGACAGGGCCTTCTCCATCAAGGCCTGCTCTCCTTATTGCAGGGGAGGTGGGGAGGCTCCTGGGTGAGCTTTCTCAGCCTTCCAGTTCCTTTTCTGTCTTTGGCAGCATTCGCTTTACTTCTTACTAGCCCATGCTTTATTTACTGTTTATTTATATGATAAAGATAATATTAAATCATCTATTTATACGTTTATATTTTACCCCTTTTAAAGATAGACTTACATATTTTATTATCCATTTGTTAAATTTATATACATTTATGTATTAGATTTTTTAAAAAATAATTGTATTTTCATATAAAGCACATAATTCTTGTCCAAATGTGGTAGCAGACACCTGTGATCCCAATGGGAAGGCTGAGGCAGGAGGATTGCTGTGAGTTTCAGGCCAGCCTGGGCTACATAGTGAGTTCAAACCCAGCCTACACTATATGTAGAACCCAGTCTCAAAAAACTAAAAATAAAAATAAAGCATATAATTCTTTAAACTTTTCCTGTTCACATCATCATGTGACTTCTCTCTCCTCATTGGGCTAATTCAGATAAATACAACTGTTGGGTGTACTGTTCAACTAATTTATAGAAGATGAATTTGCACAACTATGTGGCTGCTTTTTCTTTATTTATTTGTCTGGTTTCTTAAACTTTTACCATTTCTTATTTCTGAGACACCATATAGCATTTGCCCCATAATAAAATACTACAGACATGGCTGGGGATATAGCTCAGTGATAGAAAGCTTGCCTAGCATATGCGAGGTCCTGAGTTTGATCCTCAGTGCAGACTGCAATCTTTTGGTTTTACTTAGCATACCTTTTTCTACATCTGTCCTTCAGCAGGTTTCCTAAGAACATCTTGGAAACTCTCAATTTGATAGTACACTCTCAAGCCAAAAGGGAGGCTTGGTTTCTTGCGTCTGGGATTTCAGGTTAATTTTTAGGTATGCCTTATCTTTTTAAACATGATCTACCATCTATTCACCTGAAGGTTTTATTGAAGGCCTTTCTTTTTTTTTTGGTCCAAATTTCCTTTTATTAAACCTTACAATGAATGTGGTGGCATATGATTTTCCATTGTGTGACAATTTATAGGCTGGCATCTGAAGACAGTACTTCCTTCGCCATGCACTAATCTAAAATTGAAATGGATTAAAGATCTAAATATAAAAACAGAAACACTGAACCGGCTGGAACAGAGGTTAGGTAGAACTCTTCAAGACATTGGGGTAGGAAAAGATTTTATGAACAAAGACTCAGTTGCCCGTGAACAAGCACAATCAACAAGTGCGATCTCTTTTTACTAAAAAGCTTCTGCACAGCAAGAGGAACCACCAGCAATGTGAAGAGACCACCCACAATGTGGGAAAAAATCTTCACCAGCGGTCCCTCAGACAAAGGTCTACTATCTCAAATCTATAAAGAACTTAAAAAAATCAGACATCCCAAATTTAAAGAGCCAATCCAAAAATGGGCATCTGAAATGAACAGACATTTCTCACACAAAGAAGTAAACATGGCAAATAAACATATGAAAAAATGTTCATCATCACAGGTCATTCAAGAGATGCAAATGAAAACAACTCTGAAAAAACTCTGAGTGAAAAAACCTCACTCCAGAAAGAATGGCTGCTATCATGAAATCAACCAACAACAAATGCTGGTGGGGCTGTGGGGAAAGAGGAACACTGCTCCACTGCTGGTGGGAGTGTAGACTGGTGCAAGCACTGTGGAAATCAGTATGGAGATAACTCAAAGAACTAGGACTGGAAGTCCCATTTGACCCTGCTATTCCCCTACTGGGGATCTTCCCCAAAGAATTAAAAGAATCATACCACAGTGACATATGGGCACCCATGTTCATAGCAGCACAGTTTGTAATAGCTAAAACTTGGAAACAGCCCAAATGCCCATTAACTGGAGACTGGACCAAGAAAATGTGGGGTTTTTTATAAAATGGAGTACTAAGCCATCAAAAACAAGAAATTAGAGACATTTATTGCTAAATGGATGCACATTGAGATGATACTCTTAAGTGAAATAAATAGGACACACATGTGTAAATACCGAATAGTTTCTCTGGTGTGAGAAATTGAAAGTGTAAATAAGGACTAAATGTATAATAGGTAATGTGAAATAGGAAGAAAAGGGGCAACGGGGAAGGGGGGAGGGGGAAGGGAAAGGAAAGAAGGGAATGGGATTAGTATGAGAAAATGGAAAAATGGAAACAAAGTCTTTGTAAACAGGGAGGGATGGAGGGGTTGAAGGGAGGGCAGGGGAAGGGGTAAAAATAAGAACCAAGAGACTATGTAAAGGTGCAAATTTCCAATGATGAATGTCATTATGTTGTACACCTAAAATGTACCAATAAAAGGATATACAAAAAAAAAATCAATGAACAGCTGAGTTGAAGATTTTTCCCCTCAACTTGAAATACAATATAAATAAATGTTTATAAAACTAAGCACAGTTGTGCTCATAAGTCTCCTGTAACAAAACTCAAGACTTTTAAGTGTTTTTCTTTCTAAAAGTGTGTACGTCCATGTGTGTCCATACGTGTTCTCATGAGATGTCATACATAATTAATATGACCCACTCGCTGCACTTCACATTATAGGGCTGTCATGAAATAAAAGGGGAAAAAAACAGCAAAGTACTTGAAACTTCCCAGAGTTAAGGAGCTGTATTAAGACTGAACTTTGGGGGCTGGGGATTCAGCTCATTGGTTCCAGCACCTGCCTCATAAGCACAAGGTCCCAAGTTTGATCCCTGGTACCAAAAAAAAAAAAATGAAGATTGAACTTTGGGACTGGGGATGTATCTCAGAGGTATAGTACTTGTAGTACTTGTCTAGGATGTATAAGTCTCAGAATCAATCTCCATATTGAAAAAAACACTCAGGCAATGGAAAAAAAGAATGAATTTCAGCTTTTTTTTTTATTTTTTATACTAGGGATTGAACCCAAGGCCTTTATACTGAGTTACGTCCTCCACTTTTTGAGATAGAGTCTTGCTAAGTCCCTAAATTGCCCAGGCTAGTCTTGAACTTGAGATCTCCCTGCCATCTCTTCCCAGACTGCTATGATTATGCATGTGTCACTCATGGCTATTTCAGCTCTTTTTTTGAAAATAAAAAGTTTTTTATTCTACATTTTTCATTTGAAGTGGTAAATTAAAAAAAAAAGACAGTACTTCTTTTGAAAAATACACAATGGGAACTGACAAAGGGAAGAGAAACTGTTTAGTGATACACAAGGGCATAAAAAGAAAGACGACCAATTAATTTTAGTTTCCTTAGTATCTAATTTTAAAATTATTAAAGTTCCAAACAATAGCGCTGCTGTTACAGTGTACACGAATGTGTTATCTCATCCAGCCTCTACAATTCCCAGAAAAATAATTCCGAGATTATACTTGTAAATTCAGTCTAGGGTTTTTGCTGAGTAATATTAAAGAGCTACTTTTCCAAATATAACCTAAACAGTTTTCCCAACTCACAGTAAATGGGGTCTTTAAAATATAAGAAAGTAAGGTAGTAACTTTAAAAGTAAGCAATCATTTAACTTCAAAATCATAAAGGACTCCAAATTACCTCTGCTGATTTAGATTCATGCCCATCTGAGTTAAAGATAAGAAAATGACTATTTTAAAATCTATATTTGTTTTGAGAAAGTAGACTGATTATCTGAGTAAAACGACCATTTCTTTACAGAATCCCTACAATTCAAAAGGCCTTTAATGGCATTTTTATAGAAATGTAATCAAAATTTATACATTAACTCCAGCCGACATCACCATTCTATAGTTTAAAGTTTGACTTAAATAAATACAATTAGTTCATTAAGTATTTAATTTGTTCATCTATGGTTTTAAAAACACAAATTTAAAGACCCTAAATGGCTCAAGATTTTGAGATTAATTTCTGATGAAGGTCTTAAAGAGTATTTGAGGTCACATTTACTAACCAATTCTAAGGTAAAATTTTGAGCTGTTCACTGATTTTTCAAGGGCTCCTACAGGCCTTTGCAAAGAATTGTATCCAAACTGATATAAAGCATTGCAGTTATCAAGACTGAGGACTAGTTCTAAGTTATCTGTTTTTAGTGGTGGAAAAACCCTAAACAAATCCTTATTTTACACTAAAGTCGCAAGATTCCAGTACCCCTGTAAACAGTGTCAGATGTGCCTTCCTCTAAGAGCATGTAAGTTCCACCTTACCCACTAAAAGAAGGAGAAAACAATACATCACTTAAAATTCTAATTGTCATTTTTCACCCCAAAACTGAGTTCAATTAATATATATGTACTACACTGCCAAACTTATTCTTTCTTTTAAAAGTAGCTTATGCATATATAATTCTTATAGCACAGGGTTAGAGGTAAATGAACTCAATGTTTGATATTTCTAGAATATGACTAAATCATAAATTATTTTTATATGTAGCAGTTCAAATATTTCATCAAATTTGCCCATAGTAAATAAGGGATGGCAATATCTCTTCATAAAGGAGAAACCTTCACCTGAAGGTTTTATTGAAGGCCTTTCTTAAAACCTCAAAGTGATCATGAAGAAATAATCCAATGGGAAAATAATTTCTGACTGTGATAATGCTGTGTTCTTTAAAGACTCAGAGTCTAGTGCTAGGTTTATTTTATTGTATGGGCATATGGACATTTACATAGAGGCTGAAATTTTGTGATAATAAATTATTAAGTATCTATCATGTGCTAGGTACTGCATCAAGTGACATTAAGAAATTTTTCTAGAATTTGGAAATAGGCAAAATGGGTTCCTGCATGTTGTTTCAGGATTTTCCGATTATCTAGGAGTGTGCACCTTTGTTTCACTTGCTATTTTCTCTCATTAGGATATTTTAAAGCTTGTAAGGATAAATGTTAATGTGTAGAAACTGATAGCCAGAGTTTTCTCAGCCTTAGCACTATTGATATTTGGGCTAAATACCTCTTTCATTAGTAGTTGTCCTATACATTGAAAAATGTTTAGTACCACTCCGATCTCTCCCCACCAGATGCCAGTTGGCTCCTCCAGTTGTGACAACTAAATGTCTTCAGACATTGCCAAATGTCCCCCAGGACAAATTCACCTCCCACTTAAGAACAACTGTTGATATTAATGCAAATTAAATTTATCCAAATTAAATGATCTGGTAGAAACAGTAACTCGAAAAATTAACTTTCTTACTCTATACATTTACCAGTTTTATGTCAAATTAATAATTTTATTCAAGTGCATGTCTTTTGGTCCCCACAAATACTTCTGTCTCCAATTCTCCTTGAACCAGCTTTCATCTTCCCAGTTCCCTCATTAATATGGGAAATGAAGATTTGAGACATGCTTCCTATTATGTCATATTTTAAAAAGTAACATAGTAATTACTTTTTGAAAAGTAATACAGGCAGTACTTTATATACTTTACTTGATCCTTATAAACTACTGTATAATTACGAGGCTTTGAGTAGTAAAGTAGCTACCCAAAGCTGCACTGCCTGCACATGTTGAAGCCAGGTTCAGAACCCACATTTTCATGCCTCAGATACTGAGGTGTTAGCCTTATAATATGTTGTATTATGAGGCTAATCCCCTAAGACTCTTACCAGCTTTCTGCTGTCACTACCCCTACCTTGCAGTTTGCTATACTTCTTGGTCCCCCAGTTTGTTTACTTTTGAGAAATGTCATAGTTCAAAATCCAGGAACCAATCCAGAGAAGTCTTTAAACTTTGGAATATTTGATGCTCACTTTTTATATCCCAGAAGCCATTTGGTGGGAAAGTTGTCACACAGATTGGATAATTTGAGGTGTCATTGGTATATGTAAATCTCAAACAGCATCAAGAAGTAATGTTTACTTCTTGCAGTTAGACACCTTAACTCAACATTTGGGCATATTTGTAAGTTCTAAGAGCAGTTAGAAAGTTTGAGGCATAAGGAATAGAGATGATGTATACTGCTCAAAAATAATTTTGTCACCCAAATACATACAGAAACAACATGCTTTGCATCTTTGATACCACGTGTCCTGCCACATTACTGAAAAGTAGGTCAACCTTAAGAAGTGTTACCCCACTTGACTACAAAAGAAAGTAAGTTGCCAAGGTATTATTTGGAGCCACTCAAGTAGTCAGTGGTAGATCCAGACTTCTTTGGTTTATTTCACTATAAATGGAGAATTATGTCTCTTTCGGTCCAATATACTTTCTTCTGTTATCTTTTATTTTTCCTTTCAGTATGCTTGCAATGAGGCTGTCATCAAAAAAGGGAAAAACCTATTGTTGGGCCATAGGAAGTCTGGGCCTGCCTGCATTTGCAGGGCCCTCTTATCGGGAGTCCTGTGCTGCCGGAAGAGGAAGAATAAGTCAAGCATATGGCAAGGAAGGCAGTACTAGCTATGGCTGGTCATGCTGAAAAGTGAGACAGACAAGAAGGAAGCACATCGGACTATAAGAAACCCAAGTTCTCATTCTAGTCCCCATGCTTGACTATAGGCAAGTCGTGTACCTCTCCAAGCCTAAGGAAGCTAAGCCTTCTGCAAAATTGAAATTATTCATTGCTACCTCAATGCATTTAATTCAAAAGGTTATTATGTATAAAACATCCAGTCAAATGCCTGGCACCTGGTGGGTGTTCACTATTATTAGCTCCACCTTTCAATTGCGACCCTCTTGACTCCATCCTACGAACCTAGAAACTGTTCTTAAGATCAAATTACATGTCATAAATCATCTGAGAAATTCTAAAGGGCTTTGGTTATATTAAGGATATTAAAAGCTTGTTAGATCTAAGCCTATCATTATGGCTAGAGGTAAGTCACTCATGACCCTTAGAGTTTTAAAAATAATTATTATTCCTCCTCAGCATTTCTCTTAATGCTGATTTTAAACATTTTCACCTTATAAAAACAATGGGTGAGTATGGTAAACATGAATAGATTTTCTCCAAGACCTACAACACTATATACAGGTGCTTCCCAGCCTTTGCCATCATAGATCACCCAACGCATGCATGCCATCCCCCTCCTCCTGAAGGGTGCCTTAATCCCAGCCATATATTTGCATTGGGCTGCGTCTCCCTTGTTCTCTCGGATGACTCACTGTGGAGCAACCATCCAACCTATTATGATAATACTCCAGCTCTCCTGTGCGAAGAGCCATATGGCAAAATAGTAGGACCATCTGTCCAGCGCCAGCCCCAGCTTTCCAGCCATGAGACTGAGTCCAGCCCTCAGTTATGCTTTAGCTCACCGAGGTCCAGCTGACACCTTGATTTCAGCCTTCTGAGAGACCTTGAAGTAGAATCACCAGCTCAGACACTCCCCAAATCCTGATCCCCAGAAACCATGCAAGAGGTCTGTGCTTTATATACTAAACTTTGGCAATTTGTTTTGTAGCATTAAATTAAAAATGCACAACCTATTCCAAACTGTTGTCCAGGGTTGATTTGAATTGCTTTTCTGCCATGCTCAACAAAAGAAACTCTAAATAATACACTTACTATATCAGAATCACTTGGGATGAACCTGTATTGTTAAAAGCTCTAAAGATTCTGATAAGCAGCCCCAGTTTAAAACCTCTGTTTTATTTAAGAATATAGATATCTACCATGTAATTATATCACACTGGTTTGAAATCAGCCAAATTTCTTTCTTTCTTCTATGAGAGGACCAGCTTTTTTTTTTTTTTTCTGGTACCAGAAATCAAACTCGGGACCTTGCACTTGCGAGACAGGTAGTGGAACCACTAGCTAAATCTCTGGCCCAGAGGACCAGCTTTCAGGGCAACGAAGCCTCAGCTAAACTTCTCCAGAATTAAGGAAGTTTGAGGGCTTTTTTTTCCTAACCTCTATCTTTTTAAAGATATCCAAGAAAGATTTTGATTTTCAATACTCACTGACTTTTTTTTTTTTTTTGAGCCAGTGTCTTGCTAAGTTGCCCAGACTGGCCATGAATTTGTAATCCTCCTATCTCAGCCTCCCAAATAGCTGAGATTAGAAGCATGTGCTGCCCATCTGGCTACTCTTTACTCTTGAATTTTCATCTTGGCGTTACTGTTTTAGATTAAGATTAAGACCAGAGGTGATTTCTATGAAAGAGTCATTGTCTATGAAACAATCTACAGATTGCTGCTGTCACATTCCCACACTTATCCTCCAACTCAGACATACTAATTCTTTCACATACCATACAATAAACATTTTCTAAATACGTCCAAAAGTTTCCTTTTACCCAGAGAAAATGAGGGCAATGGTAAGATGCTGACACTTCTCTCCAGTCCTTACTCATAGGTACAGTCCAAAAATGCTGAGTTTCCAATGCTGGAACTTTGAAACAATGAATGAATGGCTAAGCATTTTCCCTTTGTCTCCTTGTGAACCTTTTCCACAAAAATGCATACAGCTCCTTAGAGCAACTGTCAGCAGATTAGTGTTATTTTTAAATTTTATTGGGGAATCTGGGTTACAAAAATCTTGACTACCAATATACTGATGGAGTCAACCATCTACATATTTTAATATCCTAATCATCTTCAGCTCCTTTCTCTCCCTTCACTCCACTCATGCAAATTGCCCTCAGATCTTATTTTTATCTCAGAAATCTCATATTCAGAATTTAATCTCTATCCTTGCAGTCTTTGTTCACGGCCTAGTCAATTCCAACAGCTTCTTCAGAGGCAGCTTCAACAACAATGTTCATCTGTCCAGTTTATAAAACTGGAAGTTGTATCACGCCACACCCTTGATTACAAACCTGCCACTGCTGTCATGCATCCCCACATGCATCCTTCCGTAGTGCTATGGCTGAAAATGTATTCCCTCAATCATGAGAAAAGATGAGATAAACCCGATTAAGGGAGATTCTATGAAATAAACGCTTTACACTCTTTCAGAGTATCAGGGCCATGAAAGAATAAGAAAGGCTGAGGCACATTCCCAGACTAGAGAAGCCCAAGGAAAGGTGACAGTCAATCATAGTGTCAGACCTTGGGTTGAGTTCCAGAAGAGTAGGACATTAATAGGAAACCTGGTGAAAGGTAAACAAGTTGTGTAGTTTAGTTAGTGCTATTGTGCCAGTTCCTGGTTTTGATCATTATACTATGATTATGCAAAATGTTGGCATTAGAAGGGCTGAGTGAAGAATATAGGAAAACTCTATGCTACTCTTGCAACTTTTCTGAAGTTATATTATTTCAGAAAGTGGATGACAAAGTGCAGAAATAAAAAAAAAGCACAGCATATGACACTGTATCAAATTCTAACCAATTGTCTAGGCTTAGTGGAGAGAGAAGGAGAGAGGAGAGAGGGGAAAGAGAACCCTGACTGACAGGTACCATGGGGTGCCATGTGATTTTATAAGACTTTCCACCAGCACTCTGAATAGACAGAGCTTATGTGCATTCCCTTGATGCTAAGTGACATTTGGCTCTTTAGAAAATGCAATGCCTACATGCAAACCAGTTACCTTATCTGGTGCCCAGCTGAGGAAACTGATCAGTTCCAACACTAGAGAAAAAACTGATAGTGTTGATTTACTGATGTGGCGCAGAAGGCCTTCCAGTTTCCATCTATGCCTTCTTCTACAAGGATTCTAATAAGAATCCTAGTTTTCAGATTGGAACATTGTCATCCTACTAAAAGAAATTCCAGTGTTTATTTATTTAGAAAAGTGAGCTTGCGTTCTGCCGGGGAACAGATATTTTAGCAAAACAATATGAGGAACTCAGTAACAGAAGAAGGAGAGCTGTGAGTTTGTAGTGGAAGGAGTGACATTTTAAGGAGGTTGAGGTGAGGGATGAGGGAGTCATGAGATAGGACTGAAAGACGGCCTGGGGCCCCCTGGGAAGGACGTTATATGTGAAGTCAGGGGACTTAACACTTTATCTAATAGGAAATGGGACACCTTTGAGGGCTTTGAATCAGTAGAGTTACACAATCATTTTACATTTGATGATTAGTTGCTGAACAAAGAACCATATGAAGTCATTCTTCCGCCAGTGCCACTAGAGGGAATTCTGGAGGCTGGCAGGTAAGTTATGAACATGAAAATAAGCCTGATTTTTGGTCTCGGCCAAGCCCTGTCCCAAATAATATTTTTTGTAATCTTATTGATTAATAAGCAAAGTGCACACCAGGTTTCATTGGCTGAGAGGATAGAATACATTAAAGAAAACTGAATCCAAACATTAATACACATATTTAGCTAGTAATGCTTGTGGTGTGGGTATATATTAAATCAGAGAGCATTCTGTTCTTCCTGCTTTATGTTTTCTCCTCCCTTCTTTCTGTTTAAGCATGAAGGTAAAGTTATCAGTGGTCTTTCTACTGGCAAACTTCTCCACACTCTCACCTTCACTGTTCATCTTCATCTTGAAAAGAGAGAAGAGAGACATGATTGATTTAGGTGTCAGGCATCATGTGCCTCAGGAATATAAAGACATTAATTAGTCTAAGCCAGACACTGTCATTTTGTATATTTTGTTTATGATTGCGAATGTGATAGACACGTGTGATCAAAACATAAAGTTTGATTTAAAAATTATTACAGTAAAAGACACAGTGGCATTAATCCCTCTCAAAATACTCCCCCTTTCTTTGAACACATGTATCCTATTATTCTAAACCACTTTCCTGCAGTTCTGGAAGTCTTCCTTTGCAAGTGTCTTTATGAGGTGTGATTTAAAAATACCACATGCCATCTAACAGAAGATCAGGCTTGAAAAAACATTCCACTGTGTCCTCATCCACTTTTTGACCAGATCTGGTAGTGCATGATTTCTGATTCTTCCACTAAGTCAAAATGACTGTGAAAGGCAAGCATTTTAAGTCAACTCAGGACACTGAAGCAGCCCTAACAGCATAACTAAAGACACTCACGAAAGAGGACTTCCAGAACTGCTTCAGAAATTGGCAAGGATGATGGGATAAATGGTTCCAAATGAGGGGCCATATTTTTCAGGGACCAAAGGCAGTGTGTCTTTCACTGTTATAAATTTTATTTTAAAAAAATTAAACATTCACCATATTTTTTGATCATACCTCATCCTTCTGGTAAGTCTATTTGCAGGGTTCCAAGAAAACTGAAGAAAAGAAACATGTAAAAGAAAACAGACTTTCTTCTTTGCTGACTTTGCTGTACCTGGATGTAATGCCTGGAACTGTGGTAACCATCTTGTTATCCCATGGGACTCAACTGCGTGCTGAAAATAGCAGACCAGAGGGTTGAAGAAGACTGAGGTTCTTAATAATATCAATGGCCCAATCTGGACTTACTGTACCTTGGAACTTAATTTTTATTTGGATAATAAATCTCCTTATTGTTTAGGCTCTTTTTAGTTGAATGTTCTGTTCATGTTGTTGAAAGTATTGCAACATAGGGACTCAGGAAGATACATGTGGGATTGTTTTAATCTATGAGGAAAAAGACTGAGACCTGTTTGTTCCATTTTGTATTTTGACCAGTGCTTTTAAAATTATGCAGTGCTAAGAAATAATTTAATCATTTGGTGATCTTGTTGAAATGCAGAAGCAGATACAGTAGGAAAGTATCCCAGGAGATTCCTATGAAGCTGATGTAGGGTCTCACTTTAGCATAGCAAATGTGGACCACAGGTATAGCTCATTAAAGGTCAGATGAAGGAGAACCTTCCAGGGATCGAAAGGATTTTCAGTTCAGAAACAAGAATCATGAAAGTATGTCCTAGTGGTTTGAGAATTCAAATAGAAGAGCCTAATCTTATCCTTATTAATAATATCAGAAAAGGTCAAGACCAGATGATAAAACCAGATGAAGTTCTTGGAGACTGACTTTGTACCAAAGAGGGAAGTAAAAAAGTTTCTCTTACTTTATGAGAACCACAGATAAATCACAATCTGTGTTTGTAGCAGATGACTTTTATAGACCTTTGTATTAAAAATACTGAGAAACATTCATCTTTACTATAATAGGTAGTTTAAAACAATAAAAAATAATCTGCAAAATAAGTCAAATCTTGAGTCAGGGATTTAGCTCAGTGGTTCTGCCACCTGCCTCACAAGCGCAAGGTCCCGAGTTTGATCCCTGGTACCAAAAAAAAAACAATAAAAAAAGTCAAGTCCTAATTTTTCCTCCATGATCATTCCTTTCATTTGTTTAATAAAATAATAAATATATAACTCTTACCGAAATGTTTTGTTTGTGTAGATTTGCTGGTACAAAAGTGGCTGTACACATTTGTGTGTGCTGGTACACATTCTACTGGCTTATCAGGCCAGAAAGACTATGCCATTGGTTAAGTCAGGTTTGGAATTTCTGGCAGGGAAGCACGGAACAATGTTATTTCAAAGTACCCTTTGAATTTGAAATGTTCCCCCAACAAAAAGATTTAAGGCTGATAAAATGTGAAGACATATTTGTAAGGACTCCTCTAGTGCCCCTGGAAAGAAATGCTTATTTGTAGCAGTAGGAAGCCTATGGTTTATATTGTTAACTTATTTTGTACTTATGATTTACACAAAATCTAATATTTTTAACAAAAAACATTAACAATAGTAATAGGTATTCTCATTCCAAGTTCAAGAATAAAAATATTGTATAAAAGATTATAACTGGATATTGCTTCTGGTGTGAAAGAATGTAAAGATTCATTAAAGTTACAAGGTCCATTTATAGGAGTCAGATCTCTACTTCCATAGTGGAGAGTTTTCTCTTATTTTAAGACCAAATTATAGCATCCTTAGCCTAAATCCAACTACTAGAACAAAGAATTAAGGGCAAAATTAGCTATTTATAGGACAGGGACAGTATAAATAAAAATAGAATTAATAGAAAAACTTCAAAGATAAAAATCATAAATCCAAGAGTGATGGTGATGATGTTAAAGGGAACTTCATATGGAAGCAAAGCAACTTCATACCGCAGCCCCCCCTTTTCCTCAAGGTCCTAGATCAGTAGCAGCTTGAGTCTTTGTTGAAATAAAAATTAGGCTTTAAACATAAAGAATAGTTTATCTCCATAAACATAGCCTATGAGAAATCTAGTCTCTCATTTTTGGATAGCAAAATATGCCTTTTCTTGCTCACCCAGAGTCTTAAATCACTATAAATAGCAATTATTTGTAAATTAATAAGATTTCCAAAAGTAAAAGGGCTTCATGAAATTTATTTAAAAATAGATAAAACCAACTTCCATAGAGACAATAAAACCAGTGGTTAATAGTTTCCTGAGCTTTTCCTACCTGCTTCTAAATCTGGACTTTGCCATTTTACAGCTGTATGACTTTTTTTGAGACAGAATCTCACTATACAATTCAGGCTGACCTTAAACTCACAGTGATCCTCCTACCTCAGCCTCCCAAGTACTGGGATTATAGGCATGTGGCACCATGCCTAGTATAGCTGTATGAGTCTAAGTTTTTGAATTAGAGTCTTCTCATTTGTTAAAAAATGAATAATGATACTATCATAACTGCTAGGTTATATACAATGCCATATTATGATGCTTAGTTCAGTGCCTGACACTTATACATTTATTCACTCATTCACTCCATAAAATGCTTATAGACATTTTCACACGCCACACCCTGTAATAGATGTAGGGAACACAAGCATAAACAGAACAGATATGCTTCCCAAACTCAAAGCAAACATACACAGGCAAAGCAGTTAGTTAAGAGGAAATCCAACATAATATATAATTATGAACCTTTAATGAGGTATCTACCTGGGGAATGTGAGGCTAATAAAAATATACATAGGGGTAATAAATGAGTTGAACTTCAGATTTCAGAGCTTTTATTTACAAACATTTATTGATTATAAAATATCTTTGAGAATAATGAGATAGCAACTATGTTGATATGATTGGGAAAACTAAAGGATGTGTATGGTAATGTCTTCCCACTATAGTGGAAAAACTAGTTGACAGACTTCCCATCTATACAATAGAGCATGGAGTTTCCTTCTTTTCAATTCATCATGTTTATCACTCGTACACCTGTTGGACAAGATTAGCCTTGGAAATGATGCCTAGAAAAAACTATGCTGGACACCAAGGTGGTTTAGAAAGTAATTTAATAGACAAATTAGGAGCAGAAAATAATCAACCAAGGGCTGAGGACTTAGCTCAGTGGTTCCACCGCCTGCCTCACAAGCTCAAGGTCCTGAGTTCTACCCCTGGTATCAAAAAAAAAAAAAAAAAAAAAAGGAAAGAAAAGAAACCAAATATAGAAAATTGCACATACAAGCATTGCTAAGAGGAAATTTTTCTGAAGAATCAAATAATAGGCCACTGGCCTGTGCAGGCGTTTATGTCATATGACAAATCCATACACCATCAAAAAACAGCCCGTGCATCAATTTATAGAAAGACCACTTTTTCCACTACCAGCCGCCTTATGCAACCCAGGATTGCCTGATCACCAAGTCAGCAGTTGATGTCTAATTAGAACAATGACTTAAGCAAAATGTATGGGAGTTCAGTTTCAGTTTCTACTCTACCTAAGAAATAATTCAACATCAGTTAGCTGGAAGTGTATGGTGAGTGCGATACATGTTTCTTCAAACACAAGATACCCCAAATCCCAACAGCTTAAAATTTATACCAGGAAAACCAGTTCTTGAAACAAGGACCATGGATTTTCCTACACCAGCTGCAGCATTTCACTCTTCTCTGGCTAGGCAGTTATTTAGGATTGAAGGAGTAAAAAGTGTCTTCTTTGGACCAGATTTCATCACTGTCACAAAGGAAAATGAAGAATTAGACTGGAATTTACTGAAACCAGATATTTATGCAATAATTATGGACTTTTCTGCATCTGGCTTACCCCTAGTTACTGAGGAAACATCTTCAGGAGAAGCAGCTTCTGAAGAAGATGATGAAGTTGTGGCAATGATTAAGGAATTATTAGATACTAGAATACGGCCAACTGTACAGGAAGATGGAGGAGATGTAATCTATAAAGGCTTTGAAGATGACATAGTACAACCGAAACTCCAAGGTTCTTGTACCAGCTGCCCCAGTTCAATCATTACTCTGAAAAAAGGGATTCAGAACATGCTACAGTTTTAAATTCCAGAAGTAGAAGGTGTAGAGCAGGTAATGGATGATGAATCAGATGAAAAAGAAACAAACTCATCTTAAAATAATCTGGATTCTCTTTGGGCATAACAGTTGGACTTACAATATATACCAGGCTTTTATTAATATGCTGAGGAACTTGAGGAATAATAATTCCCTTTCCTTAGAGAACAATATATAAATATTACATGTTTGCTTTTAAAAAAACAGAATCAAATAATATTATCTGTTAAATTATCTTTGAATCATAGACTATTAGAGCCAGAAGAATAATCCTGTTGCTTCATTGTATAGAAGAGGAAACTGACTCCAAGTAGATTAAATGACCTATTCCGAATCATGTGACTTTGTATGCCAGTAGTCAACATCATAAGTCAAATTGGGTGTTCTTACTCTTATACTGAATTGCTTCTTCTATCTTGGACCTATTGGACCAGTTTGGACTACAGTGTTAATTACTGACACATTAACAGTCAGTCTAGCAGTAACTGTGGTTTACCTCACTGAACATACCTACTTTTCTAGCATACTTTCCTCTACTGTAAAAGTTAGAAAGCTAAAAACTCCATGTCCAGAATCCCTCATTCAGTTCAATCTTGCAAGAAGTGAGCACAGTGTGGTGCTGGCAATGGATATGGAAACTAGATCTTTTGCAGAAGCATTTGGTTCTTCTACAGTAGTTATGACTCAGGTTTTATTATCTGGGCCTTAATCCTCTAAAGAATGCATGGTGGGCAGTGGTTGGATTGGTGTTTATTAAAACAATTTCCTTTGAAACAAGTGTGGCTGTATTTTTCCTGAGTGAAATTTAGATTGGTTCCTAGGTCCCCGTGGAAATTCTTTGTATGTATTTTCCTTTAATAAATCATTTTTTGCTTAATCTACCTAGTGTGGATTCTATTCTCTGAAGCTAAAAGTCATGACTCAGGCTGCATAGCTTCCAAAAAAATCATAGTGATAAATTAAAGTCCTTTAGTAAATTCACTGTTAAGAAGAACATTGAAATAAAGCAAACTGAACAACATGGATTAATATTTTGTATACAAGGAGTTGTGAAAGATACAAGACTTGAATTTTGTCCTTAATACAGAAAATAAGACATTCACTCTCCTAATAAAAAATAAGCTGTAACATGTTCATCCAATGAATACCTCATACTTTGAAAATGAACAAACTACACAGTGAATCTTTTGCACATAATATCGAGTAAAAGAAGCAAGATATAACATCGTAAGCAAACAGCCAAATTCAAAATGTGGGACATTCTGCAGTCAAATCTAATTTTTTCAAAATAAACACAAAAAGAAGCAAAATACTAATGATATGATCAGAAGAGGGAAGATGGAAACAGGATTTGATAATGATTAAAAGATATATAGGTAGCCTAACCTGATTTTTTAGAAAACTATAAAAAATCATCTTTGAAACAGTTGGAGAAATCTGAATAAAAATTGAATCTTAGATGATACTAAGAACACTAATTTTATTGATGGAGATAAAAATAGTATGTGGTCATCTTAAAAATCTTAGAGATGTACACTGAGATTTCCTTACATTATTGTTTCTAATTTTATTTTCAGTTTTCCATAATTCAAACATCTTTTCTTAAAAATGAGAAAAGTATTTAATTTACTTAAAAATTTCTCCTGGGTTTTAATGTAAAAATGTATCTATAGGAATAAAGTAGAAGTTACAAATTCATGTGTCATTTAAACACATTCATGAGTCTACCACTGACTGGTAGAGTACTTAGCATTCCCAAAGGTCAGGTTCAATCTTCAGCAACAAAACCAATTAAATAAGCCAGGCATAGTGGTGCACACCTGTAATCCCTGGGAAGGGGAACCTGAGGCAGGAGGATCACTGCAAGTTCATGGCCAGCCTGGACTACATAGTGAGTTCCAGCCTGAACTACATAGTGAGACGCTGTCTCAAAAAAACCAAAACCAAACAAAAACCAAACAAAGAAATCAACTTTTTTAAATCTTGAGATAATTCTAGATTTATATGTAATTGTAAGAAATAATTCAGAGAGATCCCTCATACCATTCACCCAGTTTTCCCTAACAGTAATATCTTGCAGAACAATTACAGTCTCATGATTGATAAATTGACATTCATATAACTCATCAATCTTATTTAGATTCTAGCATTTTGATATGCATTTTTATGTGCATGAGCATGTATGCTAACTTCTATGCAATTGTATTTTGTGTACAGATTTGTATGACTACTACCATAGTCAAGACAGAGCAGGGCAGGCTGGTGGCACATGCCTGTAATCCCAGCACTTTGGGAGGCTGAGGCAGGAGGATCATGAGGTCAAGGCCAGCCTGGGCAACTTGGTTACTTAGTGAGAACTTGTCTAAGAGGGGTGGGAGTGCTACCTGGGTCAGGCCTGAGGGGAGGGGATTGTCTTTGACTACAGTGATTACAAGTCTAAATTATTCCTGTTCCCAGAGGAGAGTAAGCAAAAAGAAGCCACCTTGTATTATCAGAAGAACACAGTCATGACCCTGCTAGCCTCTTTCTTGTACTCTGCACATCTGTGGGAGCACTTAGAGAACCTGAATGATTTTACTACCTCAGTCACAGTCACCAACTACTTCGTGTGTGTGTGTGTGTGTGTGTGTGTGTGTGTGTGTCTGTGTGTGTATGATCCTGGCCACAGAGCATGCAGATGGAAGCCATGCTGCACAAGGCTAAACAAGGAATGGCTCCTGGCTGTGTTCAAGGCCCTCTTTTTCCCTGGAAGGAAATTCATAGCAGCCTAATTCATTACAATGGCACATGAAAAACCAGATTTGCAAGTTTTGAAAGTGGTCAATATGAATCATCAGATTACTCATGTACAAATGATGATGATGGTCCATTATGGTAAAATACATGTTTTCATAACAGAAGAGTGGTGTGGGTGTATGGTGATGAGGAGGAGGAGGAGGATGATGATAATGATAACTTTGATACTGGCCATGTGAGTCAAAGTTCCTGTGATAGTGAAATGGTGCAAGAATTTACTGATACAGATATAGAGAATGAAGACCTCCTTGATTCATATGACCAAAAAACAGCAATGTGAGTACATATTTGACTAGTCAAAATATTGCACAATGGCCACACAACCAAATGGAATGATCCAATGTTAGAACTATGACTATGTCTGAAACTATAGTGAAGTTCTTGGCAGAATTGAAAGGTATTGGACACAATGCCAGCACTGCCATTCAGTGTTGGAAATTGTAACAGACAAAATGCTACAAGATGCTGTGAAGTACACAAAGGCTGAAATGCAAGTAAAATATTCTGTATGTACCAATACCCATATTCAAAAATGTTTTTATTATGGCACCTCACTAGCTGAACTGAAAGTGTTCATAAGTCTGCTGTACTTAGCAGGGCTTTCTCATGGTAATCACAGAAATGTAAAAGACTTATGGTGAAGGGTCAAAATATAGCATAAAAGCCGAGAATGGTGGTGCACACCTGTAATCCCAATACTCAGGAGGCTGAGGCAGGAGAATTGCCATGAGTTTGAGGCCAACCTGGGCTACATAGTGAGTCCAAGGCCAAGTTGAACTATATAGTGAGACCCTGTCTATATGGAGAGAGACATATATATATGGCATAAAAAAATTTTGCCCTTACAAATGAGAAGTCTTATTTTTTATGCTTTCAATTTAGACATTTATCCTGGGTCTCCGGCATCAGGTCCTTATTTGTTGAGTAATAAACTGAATGATGTTGTGAACACACTTGTTGCTCCCATCTCCCAAACTAATAGGAATGTGATGTTTGACAATTGGTTTTCCAATCTATGTTATATTTTCTAAAAGAGCACAAGTTGACCAGTACAGAAACTGTACATAAGGAATAAAGCAGAAATTCCAAATGAAATGTTACAATTTCAAAACAGAATTGTATAGTACAACCTTTGGATTTCAGTGAGATTTACATTGGCCTTGTATATGGCAAAGAAAAACAAACTGGTACTGTTGATGTCTACATTGCACTATGATGGAGATAATGATAGGGAAACGTCATCAAATTGGAAGCCTGAGATGGTAACTTTCTACAACAAAACCAAAGGTAGAGTAGATGTTATTGATGTGTTATGCAGCAACCATGATGTCATTTGAGACACAAAACATTGACCAATGGTTGTGTTTTATTTGATCCTAAACATATGTGGCATAGTTTGACAGTTTACAAAAAAAATAAGAAGTGCAAAATATCACAAAGAAATTTTTTTAGATTGAGACTGGAACTCCTAAGAGATCATTTACAGCAGTGGAAAAACAAAATGTTTCTGCCCAGGGAACTATGCAAAAAAATTGCGGAGCACACTGATGAGCTGACAGATGAACAGGCAGGCACAGCATCACAAAGACCTACTATGACAACAGGAAAACTTAAAAAAAAAATAAAGTCAACTCTGCCCTACAAGAAATGACAGGAAAACAAAACATATCTGCTATCAGTGTAAGCAATACTTGTATATGGAACATATAGTTGTCATATGTGAAGACTGCCTTGAGTGTGTCAGTTGAAGCAAAGATTATTTCTGTGGTAGACTTTTGTTTGTGTTTATATTGGAGTTCACACAAGTTTTTATTTCTCATGTAATAGCTTAGGATTTGTAGGCAAGTAAACAGCTGATGTGAAATGTTAATGTCTATTCTAAGCATTCATTCCATATTTGATATTTTATTTTATAGATATCTTATTTCACTGCTAAGTGCATGTTGTGCAATATAGTAGGAAGCTCCTAATAAAACAGGAAGAGCAGAGAGGTGACAAGACTGCCACATAAGAAAGGAAAGCTAAACACATGTGCTATCGGTTAAGTGAGATGTGTACATGGAACATGCAGTTGTCATATGTGAAGACTGCCTTGGGAGTGACAGTTGAAGCAAAGCTTATTTTTTTGTAGAGTTCTTTTGGTATTTTCATTGTGGTTCCTATAGGAATTTATTTCTGATGTTGTCTTTTGGGTTTTGTAAGCAAGTATAGAGACAATATGAAAATGTTGATGTCTATTCTAAATGCTTAATACATACTAAAAATTTAATACTTTGTTTTATTGACATAAGTATTTAATATTTATGTTTATTTTATTTTCCTGTTAACTACACACTGTATACTGTAATAAACTCCTGACAAAACAGCAAGACCAGTGAGATGTCAAGTATGTCCTACAAAAATGCCTGGGAAGCAAACCACATGTGCTGTCAGTGTAAGCGATACATATTACGGAACATGCTGTTGTCACGTGTGCAGATGGCCTTAGGTGTGATAATGGAAGCAAGGATTTTTTTCTGTAAAGTGCTACTGGTATTTTTATTGTAGTTCATGTAACAATTCGTGTTGATTTTTTTTAAGAATTTGTACTCCAAAAAACAGTCAATGTTGAAAATTTTGGTGCTTTTTAATAATCACTCAATAAATATTATAAATTCAATACTTAAAAAAAGAGAGAGGGCTGTAGCTCAGTGTAAAAGCCTGGGGTTCAATGCTCAGGAACACACATACATACCACACACACACAGACAGGGCCGAGCAGCCCCTCTGAGTTACCCTTTCATAGCCACAGTACCACCCTTCTTCCACATTCCCTCACCCTACAGCTACTAATCTGCTGTCTCTACAGCTTTGTCAGTTCAAGAACACTATATAAATGCTACCATACAGTATGTGACTCCTTGAGCTTGCCTTTTTAATTTTTACTCAAGATAATTTCCTTGAGCTTTATGTATCATTGCATATATCAATAATTCATGCCATTTTTTTCTCTTTTGTGGTGCTGGGGACTGCTTCATTCCTTTCTATTTTTTAAATTTATTTTAATTTTATTTATAATTACAATTATTATTGTGGTACTGAGAATTGAAGCCAGGGCCTTCACACTAAGCTACATCCTACTCTTATATTATTTTTGAATTTCAGACAGGTTCTCAGTAAATTCTCCAAACTGGGCTCAAACTTGGCAATCCTCTTGCCTCAGCCTCCCAAGCTGCTGGGATGTTAGATGTGTGCCACCATGACCAGCATTCATTCCTTTTTATTGGTGAGTAGTATACTGTTCACCTGCTTAAGAACAAGGGATCGTTTTCAATTCCTGTCTTTTACAAAGAAAGCTGGTATGAACTTGCAGGTACAGGTTTTGTGTGCACATATGCATTCATCTCTCAGGGATGAAGGTCTAAGTGTGCAATTGTTGGGTTGTAAGGTAAATACACATTCAGTTTTGTAAGAAACCACTACTGCTTTTGCAGGACAGTTCTCTGAATGTCCTTGGACCGCCCCCCTCACCCACATATGCACCTCTTCTCACTTGTACTTCTCAAGAACAGCTGTAGGGTGTGCTCAGAATGCAACACCCGGAAATACGGAGGGACTGCCTAGAACAGTTTGAGCTCTGTTCCCGCCCCCACCCCCTCCAAGAAAGAAGACAGCCTTCAACCTTTCAGCTGTGGGGTACAGCCCTTGGGATAGAAACTCAGTGTGGTCCTTGTGGCATCACCAGCTGTGATGTAGGTGACACAGGCACAGTGATGCTTCATCGTCCCTGGGCAGCTTTTCTGTCTTGGGTTTCCGTTTTCCCTTGCTACCTGGGTGTAAATAAGAAGTTCGCTTCATGAAACTTGCTGTATACACAGGCATTCTGCCCCACTAGACGCAGACAAGTTGGCAACTGATGCACAGCAAATCCGCTTTGTGCTTTTTTTTCACCGGAACTCTGCATCACTCCGCATTCCCACCAGGGATAAATCAACGCCTTAGCTTCACTGTTCACGTAACATTGCTTCCGAATAAGTAAAGAAAGCATGTGCTGCTTTTTTGCTATTCCTGGAGATTAACTGGCCTCCTTTTGAGAAAAATATTACAAAGTGTGCTGCCCAGACAATTCCATGGTTAGGAAGACATCCGTATAGAAAAGTTAATGCAAAGAAGTTAAGGAAAGGAAACCCTAAGAAAAGTTTTAAAACAAGGGTAAAATGTGCCCTAAAGGGCCGAGGATGTAGCTCAGTGGTGCCGTGCCTGCCTGGCAAGTGCAAAGTCCTGAGTTCAATTACCAGTACCGGAAAAAAAAGAAAAAAAGAAAAAAAAGTACCCTAAAAGCCTGTAAAAGGAACAGAGAAAACTAATATTTATGTATTGAGTGTTTCTCAAGCCCACCTCATTTATTTTGTCCAGGGGCCCTGTAAGGAAGGTAACGTTACATCCATTCCAAAAATAACACAACTAGAGGCTTCAAGTAACTTTTCAAATAGGCCACAGAGTTACAAAAGGCAAAATGAAAATAAGCCTGATTTCCCGCTAGCATCTGGTTGCCTTCAGTTTAGTGTAAGAAACAGATGGCAATCAATGCATTCATTGAAAAGAAACTAAAGGAGGAAAGGAGGAAGAGGAAAAAGGAAGAATTCTTCTCTGCTGTTTGTGTGACCTGGGCAGGAAAATTAACGTTTCTTCATTTCATAAAGGAAGGTAACGATACCTCCTTCACAAAACTAGGCAATGAACATGTGATAAAATAAGAAAAACAATTTGAAGCATGTAACGTGATAAAAGATAGTATATTTTTAAAGTGCAACCGGATTCATAACCACATACCGAAAAAAACAGGTGTGAAACATCGGTGGGTGATGTGGTGTTACTGAGTTCCTTTGTGGCCCCGTGACCATCACTTAAGATCTCTGTTTCCTAAATCATAATTGTGTTTGAACTTGTGCACTTTAGTAACAAAGATCCTAAAACCAAGTTTAAGACAGTGTCAATGAAGCCTGTACATATGAAATTAATTTGACAGTGTCTATTTGCTAGGATACCGAAGAATACACAAATGCTTATCCATGGAATCCTGGGCTACATCAGTTAGGTCATTATGGCCTATGTCAATACACTTTACAAATTATGACATGCATCATTCGTACATGTATGTAAAACACTAGTAGTGTCAATATTACAAGAATTTATACGTAACATTCAAACACCACTCTCAGAAAAATAGACATTGGAGGATCTGGAAGAATAGTCAAGTAATTGGTAGATTAAGTCTAGAGAATATAGGTTGCTAGGAGCAGCAAAGAAACTATTCACATTTGAAATCCTTTATATTTTTCTTTTAAACTATGTATTACTGCATTACTATTCAGAAACAGACTGAAATTTTGGAGTTTTGTATAAAATGTAATGTTAACATGGAAAAGTTCTTTAGCATAGCCATTAAAGGTGTTAATTTAAATCATGAAAATATGAAGCCATTTTGCTTTTTTAATATGATTACATATATTCTTCAACAGACTGTGGACTAAGGCAATCTTTCTTTATTATTATTTTAGGATTGTTTTTGCTAAGTGGTGAATAAAACTGAATGAAATGACTAAGAATAACATTAAATGGATTAAATTATGTAATAACATTAAATAACATTAGCTCTGAGTCCACAAAGATATGTGGTGCAAAAAACTCCCCAAAAAACAGTGCAAGGAGAAGAGAAGGAGGTTGGTCAGGCCCAGGACGGCTAAAGTCCAGTGCTACATGGCGGCGGGTGTTTTGGTCTTGCCAAGCAAGGGTGCCATCACCTGTCAGGACGGGACCAGGACTTTCGTGTATGTTTGCTTGTTTTTGTTCTTGTTTTGAAACGGATTTTGCGACATCGCCTATAGTGGCCTCAATTTGAGATCTTCCCTCTTCAGCCTCTGCAACAACTAGGATTACAGGCGCAGGACACCGCATTCATTCCTGAACTCTGGAAAGACGATCGTGCTCCCCCCTTCCTTATGTAATTAATAGCTGTTCATTTAGGGGGTGAATTGAGATTTCAGACTTCCTGAAATTATAAATCCATCAGAGCCAAACTTTCCCTGCTCTTCCCTCCCTTACTAGAGCCGAAGCCGCCCTTCCCTTGTCCGCCCCCGGATCCCGCACAGCCCGGCTGCTCAGCAGCCCGCCACGTGGCAGCGACCAGGTGAGGGG
>NW_004624811.1:2623635-2637626 GCF_000247695.1 Heterocephalus glaber | reverse complement strand
AGCAGTGACTTGACAATTATTATTATTGAGACAGGGTCTTGCTATGTATTCCAGGCTGGCTTTGAACTATGAACTTTTTTTTTTTTCTCCTGGTATCAGGATCAAGCTCAGGAACATGTCCTTTCAAGGCAGGCTCAGCGCCACTGAGCTAAATCCCCAGCCCCTTGAACTCACTATGTAGCCCATGCTGGCCTCGAACTTGTGATTCTCCTCCTAGCTCAGCCTCCTGAGTGCTGGGATTACAGGTGTGCATCACCACATCTGGCTTGAATTGGTATTTATTGTTAAATATTGGGTAGACTTTTGAGAAAAGGGGCTTTGGCTTGGAACTGGTCTTTGGTGTAGTGATACCGGAAAGGGTGCTGTGTGCATGGATTGGAGATTGTGACACTGTTCTCTCTGTGCTCATCTCTTTAGCAGCTGCACATGGGAATGGGGAGAATTTCATTTTTTAAAAACTCCTTTTTGTAATTTATTCTCAGGATGAAATACTTTTTTTTGGTGCCGGGGATGGAACTCAGGTTCTTGTGCTTGCGCAGCAGTGAAACCACTGAGCTAAATCCCTGGCCCCAGGATGAAATACTTTTGATCCTTGGACAGAAGATAGTATGGTACCAAAATAGGATAGTATCAAAATATGTCACTTAGAGTCAAGAGATACAGAGTATTGTGTAGCAGAAAATACACTAGAATGCTGCATGCACACAATTCATAGTAGTCTAGACTAGCACCATGCTATACTTTAGCTACTAATCACATCTAGCAGCATTTAAGCTTAAATTAATTAAGATTTAAAATTTATCCTCACTAGCCCCATTTTGGTGTTCTGTGGCCACATTTGACTGGTATCTGCTGTACTGACCTTGTGGATACAGACCTTATCATCGTTAAAGTAAGTTCTGATTGCCAATCCAGTCCTGCAGAAAGTACTTGTACGTTTTAGAAGGCTTGGCTTTATTTCTCAGTGTCTTCTTGTGAATATGTAGGAGATTTGATTAATGGTCATAGGGCTAGAATTTTGGGGGCAGGGTGTTACTGGTGATTGAATCCAGGGCCTTCACACTGAGTTACGTCAACCCCCCCCCCCCTTGGTATCTTTGTTTTGTTTTGTTTTTTTGGTACCGGGGATTGAACTCAGGTCCTTGCGCTTGCGAGGCAGGCAGGAGAACCACTGAGCTAAATCCCCGGCTCCCCCTTCGGTATCTTGAGACAAGAGTCTCAGGTTGTCCCTAAATTGCAATCCACTTGCCTCAGCCTTCCAGAGTGCTGGAATTATAGGTATTGTGCCACCACATCTGATTTGTGGATGTGGCTTCCTGACATTAACTCATTTCAGAACCAAAGAGTTGTATGTTTGCAAAACATTCCTTTAAAACAGGATAGGCAATAATTATTTAAGCTCTGAGGTCCAGGCAGACTTTTTACAACTGTTCAGCTCTGCCCTTGCTTGGAAGAAAACTGAAACACGTGGGCCTATTTGTGTTCCAGTAAGAGGCTGCAGTAATCACCGAATGGCCAGTGGACCAAAGGATAAGAATTTCCAGGATAGTGAAGTTTGGCCCTATTATAATAATATGCTAGAATCAAGCCACTTTGGTGTGACACCACCGTGTGTGGATGTGGGTGTGGGTTTGTGGGTGCTGGGATCAGCACTCAGGGCTCCAGGTGTGCTAACCATGTGCTCTACCACTGAGCTACATCCTCAGACTGGATGGCGCCTGTGTCCCTGGGTGTATGTTACTGGAAGCTTTGGACAGCATTGAGTTACTAGAGCCTAAGCTTGCTGCGTCTCATCTTGTTCTTTGTAGTTCTTTCCCTTCTGCATCAGCAGTTGACAGCATAACTCACCCCTCAAACTCCCCTGCAACCATAGTACTAAGTAGCTCCATGGAGAACTAAAAGTGGTGTTTTGGGAGAATAAATGAATATTCATTCATTAGTTTTTCATATACTGAAACATAGAGATTCAGCAGTGACAAAGGTGAGACTTGTATTTTAAAAGAATTGATGCAGTTGGGGTTAGGAGGGTGGCAGAAGGTTGGGGACAGTATGCAGCTGAGAACAGTGTTCTTAGGAAAGGGGCCTCTCAGTAGTTTTGGAGATGCAGTGGGGCCTGTGGCAAATAAAACATTAGAGCTAGCATAGTTTGCAGACAAAGTGTCCTAGACCTGTGGATCAGCACTAAGACATTTGGGGATGACTCCTTCATTTCCTACTTGAATGTACTTGCAGTATAGAAAGGGATACACGTTTTTGTGGGCAGTGATAACATCATTTTGGTTGAGTTTTGAGGTGTGAGAGGGAGGTATGCCGCATCCCATTGCACAGGAACACCATGAGGGAGGATCTGTAAGACTGTTTAACCCTTTGACAATGAATTTTAGCTGCTGCAGTCCTGTTGTCAGCCCAGCTTATTAGGGCCACTTGAAATAGGAATGTAAATTGATAAAATCTTTTTGAAAATTATTTTGTATCAAGAGCCTTAAAAATTCCTTCAGACTTAGATATTCTAATTTTGGAAATTTGGGCTAATTTTTTTTTTAAATACTGTCTTTGATGATTTTCTCTGGCTGTAATTGAATACATCAGGTTGAATAATATATTAAGGAGAAGAGATGTATTTGGTTCACTGTGTTGAACCTAGGGAGTTCAAAATCATGAGGCCATATCTGGTGGATCTTTTTTGATGGTGTAGGGCATCACAAGATGAGAGAGGCTGAGCTGCCTAACTCATCTCTTTTCTTATAAAGGCACAACCTCATTGTGTTAGAGCTCCACCTTTGTGGCCTTATTTAACCTTAATTACCTCCCAGAGGTCTCACCTCCAAATGCCAAGGCTAGATTAAGTTTCTACATCTCTATACCTCCCAGTGGGGAATAAATGTCAACTGGGTTTTGGTGGGGGATTCAAACCACAGCAAAAACTGTATGGACAGATTTTGAACACAAAAAGCTCTTCAGAAAGACAAATTCAGGTGTGTAAATTCCCAGTAGCGAGTGAGGTAATAGTTTAGTAAAATTTAGTTAAAGTGGAGTGTTAAATAGCCATTATGATCATATGATATTTGAGAACTTTTTTCTAGTCTAGGAAAATTCTTTTGGCAAAGATGAAGAATTGCAGGTGCCTCCTAGACTTTGATGTGCATATGGATCACCTGTGGGTGTTGGCGAAAAAGGCAGATTCCAACTTAGTAGATTTTGGGTAGGACTTGAGATTTTGCATTCCTAACCATTTCCAGGTGATCTGTTGTTCGTGTACCATATTTTAAATAGAAAGGTGCTAGATGAAATAACCCGGCACAGAAAGACAGATGCGTCATGGTCATACTTATACATGTGTGAGATCAGAGTAGAACCTGGTTGCCACAGACGGGGGAGGGGTGGAGAATGGGCGGCCTTGGTCACAGGATACAGTTGTGTTTACCCAGGAGGAGTAAATGGTAAGTATGTGAGGTGACTGATATGTAAATAGCTTGATTTAGTCATTCCACTTTGTGCCTGTATAACATCACTTCAAAAATATATTCATACTTCTTAACTGTGTACAGTTAGAATCTGTAAGTATTCAGTTTTTTAAATGCTAGGTGACTTTTCTTAACAGAACAGAGAAATATGCCAAAAGTTTAGAAATGGTTCCCTCTAGAGGAGGGTATTATTGGCCCTCTTTCCCTGAGTATATCACTTTTCTACATTTGTCATATTTTCATTGTGAACGTGTTAATTGTATAAATTAAATGCCTTCTATTTTTTGAGTGCTCACTATGTTTTCAGCCAGTGGTGTAAGTGAGTTTCATGCATTAGTTTGTTTTATTTTCAGTGAATCCTGATGAGTTGAATGGAGGAGAATGCTTACCTTATAGTTTATTGACTTTTTGTGGCTAATCCATGTTAAGTAGCTGGTTTAGTTAGTGCTCAGCTTCCATTAAATCTAAGCAAATGGAAGCTTCTATGATGATGATCATTATTATTATCTTGTTTTATGTGAGACGTGGGGCACAGAGGAAGGAAGTAATTTTGGGAACACTTAGCAAATAGGTGACATGACCTGAATTTCAGTACAGCTCTGTCTGACTTCTGAGGTGTCTGTTACAGCGTCTCAGGCTGTGGAGGGGCAAAGACAATGCATCTCCTGCCCATGCGACCTCTTCAGGTTGTCCTTGAGAACTTCCAGCCAGTCCACCGTATTCCACCTTCTAAAAGCATGGCTATGTTTTTGCTTAAGTTTGCTAACAGCTTCTTCTAAGTGTCTTTATTACTGTTCAGAAATTAGAGTGTAATTTGACATAACACAAAAATGAGAATTGTTTGGCCGAGTAGAGAGAATATTAGGGAACCAAATTTAAAAAAATTCATTTTCATTTAGTATTAAGTAAATGCCATCAGGGTAAAACACATTCATAGACATACATGTTGACATATAAGATGTAAGGAAGCATACAGTGTATACCCCTGAACCTACCACTGTTTTCCCCTCCAAGACAATAATGTTCCTGAATTTTCTTTTCCTTGCTTTCCTTGTAGTTCTCCACATAGGCTCTCCCCAAGCAATAAATTGTTTACTTGTGGGATTGTACCTTATATATTCTTCTTCAGCTTGCTTTTTTTTCAGCAAGTGTTTATGTTCCTGAGTTTTATTGATACTACTGTGTGTAGATGTACTTTATGCATTCCATCGTGTAACTATTCTGCAGCTTCTTCATTCAGTCTACTTCAGTAGACCTTCAGGTCGGTTTGTTATTTCTGACAGTGCTGTGGTGAAGATTGCTCAGGTTCATGCTGCCCATTTGCAGAAGTTTCCTGGGTGTATATCTAGGAGTACAATTGCTAGGTCATATGGCAGGTGCTGCAGTAAGCTCTACTAAATAATGGTAAATTATTTTCCAGAGTGGAAAGTAGTTATACTATTAGTGCATAAATGTCTTAATTATTCTACATTTTCACCTACATTTGATATAGTCAGGCTTTTAAGTTTTGGCAGTCTGGTTAATGTAAAATGACACTATGTGTATAGTATATTTAACTTTTAAAATTATGTTGTCTTAGGTGTGGTAGCACATGCCTGTAATCCTAGCAATTGAGAGGCAGAGGCAGGAGGATCTCTGCAAATTTGAGGCCAGCCCTGACTATGTGACTTCAAGGCCAACCTGAACTACATATTGAGACCTTGTTTCAGAAAAAAAATTTCTGTTCTCTATTTTAGTTTTATAAACAATCCCCAAATGACAGTAGACATATCTGGAAACTTTTGGAATGCAAATTGTGAATGTTGTCATGTGAAACACTGTAGAATTTTAATTTCATTTGCTTAACGTTTTTGTAGTATATAAGATCCTTTATGATATTTTCAAAATTCAACTTTGTTGGGTTTTAATTTCAAAATACATTTTGCATATTCTAAATTATTTTATTTTTGCAGTGCTGGGGCCTCACATATGCTAGGCAAGTGCTGTAGCACTGAGTACCTCAGCTCATTGTAAATTATTTTCACAGCAAAAATTTTCTTATTTTAAAAAAACCCTGGGTCTTGCTATGTGGTTCAGGCTGGCCTCAAACTTAAGGCAGTCCTCCTGCCCCAGCCTCCCAGGTGCTGGGATTACAGGTGCGCATCACCTGGTGACTCAAAATTTTGCTTCTTAATGATGATGAAATATAAGGCATTCAGCTGGTTTTGCAAGAAAAATACTTTTAGGGCCGAGGCTGTACCTCAGTGGTACTGCAGCTGCCTGTCAAGGCAAAGGCCCTGAGTTCAATTCCAGGTACTGGGAAAAAAAATACTTATTTTTAAAAATTGAAATCATAATAACTGTACATCAATTCTCCTTATGGTTCTTCTTTTAATTGGTGCAGATACTTCCCTTTGGTGCTTATAAACCATTTGTCTTTTGTTTGATTGCTGTGAGAAAAATTTGCAAAAATATGTGGAACTTTCTAAGTTGTTATCTGATAATTCACCAGATTGTAAATAATAGAACAGTATCCAACATAAAGGAATAATTACATGGAAAGACCGTCTTAAGGTTGGGCTCTGCTGAGAATTCTTTTGCCAATTTAAAAAAACACCTTTTATATTTTAGCACCAGTATGCATGAGCGAGTGAACCGAACAGAAAGACAGTTTCGATCACTTCCAGATAATCAACAGAAACTACTTCCTCAGTTTCTTCTTCACTTGGACAAGATCCGGAATTGTGTTGATCATAATCAAGAAATACTACTGACCGTTGTGAATGATTGCATACACATGTTTGAAAATAAAGAATATGGAGAAGATGTATGTGACAGTTTGTTCTACTTGTTTTTACTGTACCAATAACTAATACATTTTGAACTAGTCTTTAGTTATCTTCGTGGACTTCAGTTTTATAGTCTTGCACAGGTCATTTACTCTGCTCAGTGAATGTGTTCATTGTATGTCCAGTCATTTACTTAGACTGAATAGAACTGTGCCAGCAACTAGATTTGCTCACTGAGTCTGTTTTTAAATACTAAAATATTGTTGGCATTTTGATATACTTGTGATGTATGTTTTAAAGGTTCTGGCATATAAATTTTTATAAACAACTTTACTATGTAAAATTAATTTCCCTTGCTAAAACCATATATTTTTCTGTCTTACCTATTGATATGCATCTTTTTCTTTAAGAAATTATTTTCATGGAAATCTCAAGGGACTGGTAGTTCTAAAAACTGAAGTCTTTTTTACCCGTGGGATAGATACAGGGGGACTGCTCAGTGTGGGCCTCTCCCTGCTGTTCCAGCAATGGGCGGCAGGGGTGTTCTTCCCTCTCTTAGAAGACAGGACGTCCAGTCTCCATAGCAGCTCAGTTCTGGTCTCCTCTTGGTGGTTTTATGATTAATGACCCCTAATCTGTTGAGGATATTGTCACTTAGGATCTCATAACCCTAACCCTGTCCGGGCCCTTAGTAGCGTGTCCATTTACCCATATTCAAAATTGATTCTCAGAAGCTAATTGATTTCTCTTTTTTAAACAGGGCAATGGAAAGATAATGCCAGCATCTACATTTGACATGGATAAGTTAAAATCTACATTGAAACAGTTTGTGAGAGACTGGAGTGAAACTGGTAAAGCAGAAAGGGATGCCTGCTACCTGCCAATCATTACAGAAATTTTAAAACATTTTCCAAAAGAAAAATGGTAAATAGTATCTTGTTTTTAACCAAGTTCCTTAAGATGTATAAACATAGTTTCTCTGTAAGACATTTCACAATTTTGATTCATTTTTATAGGTTGCTCTGTGCCTGCATACTTTGCATGTGTGTTGTATTGGTTTTTGGATGCTTTGTGTGTGGTTGCAATTCATATTTTGAGTACATTTTGTCTATAGGAAGTTATTTAGGAATTACTATAAATAATATTAGAATGAATATTCATTATTACTGATACGCATCATTTTATAACTTGCAAAACAAAAGCTACACACTTTTACTTCTTATTATGACTGGTCAGCAAATGAGGTGTCTATACTTTTTTTTCTGGTTTTTTGAGACAGGGTTTCACTATGCATTTCAGGCTGGCCTTGAACTCAGTGATCTTGCCTCAGCCTCCTGAGTGCTGAGATTACAGAAGTGCCACCGTGTCCTGCTGAGATGTCTGTACTTCAGAAAGGAAGTTCTTAATTTCTTTGTGCCATGGAGCCCTTAGGCAATCTGAAGCCTTAGTGTACTTTTCAGAATAACATTTGTAAATGCATAAGTAAAATGCACAGGATTTCAAAGAAACCATTATTCTGAAATAGAGTTCTCAAAGTATGTAAGCACATTTGAGATATATTAGGCCTTTAGCCATACATTAAATCACTGAATATAGCCTAGCAGCAAGTGTGACTACTGTATTAAGAAAATACCCAGTGATGTGTTATTTTGGTAACCAAAACAACTGATGTGAAGTGAAAATAAATGTAATTTCTGTTAGTTCCAGGTACTGCTAAAACTACTGTTGCTTGTTGCCTACATTCATAATTGAGAAAAATACCAGTAAAGACTAGTGAAATTAAAATGTGATTTTTTTTTTTCCCATATCCCCTCTGACTTAGATGCTCTATAAATAGAACCACTGAAGGGAATTTAGTCTCTCACTTAAGGATCTTTGTATAGAGGCTTCTTGTCCACATCTCCTTCCCCTCTTCACTGATTGACAATTTTTAAATTGGGGTGTATCCTTCCAGAAATTTCAATACATGTATGTGTGTCTCTTTTCTCTCTTTTTACCTTTTTGTTTTAAAATAAGTTCAAAATTAGGGCAAAGTTGCATGACCTATACAAAGACATCCATGTACTTCTTACCTGAATTCATCAGTTTTTAGCATTTTATCACACTGCTTTGTCATTTCCATCCTTCCTCTCTCCCTTCTTTCACTACTTTATGCATGTGTCACTAACACTGGTACAGGACATAATACCAGACCTGAAATATGAAATATTATACCTCCCAACCTGTTAGCTGTTTGACAGCCAAGCTCTTGTTCTCTCATAATCGAAGAATGAATTCTAGGAACAAGGGAGGGCAAGAGTAGGAAGATATTTATTGGTAGGATAGCTCCTGGCATCCAGTGGGTAGCCCAGGGACTCCATTTTACAGAGCAAAACCCATGTGGGTACAACATGGGCCACAGCTACGATCAATCAAAAAGGTTACAAATGTAGTCACTCAGATAATAGTGGTCCACTTGGGAAATAAATCACATTAACAAGTGTGGATGGAAAGAACAAAGACTTCTTCTAGAAGATGATGGGTCCAAAGGTCCCTGGTCACCCAATGGGGTGTTTGATGTCTATCTAGACTTCATTAGGCCCAGTGTTTGTCCTTTGAGGAAGTATGTAGGTCTGGTCATCTTGTCTTTATCTTTTTTTTGGTACCTGGGAATCGAACTCTGGACCTTGTGCTTGTGAGGCAGGCCGCGGCACCACTGAGCTAAATCCCTGGGCCATCTTGTCTTTATCTTGAGGCCTGTCCTCCAACAGATATGTCTCTGGCAGTTGTGGTATGTTTCATCTTTATCCTGACTTCCAACAATATTTCTATCTAACTCATTTAGCTGTCTATAATAACACCACCCACACTTACCTGAACCATTTGATTGGTTTGTATACATCATACTTTTTTACTGCTTAATCATTCAGAGTTTATTCCTGAGAACAAGGATGTTTTCTTAAAGTTATCAAATTGAAGAAATGTAGCCTTCCATACTGTGATGGTATCTAACAGTGCATATTAAAATGTGTAAGTTGTCCTGGTAATGTCTTTTGTAAGTTTTCATCCAATCTAGAATCCAGTCCTGGATATTTCATTTAATTGTCAGTGTCTTAATCTTTAATTTAAAAGTGACTTGGCTTTTGACCATAGTGACATTGGGATTTTCGAAAAATTCACAGAAATTGTTTTATAGAATGTTGTGTGCTTTTCATATGGCACATCTGGAGACGTGCTATATCTCTGGGGTCTGGGTAGATATCATCAGGTCAGAAATTCTTTGCTCTTTTCTCCACAAATTGCTTTCTCTTCTTGGGACTCCTGTAACATATACATGAAATTGATGTCCTCTTAGGTTTTAAATGACTTTTTCCTCTGTATGTCATCCCCCAACTTTTTGTAATAAAACCTGCTTCAGCATCGCTGATTCCTTACTAGGCTAATCTGATAAGTCCTTTGAAAGGATTCTTTATTTCTGATACTTTATTTCTTTACATTTCTAGCACTTAGATATATTTTCTGTGCTGAGATTACCTGTTTATGCATGTGATTACCTTTTTTTTTTTCTCTCTGTACTGGGGATCGAACTCAGAACCTTGTGCTTGCGAGGCAGGTGTGGTGTCACTGAGCTAAATCCCTGGCCCACATGTGATTACCTTTGCCATTAGATGATTTAACATATCTTTCATGGGTATTTTTAAATCTGTGCCTGTTGATTTCATTATCTTTGTTTTTTTGGCTTTTTCTGCGCTATTTTGCTGTACTGGGGATAGAACCCAGGCCTCACACATGCTAGGAAGGCACTACACTATTGAGTGACATTACCTGCTATGGGTGTTTTTTTTTAATGTTTCCTGTCATAACAGTTTATTCCTTCTTCACATGTCTCATAAATTTTTGATTGAATGCCAGGCATTATATGTAAAGGAACAATAGATATGGAACTAAATAACATTAAAAATCAAAAAAAGCTATTTTACTTTATCTCGCAGGCTACAAGTATGGGAGCTAAGTGCAGAGTTTTAAGTGTTTAATTTCAGCTTTTCTAAATGAATAGTCTATTAAAAATTGTATACATCCTAAGTAATATGCACAGAACTAACTAGATTTCTGATCATTAAAATACTTTTCCTAATGTAAACACATTGGTTTTATCAGTTTGTTTTGTCCAGAATATAAGCAGAAGCAACTTGAAAGCCAGGGATGGATTGACTTTTGTATAGGGTCTGTATGTAAATAGGGAAATTCTGTCTAAGTTGTGTTGAATGCCAGTCACTCCAATATTTATTAGGCTCTGGTTTGTTTTAAATTGGTTTTGAACTCTGCTCTGAAAAACTACTAATTGAAATTAGCAACTAGAACATTTAACTTAAACTAACTTAAACTTAACTAAGCTTAATTTAAACTTAACTAAACTTACCTTAAACTCAGGGTTTCAACCTTTATATATAGATTCATAAGTTTTGTGCCAGTCTGAAAAGAGAGTTCATAACATACCACATTTTCTTACGAATCTTGAAAGCTGCTGGACTGTGTTTTTTAGATCTCAATGGCCCATTCGCTTTTAAAAGAATTCAGAGTAATATTTTGTTTGTGGAAGAAAATCTATTAATGTCCTGGCATTTCAGTGTACTCCAGGAAGATATTGATATATTATTGACCGGTGAATTTTTTTCTTTTACATAGCTGAGCATTAGAAAAAAAATACTATTAGTTTTAGACTAAAAAAGCATGGGCCTGGGGATTTAGCTCAGTGATGGCGCTGCCTGCCTCACAAGTGCAAAGTTCCAAGTTCGATCCCCAGTACCAAAAAACAACCTATAAAAGCATTTTTCCACATAGAGTAAAATAAAGAATGTAAATAGTAGTTTATGGAAGGATTTTGTTAGCTAAAGGAACCCATTTTAAAAGAGAAAATAGAAGAACTGCAGACTGCCAAGTAATGTGAAGTAGTTTAGAGGCTTAAGATAGATTTTTCATCCTGAAAGCCTTCCTAGAGAGAAGACAAGCATGTGTTTCAGATTTCTTTCAAATAAAAACTTTTAAGTATCCATAAATCTAGAGTAATAACCTAGTGGTAAAACATTCAAGACTAATAACCCTGTAGAAAAAATGATATAAATGGATAGTTTGCAGAAAAGAAATAAAAGATGCTCACTCTCACAGGAAGATGCAGATGTAGAAGCCATATTAAAAATGGCATCCATTTTTCACTTAACTGCATTCCAGAGATTTGGAAGATGTAGTGAAGGTGTGGGAAGCATGCTGCTGGTAAAAGAATAAACTGATAAAAAAAAATCTTATGGGGGGCAGTTTGGCAGTCTTTGTCAAAATGTCAGTGCATGACTTGATTCTTGCAGTTCAATTTCTGGGAAGCTATTCTACAGATATACTTTTGTGTGGAAATTATTCAGGCCAACTGTTGTAACATTGAACTGTAAAAGATTAGAAATAATCTGAATGTCTTTAATTGAGATGCTGATAAATTATAGTCCCATCATTATGCAGTGAAGTAAAGGAAGTCATGTGTACTACTAGGGAAGAAGTTTCAAGATGGATTACTTAGATTAGTGGTTGGCAGACTTTTTCTTTTTGTTTCTGTTTTGGTACCAGGGATCCAACTTAGGACCTTGTGCTTATGAGATGGGCACTGGAACCACTGAGCTAAATCCCCGGGCCAGGAGATGTATTTTTAAAAAGAAACCAATTATGAGTAAAGTTGAAACTGCCTTGCAAACCATTCAGAGCACGTTCGTCATTTTTTAAAATAACCACTAACATACACTTGCTTTGTTACTCTAATCCTGCATTGCTGCATTAACTAAGTGTTTATATAGTGGTAAAGACATCATACTCCTGTGTATTTTTTTATTTTATATTCTTCTGTATGATTTTTTTGGGAGGGGGTACCGGGGATCAAACTGGGGACCTTGCACTTGTGAGGCAGGCAGCGGCACCACTGAGCTAAATCCCTGGTCCCCTTCTGTATGTTTTTTATTTAATGGTTTGTAATATTTTTTGGTCACCTTTTGCTCAGTGTAATTGTATTTTTATGCTCGGGATTAAACCCAGGGCCTCAAGCATGGGTGTGCTCTGTCACTGAGCTACATCCCAGACCTTGCCCATGTAAGACTTTCATGATGTATATGTATAGAGATCAACACTATTCAATAGAAACATCATCGCTTCTGAAGTACAATATTCATTACCTAGATTTTAATAATTAAAACCTGTAATTAAAAAAAAATAGAAATATGCAGTCCACAAATGTAAGACATGTAATTTTATATTTTCTAGTAGCCACATAAAAAGGTAAAATAAAACAGGTGAAATCTGGTTTTGTTTTACACTTACAGTACAATTTGTACATTTTAAGTGTTTTAATAGCCACATGTGGTTCATGACTATTACACTGTATTGGACTGTGGGTAGCTGTGATTCAGAGAACCCCTTTGTGGTGCTTAAAAGTTGTGAGTATTCCCACCACTAGGGGTCAGTCAATTGCCACCACATTGATAGAACAACGAAAAAGTCTTGTATTGGAATTTTCTCATCTACTACAAGGATCATTCTGTATATAATGACATAAACTTCCATTATGTAATCAGTAATGCACAAATGTACTGATAAAAAGTAAAAATGAAACGAAAGAACATTTATTCTTGGTGAAGTATTGTCACTGAGTGATGTGAATACAGCCCATGGCCTCTTATCCCCTTACAGTACCTCCTCTCCATTCTTCTCTTGAGCCCTGAAACTTTCTCCCTTTATGTGAGAGATGGCACATTAGTAAATACACAGTTTCACTATATTTGCACCATAATAACTTTGTAAACTTCTTTTACTAAGAATCTCCAGCCAGAAATGTTTGATTACTGAGTACATATTGGATGTGTCTCTATTCTTGGTTTTTAAAGTTTCATATGGATTGAAAATAATCTCATCAATGGGCTGAGGATTTAGCTCAGTGGCGCTGTGCCTGCCTGGGAAGCGCAAGGTCCTGAGTTTCATTTCCCATACTGAAAATAAAGTAAAATCATCTCATCATTAAGGTTTATACTCATTTCTCTTATTCTCCACAGAAATGCCCCAGACGTCTTTTTATAAAGATCCATAGCAGAAATTGACGGAGTGCCTTAGTTTCATAAATAATGTTATTAGAGGATCTTTTCATTTTGTTGTATATACTGTATCCCTTTATAAAGAATTGTTGAAAGTCTGGCATGGTGAAGCAGGCCTGTAACTACAGCTACTCAGGATTCTGAGGCAGAAGGATCACAACTTGGAGGAACTTGATAAGTTCCAGGCCAGCCCGGGCAACTTAATAAGACCCTGTCTCAAAACTTTAAAGGAGCTAGGGACAAATCAGTGGTAGAGCACTTGCCTGGGATTTGCAAATCCTTGGGTTCAATCACCAGGACTGGGGATGGGGGGAGGTGGTATTGAAAATATTTAAGGAAAACTTTTCTCCATCTCATCTATTCCTTGCTCGGTTCATTTTTTCAGTGCTTTTATTAGAGTTTATTGCATATACAGTTAGTGGGTTTCATTTTGGTAAAAGGCAAAAGATTTATTTGATTGGAAGAGAAACCAGAGCATACGTTTCATTCTGGAAGATTTATACATGCACAAAACACACTTTGATCATCTCCCCATTGTATGTCCTAGCCCTACCCAAGTCTCATATTTTTAAAAAAATTTTATTTTATTGTTTCATTTTAGGTATAAAATATGACATTCATCTTTGGAAATTTGCACCTTTACAACCAAGATTTCTCTT
>NW_004624811.1:2596643-2617714 GCF_000247695.1 Heterocephalus glaber | reverse complement strand
CAGTCTTATGTTATTCTTCTTTGCATCGTCTAGCAGCTGCTGGATTGATTTCTTATGTTCCCTTACAATTTTAATGCAATTTTTTTTCTCCTTATCACTAATTGCAATCTTATCTTCTATATGTGAAATTCTATCCTCACATTGGTTCATTCTGCTATGTAGACTTTCAATGGAGTTTTTAATCTCCTGGAAATCTGTTTTCTCGATTCCGTTTGTTTCCTGTGTTGGGATTCCATCATGTTCCTCAGATTCTCTGTTTTTTTATGTGTGTCCTCTCTAGATTTCTTAATTATATCTTGGACTATAGGCACAATCTCTGCTGTTATCTGAGAAATTATTTCTCATTTCATTTTTTCCAGATCCTCTTGTTGCCAGTTCAGGCAGTCCAGGTGGTTGAGTATCAGAGTGTTCCATCTCGTTTCCCTTTGGGGTAGCTGTAGGTGATCTGGAAATCTATTTTTGAGGCTTGTTTATGTGTCTTCTTATTTCGACGGGTGGGGAGGTGCTGCTGGCGCCGACGTGGCTCACCTCCTCTGCACTTGGAGCATTGGCATATCAACCTGGAAGCCTCCTCCTTTGCGCTGGGAGCTGTGGCACATCACCCCGCAAGCCTCCTCCTCTGCCCTGCGGGCGGTGGCAGGTCAACCTCAAAGCCTCCCCTGCCCTCACATATTTTCTGATGGGGTCAATGGTTCTTTTAAAATTTTTATTAGTTTATGTTTGCAATACATAATTAATATGAACATTAGTGTGTGTTGACACATACACATAACACATGTTGATTCTTTTTACTTCCCCTCCTCTCCTGTCTCCCCCATTCCCAAAGTCTACCTCCCTATTTCCTATCATCTTTTAGTTTTCTCCTTAAATTATTTATACTTTGGCTTTCTCATATAAGAGAAACCTGTTTCTGATTTACTATTTTTTCAGTTCTAGACGATGTTTTAATGTATCTCTTATGTTCCCATTGAAATCCTTTTTCATCATACTACAAATAATTTATAAGTCTGTAGTAGTCTGCTAATTCTTAAGGTACACCCTTGATGTGTTCTGTATTCAATGGACTGATAACCTTTCAGTAGTAATCTTATATAGAGTACTATTAATATATTTTCTTCCACAAGGTGTAGGGGTAGAGAGTTGTGTGGTTCTGATTAGTGAGGGAATAGTTGATAATAGCTATCATAAAATTCGCTTTCCACAAGTTACCAAACTAGTTGTTGACATCATAATTAATTGTATTGATTTAGCATAGCTTTCCCTTAAGGTTAAGGTGACTTTTAATTCTTCTATTGTACATTTTTGTAGTTGTTCATCAGCTATTAGGAAATTAACTATGATTTTAAGAATAAAGACTGTAAGTTTAATTACAAATCCTTTTACTTATTGTTACATTATTTTGATCTTTCTTGCAGTGCAAGGGATCAAACCCAGAGTCTCTGACATGTTAGGCAAATTCTCTACCACAAGCTACAGAGTGAGAGAATAGTCCACTTTCTTCATTAAAATTAGAGTGCAAACATGAACATACACACTGTTTATAATCTGGAACAAGAAAAAAGCATTGGCCGGACCTGGTGGCAAACACCTGTAATCCCAGCACTTAGGAGGCTGGGGCAGGACAGTTGCTGCAAGTTTGAGTCTAGCCTGGGCTACATAGTTCAAGGACAGCCTGAACTACATAAGAGAGACCCTAACCAAAAAAAAAAAAAGAAGAAAACATTTTATATTAGCTCCTCATGTACCTCCTAGGCATCAGTTCATCCATATCAAGTACTAAAGTATGTGTTACTAATCATAATGGGTCCCTTTTAATGTTTTTTTTGGGGGGGGGCATGTATAAAGTACAGCAGTGAGACAGACTTTGTTAAGGTTTTCATATAAACATGTGTTCTATGTATAGAGACCTTAGACTTAATGACCACGGGCAAATCTTCATGGTACTTTTATTTATAGATTGAATTTCAAAAGCCCCAGAGGGTTATTTCTTGTTTCATAGTGGGACATGCAGAGATTATTCTCCAGGCTACTAGAAAAATGCCCTGCTACTTTTCAAGCATGCCAGATGTAAAGGCTATGTAGTTTAAAGATGGACTTTTAAGTAGCAGTAAGTTTCTGGAAATTGTGAGCCAAAATTAAGGAAATATAGTCATCAAATTCCTTTTACATGGCATTGTGCAAGCTGATTATACAAGTTTTCCTTTGGTTTCATATAAGAGTATTATTTTCCTTTTCTTTGGATCATATTGATTTCCCAGACTTAACAAGCAGAGGCCTGGTTTTGCTGAGGCTTTTCTTAATTTAAAAGTGGAATGGCAGCTCTTACAGCAAAGGAAATATATGATGTCCATGCGATGAGTTAGGTTGTGAAACTGGCTTGATGTAATGCGTTTGCCATTGAATTCAATGCTGAATTTGATTCTACTTCCCCTATTTTCCTCATGAAAATATCCCTTCCCCCTTCTAAACCAAAATATATATTGCTTTAATATATTTGTGCCTGATGCATTGAAATGTAAATATAGTGAATCTGCTTTTTGCTATGAAAGTCATTGAATTACATATAGAATTTAGAAGTAAAGTTATGTTTTGATTGCCTGTCTCAAATGATTTTGTTTAAATTCTTCATATGCAATTGGGGCACTTTGGAATAGTCTGTCTTCTTGACAGTTGTTCGGGTGACAGTTGTCCAGAACATAAGTCATTTCATATGTTTTTGGATATAAGATAACTCCTTTTTTCCTGAAAAATAATTTTTGGGTTATAAAATTCCCACCAGATATCTGAGCACATATAATAATTCCTTATATTTCATGCTATATAAATTGATATTTAGAAGTATTTCTCAGTCTACAGAAGTCAGAGTCTAATAAACTTATTCTTACTGAATAATTCTTTAGTTTTTAATGTGGATTTTGTCTTGCTTTCCTTTTTTTTTTTCCCTGTGAGGGGTTGGACATAATTGCCTTATTTCATTTCAGGGATCCTTCTAAAGTAAATATTCTGGTACCTGGTGCTGGACTAGGAAGACTGGCCTGGGAAATAGCTATGCTAGGGTATGCTTGTCAAGGAAATGAATGGAGTTTTTTTATGCTCTTTTCTTCCAACTTTGTACTCAACAGGTATTTCATTTATTTTGGGGGGGGGCTGGAAATAGTAATTTCTCAGAATCAGATCACTTACAAATTTTCGGAACAAGTCTGAATTTAAAGTGCATAGTGTGTGATTATGGTGTAGATCATGAATAGTTAAATTCAGAATGTTTATAGAAATTACCACCTTAACCAATTGCTTAGTTAATAGATTGTTGAAATAGGATGAGTTAAATGACTTTTTAGAAATTGATTGGCCATTCCATAGAATAGAAATCCTTCCTGTACATAATCTTCAGACTAAGTATGATCCAGGAAGCGCTATTTTCTCATTGTCCATTAAACTTCTTCACCCTTTTGTTTCTTACACGAAGCGTTTAGCAGTCAATTATAACTTTTTCTTAAGCGAGGTCTTTTAAAATGGCCACATATGCTCACATGACTGAGATGGAAAGATCTTTAAGAACTTTTGTGGCCTCTATTGGTAGGTAGTGGGAAAGATTTGTCATTTTTAAAATCAGAAGATGTGTGTTAGAGAAAAACAAATGGCTGCCTTGTTTAAAAATGTGTTTGTTGTCTTTGATGGCAATATCAGTTTTAGGGAGTTAGAAAAGAGAAGAGGATTGTACAAGATAATTAAAATGTAGAGCAAACTGTTTTAACAATTAGTTGAACCATTTTTACTTGAGTTGGAAGTTCAAAAAATACTTTTTCCTAAATTTGAATGAATAGCACACATCTGTTTTAATGCACGATTGCTTGCGCGCGTCTACATATGTACATTTTCAGATAATTGAGTGGGGTGTAGTATTGACACTGTTAAGTTCTAATGAATTATACATGGAAACATTTAGTCAGATTATATTTTAGGGTTTAAGTAGATATTATTAGTAAAATGCTTAGTTAACATTGAATTTTATACTCATATTTTTCAGATGTTCTGAAATTAATAAATATAAACTTTATCCCTGGATCCATCAGTTTAGCAATAACCGGAAATCAGCTGATCAGATTCGACCCATCTTTTTCCCTGATGTTGACCCCCACAGTCTTCCTCCTGGTTCTAACTTTTCTATGACAGCAGGAGATTTTCAGGAGATTTATTCAGAATGCAGTAAGTTCATAGCAGGCATTTTGAAAGTTTTTTATTTTAAATTTCGTTGGGGATTTAGCTCAGTGGCTCCACCGCCTGCCTCACAGGCACAAGGTCTTGAGTTCGATCCCCAGTACCAAAAAAAAAAGGCTGTATTAAATTTAATGAGTTAATGTTTTGGTCATTCATTTTGATGATACTTCAGCAACACCTTAGAATATTTTCAAGCCAATGTGCAAAGCAGTGATAGGAACTATAAAGAACTACATTTACAATGAAGAAACTTAGAATTTATTGGGTTAGTTAGCATAAGAACATGTAAACAGAGTTTGTATGTAGAACGAATGCAAGAAAGATGAAGATAAGTCAGTATGAGAAGGGGGCTCTTTGTAGAGAAGCCGTGACCTGAAGGGTAGGGAGCAGTAGCATTTGAGGCAGGCAGCGGTACAAAGATACAAATGATGAGTGAGGTAGTCACACAGCAGCACAACCAGACTGGCAGGAAAAGAGATTTAATGGGGGCTTTAATGGGAGATTTGGCTAGAAAAATAGGTTGGGTCTACATTGTGTAAGAATATTATAATCAGGTTGTGTAGGCTGGGTCTTCAGCTTGGCAAAGTGTTGAAAATATTTGACCTAAACATTAGAGAAATATGGCAATGGTAAAAGAGAAGAGATATTGATAGTAAAAGGAACAAGAAACATAGAATACTGAGTAGTCAGCAAAATCATCAAACAAATGTTTATGGACACCTACAAAGCACTAGGTATGTTCTAGGCAGTCCAAAGAGCACAGTAAGTAAACGTTTCTGTGCACAGGCAACTTATACTCTAGAGGGGAAAAACTAAAATAGGGACCAGAGCTGGGCGTGGTGGCACACGCCTGTAATCCCAGCACTCAGGAGGCTGAGGCAAGAAGATTGCCATGAGTTCTGGGCCAGCCTGGGGTACGCAGTGAGTTCAGGGCCAGCCTGAACTACAGAGGCAGACCCTGCCGCAGAAAACCAAAAAATAAAATAAAATAAGGCACAGGGGGACTTGAGATGGGCTGCTGTTGTATATAGAGTTATCAGGGAAGGCCTTTTAAGAACAGAAGCTTTGAAAGAAAAAGTCCAGCAGAGAACCTCAAGAGTGGAAAGCCAGGACATTCAGATATGGTGAGGAGAGTGCAGGGCTGCAGAGAGAGGAAGTGACGAGGAGAGAGGGTGGCAGGAGAGACCACTTGTTCTTCTCCAGGGGGAGCTGTGGTGTGGTAAGTATTGGGCATGGTGGGGGAGAGCAGAGGGCAGAGGGTTGGTGAGGCAGACGTGTAGGCCATAGCAAGGACTCTGACTTGTACTTTGAGAGAGCTGGAAGGCCACTGGAGAGAGAGCTTGCAGCAGGGGAGTAACAACAAAGGAAGTTTCTGTGTTATCTGTTTTTTACAACATGCAGAGGCTTTGTTTATTTTACCCTGAACTCTAAGATTGAAACTGTACCTGAGGTTAGAAAGGAAGAGATGGAAGATGTTAATTATTGGATAAAAATTATGAAGCAGGGTGTCAAAATAGGAGTGAAATAATGGAAAATATTAAGCAAGTAAAAGTTGCTTGCTTCTGGAGCAGGGTTTGAGAGTGGATGGTGCAGTAACCTTTGGTAGGATGGGGGCCCTGTGCACTGGACAGACGTGCACCTTCAGTCTGCTGCCTGTCCCTGTGCCAGGCCACCGCCTTCCAGAGGTAATGGCGTTCTTTGCTGGGTACCCACTCTCTGCATCTGACTTCCCTGGTCCTCTTTTTCTTTGGCGATTAAGTCAAATCTTGATGAATATTTAGGGATTTTGATGTTACTCATTTTTCAAACTGGCAGCAAATTCTTGCAGTCCTTTTAAAGCCTGCAAGAATTGGTGATTAGCACTGGTTTAAATCAGAATTTAAAGTTGTGTCTTAACAGATTTTAAATGAAAGCCAGGGGCAAATGATAGAGCTCAGTGATTGAGCATTTGCCTAGCATAGATACAAGCCCTGGGTTCCATCCCTAACACCACAGAAAAGAATGAATGAATGAATGAATGAATGAATGAAAGAAAGAAAATACATCATTTGGTAATGATATCTGTGGATACATGGTATTGCTAATGATTTCAAATCGCCTATCAAATTGGTAAAACGTTATGAACTAGAATATCGGCCATAAATGATTATTTGGTTACTTCGATTATAATGTCGATCAGATGAGTTTAGCTTCTGTATCCCTGAAATTAAATAAAATATTAATACTCTATAAGCGGTAACTGTCAAGTTTCAGGGGAAAAAAAGCAAAATAACATATGCAGTGATTTGATTTTTCTTGGTTAGATACCTGGGACTGTATTGCCACCTGTTTCTTCATAGACACAGCTCACAATGTAATTGATTATATTGATACAATATGGAAAATACTCAAGCCAGGTGGAATTTGGATAAATCTTGGTAAGTGCTTCCATACTTATTAAAATTTTACACATTAATTTGAGTACCTATATCTGCTTTACATTTAGTAACTTCACCATGTTCGTGAAAGTTCTAATTACATTGTACATTTTAAAACCTGTGCAGTTTCCCTTAGACTATACACTAGTAGTCCAGGTTCCTTTAGACTATATATTATACTGTATATTAGCCCAAACATTGTCTGTTTGTATTTAGGTCCATCTACAGGAGTCATAATTTCAGAGTATACAAGCTTTTAATCTGGTGGTTAGGTAGTTATTCCCTCATCTTTTCTATTGCCCGGTCCATGGAGAAGGCAATCCATTCTGTTTTCTTTTTTTCGTAATAAAGAATTTAGGGGGAAGATTTTACTCTCCCTTGGAGTCCTCACTAGTATATCCATTTACTGGGAAAAGATGAGGTGTGGTTACTTTTCTGATTACCTTGACTTAAAGAAAGAGTAGAAATATCATTTCACTTAGAAACTTGCACGGCAGTTTACTGCTTGACACTGGAAGCGAATGATGCAACATGGCAGGATTCCTTCAGTCTAGGGCATGAGGAAATTGTGTTTTCTTCTCTTTAAAATAAAGAGAATATAAAATAATGATAATATTAAGGTAAGTGTACATATCTTTTTTTAGTGAGAGATATAATTTATATTTATAAAGACACAGAGCTAAGATACAGAGGCTGTTGGATGAAGGTTATCATACTATGTACAAGAACATGTGCACGTGGTATGAGGCCTTAATATTCAGGATAGGTCTAGGTGTATTTCTGAGGGTTGGTCCGGTCCCATCACACTCCCTGCCCCCAGTACTGGTGATTAAACCCATTTGCACTCTACCATTGAGCTACATCCCCAGCCCTTTGTATTTTGAGGCAGAGTCTTGCTAATGTACCCAGGCTGGCCTCAAACTTGTCCTCCCTGGTTGCTGGGGTTACAGAGCATATGCCACAGTGACGGACGTCTACTCTCTTTATTTTTTAATGTCAGAGCTATGATGTATTGAAAAGGCACTGTTAAATAGTTGAAGAAGCTGAGTGTTGGGTCACATAACTAGCAGACAGGTCCTATAGCTTATATGTGGCAGAGATAGACTCATAGTCTGACAGTTATTGTAATTTTGTAGCTTAGCATTAATATGACCCTGTATTTATGTGATTGAAGTTTTTGGTCATGGTTACTACTGAGTTATGGGAAAGTTTTGTGTATTTCAACAGCACTTAACTTTTCATAGAAACAGCTTCTTTTTTGAACACCTGTTTTGTTGCTTTATTACTGTTTTATTAAGTTATGTAATAATAATCAGAGCTGCCTTGAACAAATGAAATTGCTCCACCGGCCTACACTTAGCTAAGGGTAGCCATCCTACAATATGGCCTGTGATCTGTCATGGTCAACAAACGTCATGGAGCACCTTGGTTAATAGTAAGTTGTTTAGAACTTCCAGACTTCTAACTATGGAAATTCAAAGCAATTTTGAGAATTGGAATCACAAAAAAACTTTGAAAACAGTTATTTGGAAGGTTAATACTTTACAAATAAAATGCTTTGCACATATAAATTAAAATATAAATCTCAGAATCAATTTTTCTTTAAGTGTTGGTATGTTCTAGATATCTAATCCATGTATTTTGCTCTTTGTTTCCTGTACTCATTCTTTATACATGTTTCTTCTATCCAATCTGATGACTTACCCTACTTTTCCAGTTCCCAGTCTGTATCTGATCCAAATGTCTTTTTCTACTTAGATATACCACAGATACTTCGAAATCTATGCCTCTTGAAAAAATGATCTCCATGCCTTTTCTACCCCATCATCTACTTAGATTCTTCCAACCCAAGAACTGGGAGAACCCCCTCTCTCCTTCTGTTAGTTAGCTTGGGCTGCCATAACAACATATCACAGATTGGGTTGCTGTTTTAATCATCTTTCCCATTGTTGGGACACAATAACCAACACATAACTTAAAGGAAGAAAGGTTTAATTTAGTTCAGTTTCAGTCCCTGGTTGACTGGCTTCAGGACACAGACATCTTGGCAGAACCGTGTAGTAGAGTAAAGCTGTTTTTAGTTCATGGCAGCCAGGAAGTAGAGCAGGGGAAGAGAGCCAGAGGGGGAAGGGCCAGGGACCATAGATAATACCCACGGTCACAGCTGCATGACCCATCCACACATAGGTGTGCTCTGCTAGTCAGCTAGGCATTTCTTCATCCAGTGAAGTTGACATAAGCAGTAATGATTATGGTGTACACAACACAAGATTATGGTAAGAATTAAAATGTTTTTCATTAGGATATGTTTGCAGTGTATCACGTTTACATTCATCTTAGGGAATAGGTATGTGTACTTAATGTATCTTAATTCCCTCCTCTCCCTCCTTTGTCCCCAGATCCCTTCTCCTATTTTCTTCTTACTTTTCAGTTCATGTTTGTGACACATAATGATTACATTCACTGTGGGTAGTTGATACATACACACGACACATCTTAATTCTCTTTATGTTTCCTTCCCCTCTGCCTCTCCAAAAACATCTATTTTCCTGTTTCCTTTTATCTGTCTTTTATTTTGCTCTTTATACTTTGGATTTCTCATATGAGAGAAACCATACAGTATTTAAGCTTATGTATCTGATTTATTTTACTTAGTTTTATGTTTTCAGGTTGCATCCATTTTTCTATACAAAACTCAAATTTATCTTTCTCTGTAGAAGAGTAGTATTCTATTATATATAGATATTATATTTTCTGTATCCATTCCACAGTTGATGGACATACAGGCTGCTCCCAAGATTGAGCTACATATTATGAATTGTGCTGCTATAAACATTGGTATGTGTGTAGTGCTGTAATATGATGTCTTTAACTCTTTTGAGAAGATTCTTAGAAAGTGAATAGCTGGGTAAAATGGCATTTCCATTTTTAGTTTTTTTAGGAATATCCATACTGATTGCTAGAGTGATTGTACTAGTTTACCTTCCCACCAGCAATATACAAGGGTTCCCTTTTTCCCAAAGCCTCACCAGCATTGGGTATTATTTCATTTCTTGATGATAGCCATTCTTCCTGGAGTAAGATGGTATCTCAGTGTTTTAATTTGCATTTCTCTAATGGGCAGTGATGTTGACCATTTTGTCATGTATTTGTTGCCCATTTGTATTTCTTTTGGGAAGTACCTGTTCATTTCAGATGCCCATTGTTTGATTGGGTGTGTAATTTTGGGAGGTCTAATTTTTTGGAGTTCTTTATTCTAGATATTAATTCTTAGAGGTGTAACTGGTGAAATTTTTTCCCACCTTTTAAGGTTGTCACTTTGCTGTTAGTTGTTTCCTTTGCCATGCAGAAGCTTTTTAATTTGTTATAATCCCATTTGGTTACTCTTGCTGTTAATTTCTTGTACAATTGGAGTTCTGTTCAGAAAGTCCTTGCCTATCCTGTGACTTCAGGAGTTTTACCTATTCTATCTTCTAGCAGGTTAAATGTTTCTGTTGTAATATTTAAATCTTTGATTCATTTTTATTTTAGTTTAAAACATGATGAGAGATAATGGGTCCTGCTTCAGTCTTCTGCATGTGGATAGCCAGTTTTCCTAGCACTATTTGCTAAAGAGGCTTCTTTCCTCCAGCATATGTTATTGGCCCCTTTATCAAAGATCAGGCAGGTGAGTGTGTCTGGAGTTGTTTCTGCCTTCTATATTCTGCTCCATTGATCGATGTGTCTTTTTGTTGTTGTTGCTTTGCTAATACAGTACCATGCCATTTCTATCACTATAGCTTTACAGTATAACTTGAAGTTTAGGATTGTGACGTCTCCTGCTTTGCTCTTATTGCCCAGGATTGCTTTTGCTATTGTGAGTCTCTTTTGGCTCCATATGAATTTTAGGATTGTTTTCTCGTTTTGTGAGGAATGTTATTGATATTTTGATTGGGATTGCATTAAATCTGTGTATCAGTTTTGGAATTTGGCCATTTTGACAATATTGGTTCTGCCTATCCAGTTACTGGGGATGTCTTTCTATTTTCTGATGTCCTCTTTGATCTCCTTTTCCAGAATTCTGTCGTTTTCATTGTAGAGGTCTTTTACTTCTTTGGTTAGGTTGTTTCCTAAGTATTTAGTTTTTCTTGATGCTACTGAGACTGATACTGTTTTCCTAATTTATTTCTCAGTGCATTCATTATTGGGGTACAGTAATGTTAGTGATTTTTGCATGTTTTTGTATCATTCTACATTTCTCTATTTGGTTATTAATTCTAGGCTCTTTCAGTGGGATATTTTGGTCTTTCTATGTGGAGCATCATGTCATCTGTAGATTTTGATAAGTTGATTTCTTCCTTTTTTATATTTATTCCTTTTATCTCTTCCTCTTGCCTGATGGCTCTGGCTAATGTTTCAAGTACTGCATTAAACAGCAGTCAGTGGATGTCCCTGTCTTGTTCCTGACTTTAGAGGGAATACCTTCAGCATCTTCCCATTTATTATGATGTTGGTTATATGTCATAAATGGCTTTTCTCATATTGAGGTACAGGTTCTTCTGTATTTTCAAGATTTTTATCACAAATTAGATGTTGGATTTTCAAGCTTTTTCTACATGTATTGATGTGATTATGTGATTTCTTTTTTGTCCTTCTGTTTATGTAGTGTACTACATTTATTGATTTGCATGTATTGAACCATCTTTGCATCTGTGGGAGGAAACTTACTTGGTCTTGTTGCATTCTATTTGCCAATATCTTATTGAAGATTTTTACATTTATGTTTATTAAGGAGATTGGCCTGTGTTTTTCTTTTTTAGTTGGGTCTTTGTCTGGTTTTGGGATTAGAGGTGATGCTGGCTTCCAGGAATGAGTTTAGAAGCACTCCTCCGCTGTCAGTTTTCATTAAAGAGTTTGAGAAGTATTGGTGTTATAACCTCAGTGAAGGTCTTGTATAATTCAGTAGTGAATCCACAGGTCCTGTGCTTTTCTTAGTTGGTAGGTTTTTGTTTTGTTTTTTTTAACATTGCCTCAATTTTATTGCTCATTATTTGGATTATTCATAATTTTTATGTATTCTTGGCTTGGTTTTGGTAATTTGTGTCTGGAAATCTGTCCATTTCTTCTGTATTTTTCAGTTTGCTAGAGTAGTTTTTCATAGTAGTTACCTTTTTCATTGTAGTTACTTACCTGTGTTTTACCTTTTTTCATTCCTAATTGCATTGATGTGAGTCATTTCTCTCCTTCTTTTGATAAGATTGGCTAAGGGTCTGTGGATTTTGTTTATTCTTTCAAAGTAGGAGCTCTTCAATTCATTGATACTTTGTATTGTTTTTTAGTGTTAATTTCATTAATATCTCCTCTGATGCCCCCATTCTTAAACTAGGTTTGGGTAAGTCTTATCTCTTAAAGCTCCTTAAAAGCTTCTGAATTTCTTTCTGTCCTAGTTTTTCAACTTTTGCACTACTGACATTTGGGGCTGGATTTTTCAGTGGAAGTAGCAAGAGTTCTCTTCTATACATTGTAAGTTGTTTCACAGCATCACTGGCTTCTGCTCACTAGGTTCCAGGTCTCCTAGACATGACCATAGAAACATTTCTTTAGACATTGGTAGATGTCCCTGGGAGGGGCAAAATCACTCTTAATTTCATCACTGCTTGCCAGTGTAGGGTTACTGTAGTCATTTCCTTGCAGCCCCTCTTGTCACCAGTGATCTTTCCAGTATGCAAATCTGTAGGTGTCAGGCTACCTGCATAACAGTCTAGCTTTCTCCATAGCCTGAGAGTTAAGCGCAGTGCCTAATGAAGAATGTATATAGTATCACTTACACGTAAGGAAAGACTGTGAAGAAATACTTAAAATTTGAAGTGATTGGGGCCGGGGATTTAGCTCAGTGGTTCCACCGCCTGCCTCGCAAGCAGAAAGACCCAAGTTCGATCCCTGGTACCAACAAAATAAAAATTTGAAGTGATTATCAGCGAATGGATTAGATATGGTTTTAATTTTATTTTTATGGTTTTATTTTTATGTTCAACTTTCTATTATTAGCTTACATTATGTTTATTATTGAGGAAAAATACATGTTTTTTTTTCCTTTTGTTATGACTACTAAAAGCCTATCAAGAGACATGAGTGTTGAGACAAGAAAGAACTCTTAGAGAAAGGTGTCCATGTTTTATTCATCTTTATATATCTATCCAGCCAGACATTTGCTAGCTTCTGTTAAATGTTCTTTTAAAGAATGGGCAAGTAGGAAATACGAAAAAGTGCTCAAAGAAATGTTAATTCTTTTTATTTAGGGATGGCCTATCATTTTCCCTTTACCAAATCAGCAAATATTCTGTTTAATAAAAATTTTTGTTTTTTAAAGTCAGATTTTTTGGGAGCTATAATTAACGTAATATTCTTTTTTAAAAAATGTAGTTTGATGCATTTTGAAAACTGAACAATCATGTAACCATGCCACTGTCAAGATAGGATCATTTCATTTTCATCACCCCTAAAAGTCCCCTTTTCCTGCTGTCATCAGTTCTCTCTTCCTATCTCTGATACCTGGCAGTCACTATTTTCGTTTGTTTGCCTTTTCCAGAATGTCCTGTACATAGAATCATACAGTATATTACCTTTTGTCTCTGGTTTCTTTTGCTTAGTATGATGCTTTTGAGATTAATCCATGTTGCTGCATGAGCCAGTGGATTCCCTATCCTTGCCAAGTAATATTCTACCACATATGCTATATTTCATTTGTCCATGCACTGGTTGACGGACATTTAGGTTGTGGCAGATTATTATGATTATGAATAAAGTTGCTATAAACACTTGGGTGCTAATCTTCATGTGGCCACAGGTTTTCAGTTTTCTTGGGATTATAGCTGATATTAGAATTGCCAGGTCCCATACAGTGTTTCTATGATTTTATGAGACACTGCTAACCACTTTCCAGAATAACAGAGCCATTATATCCCACCCCTTGCTAAAATAAGAACTCATTGCAGTTGTAAGTCAACACTTAAAATAGGTAGCACATCTTTAATCTGCAAATATGAAATGCTCCCGAAAAAACCTTTTAGAGCATCAATATTATATTATGTATATATGGAAAGTTCCATGTCTGACCTCATGCAGTGGATTGCAGTTGAAATGTATGCTCACTAAAAATATATAAAATTACCTTCAGGGGCTGAGGGGTATCTTAGTGGTAGATTGCTTGCCTACCATGCACAAGCCTTCGGTTCAATCCCTAGCACTGAAAACAAAAGACAACCTCTAGGATATGTGTATAAGGTATATATGAAACATAAATTAAATTTTTAGACTTGACAGCTTCGTAGAGTAGTGTTTAGACTGTGGTCTCCTCCCCAAGATGGCTCACTTCTATATGTAATATTCCAAAATCCACAAACACTTACATATTTCAGATAAAAGATTGCCAACCTAGAACTTTCAGAAAGTGTGCTGGCAGTGTGAATGAAGTCGGTTAAAATGTTTATTCTCTTCGACCTTTAAGAAATGTCTTTGTAGCTGGTCATGGTGACACATACCTATAATGCCAGCATTCAGGGAGTCTGAGGGAGGAGGTTCACATGTTTGAGCCCAGGCTGTGTAACGTAGCAATTTATTGAGACTCTGTCTCAAAAAACAAATAACAGAAACAAAACACTGGGGCTGAGGATATAGTTCAGTGCAGAGGCCCCAAGTGTTCTATCCCAAGTTTAAAAAAAAAATTCTTTGTAAAGGAAAATCTGAAATATGTGGAGGTATTTGTTCAAGTACTATTTATAATAAAAACTAAAAAATATACACCACAAGTGTTTCTTTGAATGGTAAAATTGTAAATGCATAAACTGTACAGTTAGCACTATGCTAGGCATTTTGGTGTGGAATCCAAAGAAACTTAGACATGCCCCTTAACACACAGCTTGTAACCTATTTAAAAAATGCTGCTGATTACATAAAAATAATCAGCAATGCAACACAGCATTAAATGAGCTAAAGGCTGAAGACATGGATGGATTGCAGGAAGGTTTTAAAGCATGGCTAAATTGAGTTGGAGGGATGGAGCTTTCTAGATGGAATACAACCTCAGTAGAGATAAAATAGGGCTGTGTGTATAAGAATCACTGGTATAGATATGTATTTTAAATAAAACCATTTTATCAGAGGCTCTCACTAAGTTGCCCAGGCTGGCCTCAAATTTAAGATCCTCTTGCCTCAGCCTCCTGAATAGCTGAGATTACAAGTACATATCACCCCCCCACACACATGTGCACACTAAGTTTTGACCTTAATCTCCCATGATTAGCATATTGTATGAGGAGTGGGGCTATGTAGAGAGCTGGATGTAGGATTTATAATTAACCCAGTGAAAGGTAAAGAGAAGATTAGGTTAGTCTGAGGTATAACTATTAATTGATAATGTCTTTTAAATGAAGCTGATAGATTGAGCAAAATATGAGAGAGTGAAACATTGGTAAATGCTGGTTTGAATGAGAACTGATTCTTTGAAGGTATGGAATGAGAGAATAGTCAATAGCTGTTATTTAAAGCCTTATTTATGACAGTTGTATTGCATATTATCTCACATTAAAGTCATGTTGCAGATGAAGTGGAGTTAATAGATGTTAGAGCTCGTGTATTAATGATGCACTTAAAACATGAGCTGTAGTGTCACCTCTTCTAGGAAGCCTTCCCCATAACTTCTTGGTACTTCCATATTCTTAGTCTAGCTTGAGTCCTGTGTTTTCATAAAACTCATTTGTAATAAGTGCAGTTTTGCCTTTACTTACAAAACTACAGTGTTACCTCGGTTCATGAACTTAATTCTTTCTACAGTTCTGGTCACAACCTGATTTGGATGAGAACAGAATCAAATTCATTGGTTGACCTTATGGGGAAATTTGATTTGGTTTTTATCCAATTCAGTTTGTGACCAGAATCGTGGAAAGAATCGAGTTTGTGATCCGAGGTACACTGTATAATCACCGTATTCCTTTGGAGTTTGGGCACTTAGTATGCTCTGATCCAGCTACTCCTTCAGTAACTGAAGAGGGACGGGGAAGGCTGTGAGTGATCACACTGCAGGGCAGGTACACACAAAGGCACTCACTCCCCATGAAACCAGGCCCATCTCTCGGGTTAGTTACTGGGCCAGAGTTTTGGGTGTTGGATAATTGTCCTTAGAACCATGTAATGGTTCTCCTTTTTATGATTTTCTTATCTACTCCTCGATTTATTTAACTTGAAATTCAATCTAACATAGCTACTAGTGCATGCTTATATTCAAGCAATTTACTCATAGTATCTTTAAACCATAGGTCCTCTGCTGTACCACTTTGAAAATTTGGCAAATGAACTATCCATAGAATTGAGCTATGAGGATATAAAAAATGTTGTCCTGCAATATGGATTCCAGGTAGAGGTAAGAATGGAATGAAATACTGTCAGAGTTCAACTTCCAAAGCTCTTAAGTACGAAATTAGATGGTACAGTTGTTATTGGTTTTACTTCTTCCCTATATTCTCATCCATTAAGTGAAGATAAATAAAGCTTTCAGAATTATAAAAGTCATGTGTATGTAAAGCAAAAACTAATCCCTGCTGAAAATGGCTTTCAATACATATTACTAATCTTTATAATGGCCTTGGTAAATTCACTGACTAGGCTCTGGAGAAAGTAGAATGGGGTGAGGGGCAGGTAAAAGAATACTATATACTAGTAGTTCTCTGTATGTTCTTATGTATTTTTTGATCTTCCTTTTATCATGTGTGTTAAACAAGGTTTTATGATACTTTAGCTATTGTGTTTCAGTTCATTTATTTAGAAGCATTTCATTTATTTAAAAATGAAAACAAACAGATTTGTTTGTAAGAATAGAGAGAAACAAGGTATCACAATAGTTTAGAGTTCAAGCTCTAAATTAGACTGCCTGACTTTGAATCTCATTTTCACCACATATTAGTGGTATGACCTTGAGTAACTTATATTACCTGTTCTTTGTAAAGTGGAATTACTGGTAGTACCAGTCTTATGGGATAGTAGTAAAAAATGGATATGGTTAAGATAGTGCCTACCAGTTATAAGTATTCAATATTGGGGTATCATCATCATCATCAACATCATTATTACTGTTTGCATTGCAGGTGGAAAAAGAATCTGTATTATCAACGTATACTGTGAATGATCTCTCTATGATGAAATACTACTATGAATGTGTCTTGTTTGTGGTCCGTAAGCCACAATAATGATTTTAAGTGATATCACTTGGAAAAAAAGTTTAATAAGATCAAATACTGAAATAAACAACTCAAAATCAACTATCAGAGACGACAGGACACAACCTCAAATCAGTGGTGCCTTCTTATTCCTAACAAAGTTTAGAAATAGTGTCTATTTTCTTAATAACATGTATTGCTTTTTTCAGAGATATACTATGCCATGGAGATTTGTACTACACAAGTAAAAGTGGAGGAAATATCTTGAACTTCATTGAAGCCCAGAATTGTCTCTCAATAGAAAAAACTTAAAACTCCAGTGTCTTCGTGAAACTGTCTCTTGCAAATCTGCCATATTAATGACTGATAGTCTTGAATTCCATAATGATTTTCTTTTTGTTTTATATGCATTGCGCATGTTATTTTTAAGGATCTTCTATTACATTCACCCTTTGGAATTGGGACTTTTGTTTATTTTGAACCTAAGCAATGTACACATAAAATGAGTATTCTTTCATCATTCAAATTAGTTGATTTTATTTTTTCTAGCTCAGCTGAATTTAGAGAGGCATCAGAATTTCATTTTTAATGATACATTAAATTTAATTGTATCACAGGTCAGTTAAAATGCAGTCAGGCAACTGAGAAATTAAGTCTTTTGGCCACACTAAACTGAACACTATCAACGCAAACTCATGGGTCATTTTGAAATGTATAAAATCTCAGCATTCTAAATAAGGAATAAAGGCTTTTTTTAAAAAGTTCTAGAAAACTGGAAAAATAGGAATAAAATGGGCAATTTAAAATATATGATTTCCAACTAGAATGAATACAGAATTTGTTAGTGTGATGTTTACAGTAATGTCTTTGATTATGTGGATTATGAAAGCAAGTACTTTCTTTTTTGTTAAAACAATTATGTACTAATTAAAACTCAATAGTATTAATGTGGAAAATTAAATATGAACTTCAGGGATAAATTACTGCCATGGTCTGTGTCTTCAGTATCTTAAGTAGCAACCATCCATGTAATTTCAGATTATTAACAATTTTGCTCCCTGATAGATGAAGCTTAAACAGTATGTATGCTGCTTTAAATTTCTACCTCAGGCAGATTTTTATTGGAGAGAATTTTCCTTTTTTTTTTAGTATTTGTTATTCTGTTTCCAGTAGATTGGAAAGCAGAGATGGCTAATATTTTAACCTTTTCTTGGAGAAAAGAAAGGACTCTTCTTTTACTTTCAAAGATTGTGATTACTTTAAGTGACCTCTTGCAATTCAGGATTAGATGAACTTAATAATGTGCTGGTAGCATAAATACCATGTTTTAACAGGAAAACCTGTCCGACTTCAGACTTTTGTTGTGAATTAGGTTATAGAAGTCACTACGAAGGAATTTAGTTTTAGGGTTTGGGGACAGGGTAGATTTGACATACAGTGAGGAAGCTTTGGTGATCTTTGCCACAATTTTGCAGTAGAGAGTTCAAGGAGTTCATTACAGTGTCACACTGAAGAAGTCTCTGAAGTTTTGTGTTTTAACTATTTCTTGCTTTGTGACCCTCAGTACTTGGCAGATGTTCATTTGATGGGAATACTCATTACCTACGTGAATGAACTTGAAATAAATTACAAGGGGACAAAAAAAACCCTAAAATTAAGAAAAAGTAGGGCTGGGGATTTAGCTCAGTTCTGCCGCCTGCCTTGCAAGCACAAGGTCCCAAGTTAGATCCCTGGTACCAAAAAACGTAAAGGAGCATAATTTTTTTTTAAGTCCATTAAATGGCAAGGAATGCATGCTATGTTTGAGTAATTTAGAAATGCTTTTTATTCACTGGCTAATATTTACTTTTTTACAACTTGTATCAAAACAAATGATCTTTGTTTTTCTCACAAAGGCAAAAACTGACACTGGTAAGTTGGTTTTATTACCTAAAATTACCTAATGATGTTACTTCTGTTTCTAAATTACAGCATATATTTTAGTTAACTCTAAAATCAGTTATTTCATTTGTTTTTAACCTATTGTTAGTATTATTTTTTAAATGTTCTTATACAAATTTGCACCACTTTTTCTTATAGCTTTTTCAGTTAATCTAACTTGAAAATGTGTTAGCAATGAGTAGTAGAAGTGTCACTGGAAGATTTAATTTTGTATTTCTTAAGTTTAGTTCTAGCTACTAAAATGTGTAACATTGAAGTTTTTTTTTTTCCTTCCTTAAATTAGCTCTATACACAAATGTTTTCCTTTTCACTAAGTGGTCATTGTGCTTGCATTTTAAAAAATTTTCATATTCTAAAGTGGTGCAGATTTAAGCTATGTTAAGTGAGCAAGGTGATATATATATACACACACACACATACATATATGTATATGTAAAGAGAAGCCGTATAAATCACAGTATAAAATTATGAAGTGTACTGTATTTATATCTAATTCTCATTCTAAAAGCTGCCATAAAGGCTGAATTGGAAGCTTCATGTCTGCATGAAATTTCCTATATTTTTAATGTATGATGGACTTAATTTTTCTTGGATATTAAAGTCTGCCAATTGCTATGAAATAAGTCTGCCAGTTGCTTGGTTGTTTCCAACTAAGTTAGTGATAACCACAGATACGGGAATTTTAATTTGTTGAGCACATATACCTGTGAACCCCTGGATTCACCTGTTTTTATATGCTTCTACAAATGAGTATTTGACCTTCCAGTATGCCAGGGTTTTTTCCAGTTACGTTCACTTTGTTTCATTCAAGTTCAGTGTAATGAAGTTGGAATCCTCCAAAGAAAAAGATTAATCTTGGTCTTTAATGTTGTTGAATAATAGAAGAACTATAAAGGCAAACAGAAGGAAAAGGTTCCAGGCACTTGGACCCTGTATGTTCATTTTCCTGAACTGTTGTTGGCAGCCAGAGGCTTCTCTGAGTGAGGGGCTTGGCCAGAGTCCTTGCTCGGGTGCCTCCAAAGAGATCTTTTGGGGGTGGGGTGCTTGAAGACTCTTTCCCCTCTGGTTTGGTCCTCTTTCCACTCCTAGCCCTTCCTTACCCCATCCCTAAGCATACAGGAGCCTTTTCAGAGCTCCCAGACCAGTGAGAAGACGGCCTGTCTGTGGTGACCGCCTGGCCTAGTGAACAGTTCCATGGGGGAAAACAGAAGAGGAGAGTTGGTGCTTTGTCTGGTTTAGCCTCTCCCTGCCCTATGTCAGCAAGTCATTAAAGCCTTGACTGTTTTATTTTGGCTTCCTGTTTTAATCTGCCATTCCAGTACCTGCCAGCTCAGCTCTATTGGCCCAAGGGGCCGACCAATTTCCATTTCCTTTTCCCATTGCAAGCTCTGTCCAACCCCTGATGAGTTAAGGTGCCTTCTTTTGTGCAGAAAGTTGGGTGGAGTAGTTTAATATGTGCTGGAGATGTTTTGCACAGCACAGCTGCCTAGAGACCCAGTTTTCCCTGAGCCGGGCACATCAGGCGGCAGAGGAGACGAGTTCACAGGGACAGTGAGCGGTGGTGGCTGGGAGGAAATGGGACTGTCAGGCTCTTCTCCACTGACCTGTCTCCAAGTTCAGTGCCTGAGCACTGCAGCGTTGCTGTAACTTCCTCACCTACCACATCAGATGAGTCCAGTCTCCAGGACCCCTTGCTTCTTGTCCATTCACCCTGACACTGTTCCACCCTGTAGTCTTCCAGCTCTGGCCACCTGGCACCCTCATCCTCATTCCCAGACAGTCCTGCTGGGCTTGCTGCTATCAAAGTTTTGGCTGTACATTGTTAGGTCAGGTTTTTTCTTTACTCACTTGGAAGTTAAACCAAATGAATTTCCACATCAACTAGCAAAGTCCTCATTGCTGATAACACTGATGTTTTGTTTTGGGGAGCCCCGGCCTCAGCAACCTCAGCCACACTGCAATTCAGCTGGGGCACACAGCTTGCTGTTCTGTTTTTGTGACATTCCGTCCTCTACCTGCCTGGAAGAGAATAACAGGATGTGGTAGTGCACTGTATAACAGTGTTTCATTCAACAACACATACCACATATACATGTAAATAGTGGCTCATAACTTTATATTACCTAGTGACATTGTAGCCATCTTAGTTTTGGGTTTTTTTTTTCTCCTTAAATTCTTTTATTGATACATTTTAGGTACATAATAAATTTACATTTCTCATTGGGAACTTGTACCTTTACATGATGTATCTTGGTTCTTATTTTTTCCCCATTCCCTGCCCTCCCTTCACCCCCTCCACTCTTCT
>NW_004624811.1:2561041-2587875 GCF_000247695.1 Heterocephalus glaber | reverse complement strand
TTCCAAATTTTTCTTATATATAAGGTGAGGTCTTTCACTAAGATCAGAGTAGGATTTCCCACATTGAGGATATTCATAGGGTTTCTCTCCAGTCTTTGTCCTTGCATGCTTCTGAAAGGACTGGAAATCACCACAGGTTCTTCCATGTTCATTACTTTTACACAGATGCTCTTCTGATCCCAAGTACTCATATGTCTTCAGTCCAGTGTGAGCTACAATGGGCACATTTAGTGACAAATGCCCAATCAGGGGCTTTCTGCAAGCAAAGCTTTCAGCTGGGTTTAAACCAGCTTGTTTCATGTCCACATTAGCGTCTGGAGTCCAAAGGAATATTTCTTCATATTGATTCCAACCTCTATTTTGATAGCATTTCTCTACCTCTTCATTTCTTAGATTTCTCCAGTAACTTTTGTACTCTTCTTCACCTTCCTGGATATCCCAGGCTCCTTCTACAGCAGCTATGTTCCTAAAAGTTTCCCTCATCACATCTCTGTAGAGCTTCTTTTGGGATGGATTCAGCAAAACCCACTCCTCTATGGATGGTGAAGTTCACAGACACATCCTCAAAGGTCACTGCCTCCATTGTGTGGCTTCAGGTTTTCCCAGGGTCCTTCCTCCCATGCAGTATGTAGTCAGTACAAGTCACAGATGTTGGCCTAGTGGGGTGGGGGGTGGGGGTACTCTCAGCAATGTAGTCTCCTGGAAATTTTAGAACAGTAATTCTGCTTGCCACTGTCCCACAATCTTTGTTGTCCTATCCTAGCCTCAGTGTTAGGCAGTGCACCTGTGTGCCTGAGCCTCCTTTAGAAGTGAGTCTTTCTTAGTATTCCCAGCTCTCTTCCTCATGTATTAGTGGTTAGTCTTCGGCAGGATTTTCTGCTCCTTCCCCAGTAGTGGTAGTAATTAATAGCATCAAATTATTTCTGCTGAGACTCGGGGATTTAGCTGAGTGGTTCCACCACCTGCCTTGCAAATGCAAGGTCCCGAGTTCGATCCTCAGTACCAAAAAATAATTTCTACTGTCCTCCAAATGAAGGTATTTTGCCACCTCCAACCTCCAAGAAATAAAGGGTCTTTGGCTTTGTCATGGGATTGAGTGGGTATACTATCCTTCTCTCAGAGGTTGAGGGATTTGGCTTCTGCTTCTTCCACAAAAGCAGTATCTGCGTTCTGGGGGAATATTTGCTAACCCTCCATCAATGACTTAAGGCTTTTGCTTGTGGCAGAAGGGTCCAGGAAACAGGTGGGGTTTTGTGCCCGTCCACCTCAGCAGCAGCTGTTATGTGTGTCTGTGCCTTCTAGAGGGTTCGTTCCAGTGTCCTGTTGTGCCCCTGCTGTCTCTTGTGAACACCTGATGGAAAATCATAAAAAAAAGTTTATGAATGAGTATAGACATTCTTCATAACTGAGACTCCCAGTTACTCCAAACTGAAATGCTATCCCACAGCTGCCAAGAATATAAAAATTTTGTGTTTTCTTCTTAGCAGTCTTCCTTCCTGCTGTGCCGTGTGAAACAGTTTGTGTGTCCCACCTCTCCTTGGAGGTGCTTGTCCCTCTCTAGAATTCAGTTTACTTTTATCCTTTCAATGTCAGTTCTGATAGACAAAAATTAAGATTTTGTAGATTACAAAGAAGCAACAGAAGATTAGGGAGAATATACAGTTATGTGTTACCAAAACTGCTTCACAAAAAGTCACTGGGCTATCTGGAGACACCTTTGGGCCAGCTATAAAGAATCCCTTTAAAAACAGTCTGTCAGAAAGAGACAATTCATCTCCTGGTCATGGTTTGTCCAAGGAGACCTCTCTCTGTGGGCTTCAAAATTGTGCCGTTTTACTCAGAGCTGCTGTTGAGGCCACAGCCAGTGATCTGTGTGGCATTTCACTGGAGGCTGAAAGTGTCAATTATAAAGGCTCTGTGACTTTACCCTACTTCCAAGGTAGGAAGTTAGCCTGCCACAGTACCATGAGTGAAGAATGAAGACTGTTACCTCAAAGACAAAGGACAGTTTACTGCACTGTAATGACAACAGCAGCCTAAATATTAAATCTGTACCATCAGTTCTTCAGGCCCAAATCTTTTTTTTTTTTTTTGGTACCAGGGACTGAACATAGGACCTTGTGCTTTTGAGGTAGGCATGGTACCACTCAGCTAAATCCCTGGCCCAAAACAATTCCTTTTTTATTTCCTTCATATAAATATTTCATTTAAATCTTTTTCTTTTTCTTTTTTTCTGGGTGCCTGTTATCGAACTCAGGACCTTGCGCTTTAAGACAGGCAGGCATGAAATTCCCTAGCCCAAAAGATTTCTAAATCTCTATTGAACTTTTTTTCTTGGTACCAGTAATCAAACTAAGGGCCTCCCGCTTGCTGCTTGCCAGGCAGGCTCTGTGCCTCTGAGCTACATGCCTACATGGCCCCTCCCCCCATCCAAATCTCACAGAGTGCCTCAGACCACCAGGTGATGCTTCCACATGCCTTTGGGTTGCATTCCAGGACAGAAACACCAAGCTTTGGAAATCTTAATCATTTATAATGAGATCTGGTAAACAATCTCATAATGAACAAGCTAGTAAGCATGTCTGACTTTTCCCAGTGGAAGAATTTATTATACCAGACAATAAACCTGTCCTATGCTCCTGAAGGAGGTATTACCTCTACTTTGCAATTCTTTACTGTATAAATGTCTTTGATGAACTAATCTGGAATAAAGGCAGTTAGTGTCACTGCTTGCAAGATATGAAGAAATTTAAGAGATCAATGGAAAACTGTCTCCCTCTAAGACAGAATCCAGAAACTGTAGGTGTTAACCTCTACCGAAGAAACCTGTAATGCACACAAGACACCAAGGTAACCAAGGTGGCCCAAACATGTCTTACATGCCTTCTATCCTTGTTCCTCAATATCCCACCATAAGCAACTACTGGAAATAGTATCCTCCCAGGAACATTCTATGCAGTGTTTGTTCCCACACTCAAGACTGGAAACCCTGGTAATTCACTGTGTATGGTTGGCAGAAAAGCCTTGCTTCATGTGTGCTATGGTTTACATGTCTTTAAAGGGCCATGTATTGGAGGCTTGGTCCCTAGCAGCCTTTAGGAGGTGAGGCCTTGAGGAAGAAACTTACATCACTGGGAGCATGACCTGGAAGGGGATATTGGGGCCCCATTCCCCTTAGTGCTTTCCAACTACTGTACACACAATGAGGTGAACAGGGCTGATTCACCAAACGCTCCTGCCATGATTGACTGTGCCACCACAGGGCCATCCAACCATGGACTGAAACCTGAAACCACAAGACAAAATGAAGCTTTCCTCCTAGAAGTTAATAACCTCAGGTTTTTGCCACAGTGATGAAAAGGTAACACATCTCAGCAGTGGGAACTGATTACGCTCAGACTAAATATTGCTCAGATCCCACCTGCTTTTTAAATTTTCCTTAGCATTTCCTAATAAAAGCTTCACTAGAGTCATGGGGTAGGGATTTTTGTTTATTGGTGTACACCTAGAGTTAACAATTTTGCCAGATCCACAGCAGATGCTCAAAATATTTACTTAAAAAATAAATTATGGGTGAATGTAAGAATGTGAAAGCATACAGTTGTACCTCTGGTATGAGTACTTGGATGGATGAATAAGGTTACAGAGGAAACACTGGAAGATGGTATTAGACGCCTGTGAGACTCAAGTGGAAATGTTCATTCAGAAAATACTATTAGTTTAGTACCTAACACATGGTCTGGTCTAGGTTACTTATGAGAAAACAAGAAGACACAAAGAGTTTTACAAAGGAGCTTACATTCTGGAAGGTGAGGCAATAATAATAACAAACGAATTACATAAAAGATTGGAAGATGACCTTTGAGGGAAAAAATAGGCAATGTGAATTAGTAAGAGGAAGCTAGGTGAGGTGCTGCATGCTTAATCCCAGCACTCTGGGAGAAGCAACTGTGTAACTTAGTGAGACCCTGTCTTAAAAATGGCTAGGAGTGACACACATACACAGAAATGTGAGTTGCAACTCTCAGTGAATGAGAAGTTGATTCACTGAAAAGCTGACCTGGATCTGATGTTCAGAGAAGAAGTTCATCTGTTTAAATGGTGGTAATATCTGCCTGAAAGCTTTTAGAATTGAGGTAGGTACAAAATCTGGCAAATAAGTAATTGCTAAATTAAAAAATTTTAAGACAAGGTCTCATTATGTAGCTTAGGCTGATCTCAAAATGGCAGTGGAGCCCAGGCTGACTTTGAGCTCCCAATCCTCCTGCCTCAGCCTCCCAAATGCTGGGATTAGAGGCATGCACCACCAAGCCACTTCCCTATACCCTACACATCTGGGAGGCTTCAATCAGCCTGAAACACACAAGTTTAAAGACAAGCAGAATAGGGTGTGTTTGTGTGTGTCCCTTCTTTGTTGCTTTGTAGTTACTAATGCTAACTTCTAAGTCACTCTTCATAAGTAGTTTAAAAATGTTGAGAAAAGAAATGACTTCTTTTTATACAAAATTCTATAATAAACAATAGGTAGAAGATCTTATTGGGTCAATACAAAAATGTATATAGATAGGAGGCATTAAAGGTGGTTATGTTTTACATGAAGTGGTACAATGTTAACTTTAAGTAGCTAGGTGTGGTGGCACACACCTGTAATCTAAGCACTTGGGAGGCCGAGACAGGAGGATGGCCCTGAATTCCAGGCCAGCCTGAACTACATAGTGAGACCTTGTCTTACCAAAAGTAAGTAAGTAAATAAAATAACCCTAAGTAGATTGTGAAAGTTAAAGATATTTATTATAATCTTAATCACTAAATATAAATGGGAAGAGGTATAGCTAAATACCAGTAGGTTAAATTAAAATTTGAAACAATATTCAATTAACCTAAAATAATTCGGGAAAGGTGGTAGAATTAACAGAAAGGAAAACTCAAAAGCATTTCAGACTGAAAGATAATGAAAGTACAACATATCAAAAATGTATAGAACAGGGCCAGGGATTTAACTCTGGTGCCTGCGCCTGCCTGGAAAGTGCAAGGTCCTGAGTTTGATCCCTGGTACCAAAAAAAAAAAAAAAAAAAGTATAGAACATGGAACAGGATTTCATTTTTCTTTTTGGTACTGGGAATCAAACTCAGGGCCTTGAGCTTCCCAGGCAGGCAATGCACCACTGAGCTACATCCCCAGCCGAAGACAGGATTTATTAAACAAGATATAATCTGTGCAAGCCAGAGAAGATTCATAAACTTTACTACATTAAATTTAAGCCACTACAAAGTAAAAGTATAAGACACCGACTGGGAGAAGATATTTATATTATAATGCCTATTACCACAACACAATTACAGTGGATACTTGACTTACAAACTCAATTTGTTCCCAAGGGCTGGTTGTAACTCAAGTTGGTCAGTTGAAGGCTCAGGCTCCTCTGCACAGCCTTCAAAGTCTCTCTCCTGTACAGGCAGATCTCAGTGTCCTTAGAGAGACATTGGCCTAGGATTTCTCAATTAATCTCACACAGGAAAGCAGGTTATAATGTTCCTTCCAGAACTCTTTAAGGGTTAAATCTGTATTTGAGACCATCTGAAAGCATAAACGGCTGGCATTTGGGTCAGAACTCAAGACTCTCATCCTAAGATAAAACTGAAATTCTGGTTGTAACTCAAGGGTCCACTGTACTTTCCAAAATAGATTCTAACAAATCAGTAACAACCAGACAACAACCAGGCGATGTGGCACATACACATACCTGTAATCCCTGCACTAAAAAGGTAGAGGCAGGAGGATTGCCATGAGTTCAAGACCAGCCTGTACTACATAGCGAGACCCTGTCTCCAAAAAAATCCCCCCCCCAAAAAATAACAAAAAATCCAAATTTTTAAAAGGGCTGAAGAAGCCAGGTGCAATGGCACATGCCTGTAATACCAGCACTCAGAAGTCTGAGGCAGGCAGATTGTGAGTTTGAGACCAGCCTGGGTTACATAAAGAGTTCAAAGCCAGCCTGAACTACATAGGGAAATCTTGTTTCAAAAAACAAAAATAAAACACACAAAAAAGGCTAAAAATATAACAGTTCTTTAAAAAAAAGAATCTAGTGCTGGGCGTGGTGGCACATGCCTGTAATCCCAGCACTCCGGAGACCGAGGCAGGAGGATCACTGTGAGTTGGAGGCCAGCTTGGGCTACATAGTGAGTTCAAGCCCAGCCTGAACTATGTAAAAAGACCCTGTCTCAAAAAAACAAAAAACAAAAGAAGAATCAGCGATCCACTTGGACCAAGCAGGATGGGGTCAGGAAGTTGGTCTTAAGACTGAGGTGGAGCTCTGTCCCGTGTCTTGGTCCAGGGGAAGATGGGATTCAGAGGAGGCTGCCCATGGTCACGTTGGCAATGGCGGTGGGTAAGGGGGGAGCTACTGGGTTGCTCTTCCAGGTGCCTGGAGCCAGAATTGCCAGGAGTGAAGGAGGATGTCCGGCCCCGCACACCCTGCTGTGGTTTCCTTGGTGACAATAAACAAACCTTGAATGCCAGCACTTCAAATCACCCAGAGACTCCAGAGACCTCTGGGTGAGGCGGGCACTTGGAGACTTGAAGACTCCCAGGGTCTTGCTAAGTTGCCCCGACTGGTCTTGAACTTGTGATCCTCCTGCTTCAGCCTCTCAGCATGCTCGAATCACAGAATGGCTTCATCATCAAAAGAAAACAACTCAAAAAAAGAAAAATGGAAGAAGGAAGAGTCTTCAATGGAAAATGGATGAGTGCTTTTTTTGTTGAGAGAAATAAGGCACCCTGCTTAATTTTGTAAAATCATTTTGTCTCACCAGACTATAGCCAGACAATTGATTTAAGAGTGAAGCTGCTAGGGCCGGGGATTTAGCTCAGTGGTTTTGCCGCCTGCTGAGCAAGCGCAAGGACCAGAGTTCGATCCCCGGTACCAAAAAAAAAAAAAAAAGTGAAGCTGCTAATTTCAAACTTTATTCTTTGGCAATAGATGAAAGTGCTGATGTGACAGATATGGTTCAACCTGCTGTTTTTAATCAGCAGTATTATAGATTATGGATATAGTATCACTGAAGAAATGGCTTCTTTGATGCCATTAAAATACAGCTAGGGCTGGGGACTTAGCTCAGTGGTTTCGCCGCCTGCTGCGCAAGCGCAAGGGCTGGAGTTCAATCCCCGGTACCAAAAAAGGAAAAAAAAAAAGATGCTATAGGAGGTAGGTGTGGTGGTGCATGCCTATAATGCCAGTACACAGGAGGCTGAGGCAGGAAAATCACCATGAGTTGAAATAGTGAGTTAAGCTGGGGAGTTAGCTCAATGGTGCCTCACCTGCCTTGCACGCGCAAGGTCCTAAGTTTGATCCCCAGTACCAGAACAACAACAAAAAGATGTTATGCAAATCATCATCAAAGCTGTGAATTTCATGAGGTCTTAGGGATCGAATCATCACCAATTCCATGAGTTCCTTAAGAGTAAGGATGCTGATTATGGGGACATCATTTACTTTTCTGAAGTGAGGTGGCCAAGTTGGAGTAAAATGCTTTAAAGATTTTGTGAATTGTGAAATGATACTGTCATTTATGGAAATCAAGGAATTTGAAGATGAAAAATTCCTCACCAGTTTTGCTTTTTGTTTGCTTTAGTACCTGGGATTGAACTCAAGACCTTGCACTTGCAAGGCAGGCGCAGTGCCACTGAGCCAAATCCCCAGCCATTTTTTTTTTTGACTAATTTAAATGGGATAAATGTGTCATCAAGGTGAAAGTCCCTGTATTTGTGCTATATTTCAATACAGTGTACAATACTGTGTACAATATTGTGTACAATACCATGTATAATACAGTGTACAAAATGGAGGGGGAATGGGGAAAAAGGGCGGGATGTACCATGTTCAGGTGCAAATTCCCAATGATGAGTGTTATCATTATGTATGCCTAAAATGCACCAATAAAGGTTTTGCTATAAGGAGAAAGACTGAGGTGGTGGGGAAGAGGACCTACCCCTTAAACAAGACTCCCCACACCCCAAACTATAAACAAAGATCAGTATTTTAAACCACATTTAAGTTTAGAATTTGTTCAACAGCAGACACTAACCAAAAAGCGAATTACTGCTCCAGGGATGGTCTAGAAACATACAAAAGATACCCAACTTCGTTTGGAAAGTGCAAATTGAAGGTACAGGAGAGACCATTTCATACTACTGAGGTCACCCTAAGTTTACTGGTAGGGATATGTCCAAGAACCATTTCTCATCTGGAAAATAAGCCTATGTCCATACAAAGCCTGCTACACAAATGCACTCAGCAGTCTCTAGTAACCACAAACTAAAACCAACCCACATACCTAGCAAAAATGAACAAACTGTAATGGACCTGTACAGTGGAACTCCACTTGGCAATAAAAGATAAAAGTACATATAACACAGATGATTTGTAACAGCTATGCTGAGGGAAAGATGCTGAACAAGCACACAGATGACATGATTCCATTTATGGACTATACAGAAAACATGACTCTATGACACTAAATCTGATTACCTGGAAGGTAGCGGGCAGGAAGGAGAGATTACCAAAAAGTAGGGTCATGGACATGCACATTATATTGTGTTTATGGTTTTACATGGTAAGCATATGTCAAATGGCACATAATAAATATATGCAGTTTATTTAAGTCAACTAGAGCTCAATGAAGCTTTTTAAAATAGTTGAAAAACCAAAACATCATTTAGGGAAAAATAATATAGAAATTGTAAGAGCAAGTAAAACAATGATAGATGAAACTTAAAATCACAATTAACTGGAGGGAAGGGAAGGGAAAGTGGTGTCAGTGGGAGAGAACATGGAGCTGGTCCCAGCCTGGTACTGGGAAAACACCACATCTGAAACTGGGCCCTTGCTGGGTGTCTGCCATTTAACTGTATGTATGCATTATACAAACTTTTTCACATATAATACATCTCACAGTTGAGGAAAAAAGGGTCTGTGGATAGGAACAAAAGGAATGAACCATTACCTACACTATTTGAGGCAAGGCTCCCTTAAAAGCTTTCAAACAAAACACTTGACAAATCAGATGAAACCCTTTCATCTCTTATGTATGCTGCCAGTTTGGAAATAGCAAACTTTTCATCTGTTTGAGACAGATGGATTACCAATATCAAACAGAGTAAAAGACCAAACAAAGAAGCTATTATTGGAGACTTCTGGGAATGTAGCAGAGTGGTGAACAGCAAACACCCTGTCTGAGATTTGGTGTCTAGATACTGGAATATAGCAATGAAAGGAAGACTAGAAGTAGGGAAATGGGTACCTGGGATCCAGCAAGGATCTGAAGTGGGAATGGAAGCCCACAGGGAGAGCAAAGAGATTTCAATGGAGGAGGTGGCAAGCAGCTCTTTCTGAGCCCTGACTCACTGCATTGGAAAGGTGGCCCAAACCTACAGGTACATGGTTGACTACTGGTGATCCCAGAGGCCTCCATGGAAACGTACCAGCGGAATGAAGCAATGGATGCCACAGACTGCAGTGGCTGGAGTTATTTGAGTTTAGATTTACCCTAGGAGAGGGCAACTGGCTGGTAGCCATCTTGGAGAGTGGCCAACTGAGCTTGGAACTCAGAGCAGCTGTGGGCTGGCTCCATCTAGTGGGTCCCAGCATCAGGGTGAGGTAGAACCAAGTTCAAGTTGGCAGGAGGTCAAGGAGCCCAGTTCAACTAGGCAGGAGGCAAAGAACAAATCAGGCTTGAGCCTCACAATCAGAAAACAGCCTGAACTTTGGTGGTACTAAAGGTGCAGGCTTGCTAGGATTATCTACTACCCTGCTGTAAATCTACAGCTGGCTTGCTGGGATTAATCAACATGGATCTCAGCTCTGTCTGCCCAATTTGCCTACCACTGACAGTAGAGACACACCTTGAAGTGAACATTTTTTTCTTTTCTTGATTATGTTCTTGTTTTTATATGTGTGAACACTGTTTCTAATGTTTGTTGTTGTTGTTCTGCTCATTTATATTTCTTCCTTCTCTCTTTGCCTCCTGTCTTCTTCACCAGTTTCCCAAAGTTTGCCAAGTCTTCTGTTCTCCAGCCTTGCTTCTAATCTCTTCCTCTTCTATTTCTCTATATTTCCCCCCTAACCCCTTTTAAAATTTCTCCTCTGAGGGTAAAATCATCATACTGAGGGCATATTTACTGTATACAATTTTCTGGTTTATTTTAGATTTTGTTATATAATCACGAATATAGTTCATATGGTTAAAGGTAGCAAATCAATAGTTATCCCAGTTTGTCATTTTCTAAGTTGTGTTTGATGCTGATTGTACTACTTTAGCCAAGGTAACATAATTGTTCTAATCAGTTGTTCTCTCCGATGCACCAAGACTGAGATTGCCTAAGGGTCAAAAACAATATAATAGGTCAGTCCCAAAGAACCAGGGGCTAAGCCAAATAGGCAGCAACTACTCATCCCCAATAAACTGAAGGAGTAGGATCTTGCAACAGACTCAAAAGCCAGCTACACCTGGAAGACATCTCTAAGAAGTAGTCATTTCCTAAGAGTTCTAAATACCAGCAATAAAGCTACTTGTCATAAGCAATTTACAAGCATCAACCAAGGAATTAAACTTAAAAAAAAAAAAAGAAAAAGAAAATGAGAAGACACTTAAGCAAGATGCAACATGACTGCCACCTCACCAAAGGCAAACCCAGGGGGCAATGAGGTGGAAATATTTGAAAGACACCCACCTGCATTCTCTGACGTGGTAACAGCATAAGTAACAAAGCAGATGGATGGGGCTCTAGAAAAAAATCAAATCAGAAATAATTTCTCAGATAACTACAGCGATGGTGACCATAATGAAAGACTTGGTTAGTGACTCTAGAGCAGATACAGATTGAGAAAAAAAACGGAGTTTAGGAAAATGATGAAAACCATGATTGCCCAACATAGGAACCCATGAAACAGATTCAAATAGAAAAGCTATTATTTAACCAGGCTTGGTGGTGCATACTAGTAATCTAGCATTCTGGGAGGCTGAGAGGAGGATCCCCAGGTCAAGCCCAACCCATACAACTTAGTGAGACCTTGCCTCAAAATTGTAAAAAAATTCAGTTAAAAGAAATGGGTGGGGATGTAGCTCAGTCTGTAGGTCCTGGGTTCAATCCCCAGTACTGTAAAGAGAGAAAAGGAATGAAGGGAAAGGAGACAGGGAGGGATGGAGAGAAAAGAAAAGAAAGCTATTGTTAACTACCCCAAACACTATGCTAGCTCACAACCACCTTGAGGTAGACGTGAAATATCAATGAGCATTTAGGCAGCACCTACCTACCAGTTAGAACAGAACCATCTCCCTTACACTTTTTCTTCCCAGATTTTAAGCTTCAACAGCTTTATTTTTTTCATTCCATGTTTATTTGGTAACTGTCTTTATCAAAATAAAAGCTAAGGCAAGTACATTGCTGATCCTGCCATCTTGTTCCACCTGACAACACACAAATCTTGCTTGCTGTACCGAGTCTCGCCATCTCAGTGTGAGCTCTGCAGAGCCAGCAGGGACTTCAGGGTTCCCACCCAATTTAAAAGCAAACAATTTTGAGATTTCAATTGGAAAATAAAAGAGCTGTACACCGCACTTGGGTCCTTACCCGGCTATTTTGGATGAGCTGCCCATCTTGCCTGCAACTTCGAGTTAATTTTTTTGCCACTTCAAGTTTTAATCGAGATATTCCAGGAATGTGGTGCCTTTCCACTGCAGACTCCAAGAACCCAGCTTAATTTTTGTTTCATCCATGTTAATTTTTCGCTATTTCCATCGACACTGACGACCGACTCCTCAATAGGTCTGAATAACCACCTCGCATAAACCTCTTAACCCCAGTGCACTGAAAATCTGCATCATCTGTCCCAGCGGTCACTGATGCACGAAAGAGAATATTATCACAAGCAGTGAAAGGTTTAAATTTCCTAAGGATTGAGAAGCACCGCCCCACTCTGCGTCTGGGGATGAACACGGCCGCCACTCAACTGTGGAAAAGGCCACGCCCCCGCCGGCGCAACAGCCGCTTTTTCATCAGCCCGCCGCCTTCCCGCCTTCCCCCAGGACGCTCACTTCCGGCCGCGAGGGAGCTCGGGAGCGCTCCCGCGAGGCTCCACCAACCAGCGACGGGGCCGGACGGCGAGGGCGCGCGCGCACAGACTCGTGTGGGGTTCGAATCTCAGCCGCTTCCCGGCTACCGCCTAACGTCTAGGCCGCGTCTCCGCGGCGGCGGCGGCGGCGGGGGCAGCGAAGGCTAAAGCAGCGCGTGCGGGTCGCGTTTGGCCGGGTTGCCCCGCGCCCCCACCATCTCCACCTTCCAGACGCTGCCAGGTGCGGCCTGGCTCTGCCTCGCCCTCCATCGCGCTCGGCGCTCCGCCCTCCGCCCCGTGCCCCACAACCTGGCGCTCGGCCCTCCGCGCCGCGCCATGGCCAAGCGGCGTGCGGCCGAGCCGCTAACGTTCCACGTGCCTTGGAAACGGCTCCCGTTCCACAGCTTCCCGGAGGCGCCGTTGCTCTGGACCCCTCCGTCCGGGGCTTCGCTGCCGGCGCTGTCCCGAAAGCGCAAATTCGACGCGGGGGCCATGGCGGAGTCCTCGGCCTCGCCGAGCAAGCGTCGCGGCGGTGCGGATGGCAGCGCCCAGAGCGGTGCGGAGCTGGAGGGCCGCGCCCTGGACTCGGGCGAGCCGCCCGGCGAGAACCGAACACTGGGGGAGGAGCCGCGGGACGCCCGGCCCCGGAGGGGCGGTGGCGACGGCGGGGCGGGGCGCGCTGGGCCCCGGCGGGGAGAGTGCGGAGCTGCGCAGCGCCAGGTAGGGCCGGGCGGGGGACCGGGGGCGGGATGGGGGCGGGATGGGGGCGGGCCCATCTCCAGCCCGCACTCTGAGGACCCAGAGCCCACCTTGCTAGTGTTCGCAGCACTTGGTAGAGTAGGGGGCAACTACGTCGGGGGAGGTGGAAACGGGCTTGAAGCTTCTGCGGCTTGTAAGAGAGAAGCCGAAGCGTCCCTCTTCCTCGAAGGAGTGGAGAACTTGGTGAAGAGGAGGTGTAGCTCGCCTTCTTTGGTTTGACGAGATCCCTTAAGTTTTTGACCAAAGTAGTAGCAGAAGATAGGCGTGGTGCATGGGCAGAGAGATAGGACCTGTGTGTCTTTGGATACTCTCTTTTGAACTCACAGTGTTAAATCCCATCTTATGAAAACTCATTGTTCTTGAAAATAAGTTAGGCCTTGAGGTAAACTGGTGTAAGAATACCGGGGGGGGGGGGCTTACTCTTTATCTCCGCACCTAACGATCCTGAGAAAATCTATTTGTCTCAATTCAGCAGGGTACCCATAAAACTAGACGGTGGCGTGCACTGGGAAGGCTGAGGCATGAAGATTGCCAGGAGTTCGAGGCCAGCCTAGGCCACACAATGAGTTCAAGGCCAGCCTGGACTACATAGCAAGACCCTGTCTCAAAAGAGAAAACAAATTTTAAAAGTGTGAAATAATTTGCATATTATCAGTAAAATATATTAACTTTTATTAACTGATAAAAGCTGCTTTTTTTTGGTACCAGGGATCAAATTCGGGACCTTAACGCTTGCGAGGCAGGCAGCAGAACCACTGAGCTAAATCCCACTGCTTGCTTTTACTGGAAGCAGCCGTGCCTTACAGCAGTGACTAGATCTGCTACTACAGCACTACCGCTAGTTGATGCAAGCACATGTCAGGGAAAAAGAGAAGCTTCATTCTAGGTGTTCCTTCTTCAAGACTACTAGAAACATTCAAGTTCCTCCTTTTTGTTAGGTCTGTTTCTCAAATCTCTCGTCTTCTGTAAAACTAAGGGCTATTCTCTCTACAGCCTCCGTTTTTCCTTCCTGCCTCCAAAGACAGGATTTTTGTTTTAAGGGTTTATAGCTAATTACCAAGGGAAAACAAGATATAACAAAAGCAAGGAGGTATAAAAGCCTGATTTCTCCTTAACCTAGAACGTTGCAGACCATTCAGGAAATACTACTGCAGATGATTTTCTTCTCCATCAATGTGCAACCTAGGCAGAGTAGTGGTAGTTTTCTGTCCCACAACCTCAGGATAGGCCTTGTTAGCATCATTTTATGAGAGTCCATTGCTCTGCCAGTGTTAACTCTTACTGTTAGTTATTTTTAACAGAAAGCAAGCAGAAATGTTTTACTAAGAAAAAAAGTAATGATTCATACTCAATTTGGAGATCTAATACCTAGCAGTATTGCACGGTTACTATTCTAACCCTTAATTCTCACAGTGGTTGCACTCCATGTTACCAGTGAGATCAAGAGCAGTTGATGGGTGGTGAAGTTATCATGCAAACCCCGGCCTGTCTGGTACAAAGTGTGTGCTTTTAGCCATTAACAAATTCTGCTAACATCATGAAAGAACCTTTCTTGGTCTCTGTGTAAGTTGATAATTTTAACTGTAATGGAGAACTAGAACACTGTTTTAATCATTTGCATATTAAAGTGAAATTTTTATGTTTACTTCATCTTATATCCAGTTGTAAGAATTTCCCCAGACTCTTGATTGATTACAGTTTACTGTGTTAAGACACTGAATGAACTTCCTAATGAGATGTTTACAGCCCTGTGTTCCAGTACAGTAATGAGTAAAATGTTGCTAGTGCGAATACTGCTGGAAATGTAAAATACATGCCAGATTTTGAGAACCTAATATGACAAAGGATGGTATAATATTTTTAAAATGTTGACCACGTGTTGAAATAATATTTTGGACCTGTTGGGTCAAATAAGATATTAAGGTTAATTTCACCTGTTTCTTTTTACTATTTTTACTGTGGTTATCAGAAAAATTTAAATTATATATGTGGCTCCTATTATAGTTCTGTTAGAGCTGCTATAGCAAATATTAAAGTAAAGGGCTGAGGACTTAGCTCAGTGGCACCACACCTGCCTCAAAAGCTCAAGGTCCTGAGTTCGATCCCTGGTACCAAAAAAAATATTAAAGTAAAAACACAGTATAGTAGAATACGTATGGATATTGGTCTAAGAAGGGTCTTGATTTCGTAGTCCTGTGTGTAACTTCAGTGCTGGTATTTTGCACAAGATATTTTGGAAATGCTTGAAATTCTGTGCCAATTTTTTTCTTTTTAAACTTTTTATGTTTTTATAAGCACATGTTTGCTGTCCATCGTGATACATTCCTTGTGGGAAGTTGGTTCATGTACAGAACGCATCTCCATTATTTTTTCATCCCCCTCACTCCCTTCCATCCCTTCCATCTCTCAGTCCCCTTGCCTTTTGTAAACAATCCATCTTCCTAAGTGGGCCAATTTTTTCCCATCACCCATCTTAGTTTGTATTTTATTTATATATTACTTCTCAGAAACCATGGGATATTTAAGCTTGTGCGTCTAATTTATTTAACGTTATGTTCTCAAGGTACGTTGATTTTCCTACAAATGACTCAAGTTTATCCTCCTTTATGGTAGTGTGCTGGGTTCTCAACATCATTACTTGAAATAATTTTGTAGTCATTCAGAGTAAGCTGTTGACTTTTTAAGGGCCTAGCACTTACATTGGTAAGTTTTGATATATTAAGTTAGTACCGAGGTCTACCTTTAATCAGGTCATCAATTTAGTATTTTTTTGCTCTTTATCATGTTTATATCCTAACACTTTATAGTAAGATTTGTCAAAATATTTTGGCCTGTGTAAAGTCAATGTCTTAAAATATCAAACCTCAGAAAAAAGACCAAAAATAACTTATAAAGGAAAGTGTATGTATATGCATGTAATTTTTTTATGCATGTAATTTTAAAAGTAGATTCTTACTTTCCTTATTAAAAGAGAAAAAAAATTAAGATTGTTTGTAAACATTTTCTTTGGGTGAAAAACTAGAAAATTTTGGAAATAGATGCTATTGGAGGAAATTCTTTTAAATTTATACTTTTAGCAAATACTTTTTAAAATGCACACATATTAAAATACACATATTTAGTTCATGAAGTATTTTGATTTTGTAGGGAACGGGGAAAGGGGACATTACTAGAACCTCTGTATAAAGTCCTAGTCTCCTGTGAGCCAGGACAGCATAAGGTGAATTAATTTATTAGACAGAAAAGATAGAAAAATCAGACTTAGAGGAGAAGCTGAGCTTTGGGCCTGACCAAGGCTGCTCTGAGCAGCAAAGACCCCAGACCCCACCCCCCAGCTTGCCACAACTTTATTGAGTGTATCGGAAGTAACAAATGTAACAGATGACTCAGAGGACAATGAGTTCAGTACATTGGGAATCACAAATATAAAAGGTGAGTCAGAGGGCAGTGGCACCGTGATAATCCTAGAACAGTGAGGAACTATGCAGATGAAGATTTTGTTGTCTCAACATGCCATAGCTGGCCTGTAGGCAAGAAAACTAGGCCTAATCACAGTTTTAATTGTGAGATGATTTTTTCCCCAAAATTATGTAGAATTGCTCTGACATATTTCCCTTTTTGTTTTATGTAAGTGTGTTTTTAGGGAAAAGTGAGCACACCAACAATGGCTTGTCCCTATGTATTGTGAGGACCTATAGTGTGTTTAACTGGCTTAGTTGTCTATACATGTCATGAGCAATTCTACATAATTTTGAGGAAAAATCATTTCACAATTAAAACTATGTAGAATTGCTCCTGACATGATTTGACAAATATATATTTGTTGAAAATACAAAATAAAAGACTGCTCAGTCTACTTAAGTTTGCTTTTGAAGCAAGGAAATTTGTTTCCTGAAGGAAAAAAACTCTATCCCATTGATGTATTTTCCTCTCTTCCTTCCTAAAGCACAATGAGGAATTTTGGCAATATAATACCTTCCAGTACTGGAGGAACCCTCTGCCCCCGATTGATCTGGCCGACATTGAAGACATCAGTGAGGACTGCCTGCTAGAGCCAACACTTCAGGACAAGAGTGGTGAAGGAACTGAGGTGGACATGGAGTCCTGATGGAAGGAGCTGAAGAAGCAGGACTCAGTGAATTTGAGGTGTGGCTAAGTGGATTTACATGTTTTTAAGGAAGAATTTGTTTTCCAGACTTGACTTGTTATCATTCCAAACCTGAAAAGTGAGGGAAGGTCATTTTGAAGATAAATCTATAGTACTACTGAACCTTCCTGTAGGGATTTGTCAGTGATACAATACAGTTAGAGGCAAAGTATTTTATGTATGCATTTTTAAAGAAAACAGTTTTGTTGGGCCGGTGACTTAGCTCAGTGGTTCCACTGCTCAGTGGTTCCACCACCTGCCTTGAAAGTGCAAGGTCCCAAGTTCGATCCCTGGTACCAAAAAAAAAAAAAAGTTTAGGTTCTAACTTTGAAGAAACTGATCTTATGAAAAGGAATTGTGGCAGTTGTAGAATAGGTGAAAAACACTCAAGATCTCCTTTCTGCACCAAAAAGTTTATTTGTGGTACATTAAGTGAATATCATTTTATAATCATTGATAAATAAAATACTTTGTAATACATCTTATTGACTCTTTAGTTGAACAAATAGCTAACTTGAACATCTATGCAAACCAAAAGTGTGGAGGATTTTCTCTGAAAGCTAGTATTGTTTCATAAGAGCTTTGTAAATGAAAAGTAGAATATCAGTTTGAGTAGCATGTTTGAATAACTTACAGTACTTAATGTTTGTTAAACTCTACTATGGGCAATCTAAACTGGATAAAGATCAGAGAATTTTGTCTGTTTTCCCTTCCCCCTTTCCAAGATAAGAGGGAAGAAATGTTATATAACCAGTTTTTTTGGTTTTGAATTACTTTGAGGGTATGGCTTTTATTGCTTATTACTTTAGACCTATAGTTCTCTCTCGAGAGTGACTGCACTTTAGTATCTACCTGGGCCCGATTCTAGAGAGATGCTCAATTATTCTGAGGTGGGCCCTAGATATGCCTCTTGTTTTAGGCACCATTCATTTTCCTCTATTCCTTTATCGTGCAGACAGGGTTGAGAACCACTGGACTAATGGTAGTTTTTCCTGTTTAAAGGATCTCCTTTAAACTAACACAAGCAGAAGCAATGCCTGTTAATTAGCTTTGTTTTTATTTTGCTCCTTTGATGGCTTTGTTACAACTAAGTTATTTTGTTGCTGTTACTATTTCATTGTTTAAAAAAATAAAAGTAGGCAGTTTATTTGAGTTACATCCAATATCATGACTATGTTAATTAACTTTTGTACTGTACCCAGGTTGTTGGCTTTCTATTTGAGTAACTTGTCCATACTTGTGTATTCGTTGTTAATAACATTAAATCCAAAATTCTGAAAAGATGGTAAATGCCAATGAGAAAAAAAAAAACCAACTTTTTTGTATGTACTACAAGATTTAAGTGTGGGTTAATAATAAGAGAACTGAAGGCAGATATTGTAGACATGGTTCAAAGTCATATACTGCCACTTCCTACCTATGTGACATTGAACAAGTTATTTTCATCTCTAAGCCTCAGATTTCTTACCTGTAAAATGAGAAATAAATAGTATCTACCTCAGAGAGACTATGTTTCTTATCAAGTAGTGTTTGAAGTACACATATCGTCTTACTTGATTCTCAAGTAATCTTATCACAAGAGAGGTTCAAAAACAGTGCCTGGCATATAGTAGATAGTTGGTACACATTAGCAAATGGTCTTCCTCTCTGTTGGTGGGAAAGTAATGCCAGTAATCTTTTATGTACATATCTTACACAGCTAGGTCCTTTGCCCAAAGATATGTATACAAAAGGTATGTTGCCACGAGATAGGAAAGTATTAGAGATTATCTAAATCCTGGATGAAGGCAGGACACCTCCCTAGTATGGAATTCTGTGCAACATCTGAAATCAAAGGTAAGTCTGTATGTACTGACTGAGAAGAGCCTAAGAGATAGATACCAGATGTAAGAGAAATTTCGAGTAATCCATAATGTGAATTCATTAAAGCTATACACAAATATGTAAGTTAATTTGAAGGAACAGAAGAAGACATACCAGCCTCTACACTGATTTCACTTCAATAAAAATGTTAACTTTAAAAAAAGAAGAGACCAAGCTATGGCTGGTACTTACCTGTAGAAAAGGAATTGAGATTTCTGAGGCTAGGATAGGAGATGAAGATGCTTTTTGTCTGTCTCCACCCTTGTGTGCCATTTTAACAGTTTTAATGTCAGCCCATCTAGGTATCATACACTTCACCTGTTTAAAGTGTTCCATCCAGTGGTTCTTTGTTTACAAAACTGTGTAACCATCACAATTTTGAGCATTTTTATTATATGAAAAAACCAATAACCATTAGTAGCCATTTCCCACGGCCCTCAGCCATGGTTCCTAGCCACAGACAATCAAAGCTACTTTTTTGTCTCTATTTGACTATTCCGGATATATTTTTAAATGTCTAATTATATATCCTTTGACCAACATTGCTCCATCCTTTTCTCCCCACCATTGTACTCATAAGAGATCAACATTTTTCAATTCCACAAGGAAGATGGTATGATATTTGCCTTTCTGTGCCTGGCTTACTTCCCTAATGTGATGTTTTTCACTTTCATCCATGTCCCAAATGGTACGATTTTGTTTTCATTCTTTTCTATTGCTGAATTGAATTCCATTGCATATATGTGTCACACTTTCATCTGTTGCTGGACACAAGGATTGATTCCATATCTTAGCTGTTGTAAATAAATGGTTTTATTTTTTTAATTTTTTTTTGAATAATAAGCATTCCTTTATTTGCTGCCATTACAAAAACTGATTACATTAGCAACAAAAGTGTCTTGAGTTGATGTCAGAGGCAGTTACTCCCCCAAAGTGTTAAGTAAAATAGTGTACAACATCAGTATTAAAATGTTAAATTTTACATTGTCTTTATCACTTTGATCTTCTGAACAATTGAATTGAACAAGGTAAAATATTACACGTTTATCTTCAGGAATGTAAAGGTCTAATTCAAACAGTTTATTATAAAACAGTTCTGAAGGTGTCTACAGAGTTGGTTTCTTTTTGAATTTTTCTCTTTAAATCAGTAGTCTAACAAGGATTAGAAAAGACAAAACTCTGTTCAGTGTTTCTGACAAAGTAGAGAGGGTGAAAACATAAATAAGGCTTTAATTTGGCAAAATATAATACAATGCCTTCTGCTGTTCTCAACTGAAGTTTCCCAATTACTTCGTTCCAAACCTGGTGGTGTTATTTCTCCTTTGAGAGCTGTTTGTTTACAGCCTGAAGCAACTGCTGTAACTGTGCTATAGTCTGATTTAGACTTACAGACATCGTCTCCTTTTCAGAAGGCTCCATTTCTGGGGAAACATCACTATTCTCTATAACAGTAGTACCTCCAGCAGCTTGTACTATTTTTGACTGGATAAGATCCAGTGACTGTTGCGCCTTATCCAAATCACCAGCTACCTCTGTCTTTCACTTTGTTCAGTTTTAAGTTTTGTGAGTGTTTCATTTAACTGTGTCTTCAATTCTCTCACTTCTGTAACATAAGTAGATCATTCAGTTTCTGCCTTCTCTAGTTCCATTTCCAAATGCTCTTGCTCTCTTCTCAGATTTTCAATATCTTTATTTTTTCTTCTTAATTGCTCTAACTCTTACTCTGAAGACGTAATTGATGACAGCATCTGCTTAATTGTCTTTTGTAATTCATCCACCTTAACTTTCCATTTATTTTCCTCTTCCTCTACACTTTTCTGTAGCTTCTGTAAAATTCCTTCTGTTTCTGCAAGGACTTATTTATATGTATCACACTCCAGCTGTAATAGTGTGTGTGTTTCATCAGCTTCTTTCAACTTATACTCTAAAACCTTAACTTCTTCTGAACCTGAAGTTCCAACTATACACTTTTTTGTTTTCTTTTCAAATCCATGCAACCATTCACTGTAACTCAAATTAGAAGGGACAGACACCTTTGGAAATAATTTTTTAAGAACTTCTTTAGCCTCCAATTCAACAGCTTCCACATACTGTCTTTCATTGTTTTTCTTCCTCTGATCAACAGCATCCTTCAAAGAATCTAATTCATTCTGGAGACCAGTTATTTCTTTCTCTTTCTGAAATTACTTTTAATAATTCTTCATGAGAAGGAAAAGATGCCTCTTGGTAATTCTGTTGCTTAAACTGCTCAATCTGGGATTTAAATAATTTGTTTTCATCTTGCACCTCCTGTAACAGCTTTGCTTTGCTAGAAATATCACTCTCCCTCTCTTTTAGCATAGCTTCTACTATCTTCATTTCATTTTCCTTTTCTTTCATCACAATTTCAAGTTCTTCAAATTGTGATGCAGAATGTGCCTCTTGTAAGTCATGTCATGCTTCTTGAACATGAGCCTTTAAAAATTCATTTTCTTTTTGGAGATCCTGTAACCACTTCCCTCTATTGGCTAGGTCTTTCTCCTCTCCTAAAACAGCCTTCGTGGTATTCATCTGTTCCTCCTTTCCTTTTACTAAGTTCTGAAGCTCCTGAACTTGAGAAGTGATAGATAACTGTTGAGCCTTTTCAAGCAGGACATTTCCTGTTTCTTCTTTTAGAGCCTCTATTTCCTGTTTCAAATCCTGAACAGTTTTCTCCTTATTAGCAACTTTGAGAAGTTCAACTTCCAGAAGTTCTTCTATAGATTTGATCTTTCCATCTTTCTCATGGATCACTTTTCTTCAGTTCTTCAACTAGAGAAGCAAAAGAAACCTGATCATTTTTCTTAGCCTTTAAGTCTTGAACTTCTTTTGTCAGAGATGAATTTTCTGTTCTTATTGCATTCAGTTCCTCCTCTCTGTTGGCCACCTGAATAAGTCCAGTTTCAAGTAATTCTTCTATAGTCTTTAACTTCTCATCTTTTTCTTGAATGCATTTTTCCATTTGTTCCACAACATCTTTACTGGGCTGTTCAGAAATAAGAGTCTGCAGTCTTTGAACTTTTAACTTTAATGCTTTGTTTTGGTCATTTAGAATCTTAAATTCCTCCATTTTGTTTGAAATTTCACAATAAATGGTTTTAATTTAACTTTTTTAGGTTTTTGAGACAGTCTCGCTGTGTAGTACAGGCTGGTCTTGAACTCTGTGTAGTCCAGGCCTTGAACTTATGGCAACCCTACCTCAGCCTCCTGAGTGGTGGTATTACAGATGTGCACCACCACACCTCTTTGAACATTTTTTCATGTATTTATTTGCTGCTTGTACTTCATCTGAGAAATGTCTATTTTAGATGCAAATTTTAATGTTTTGCCAACAGGTCGGGCACTGTTTTCCATAATGGCTGTACTAATTTTCATCTTCACCAGCAGTAGGTAAGGGAGTTGCTATTCACATTTAAATACAGTTTTTGTTTTGTTTGCTACTGAGTTATTTCAGTTTTTATAAATTTTGGGTATTTCTTATCAGATGTATAGTTTACAAATATTGTCTCTCCTGTAATCACTTCATTTTGTGGATTGTTTCCTTTATTATGCAGAAGTTTTTCAATTTTTTAAAACATTTAAAGTTTATTCCTACTGTAATGCAGGTTATTCAAATTTTTTTTAATAAATGAAGCCTATTTTATTACTTCAAGTGTTAATGATAAAAAAATTTCAGCACAGCTGTTCCATTTAAAAAAGTGAAAGTACATACTATATTTCTAGCTCAATAAACATGAACCTGATGTCTCTGAATGACATAACAATTGAGCATTCTACAGTACATCTTATGAAGACCTGTAAATTAAAGAACTACTGCTTTTAAGTTAGTGATTATGAAACAAATATGCATTCATAGTTTCAGCTTTTTTCTTCCTCTACCATCAGGTGCTCCATCTATTTTACACTTCTGTGTTGAAGGCTTTGGTCCTCGTTTCTTTTTCTCTGCCTTCTTTTCTAGCTCCATGTTTTCTCTTTCAATCAATGTAATTAAGGTATTACACCAGCTCTGGAGCTCCATCGCAGTTCTGGACTTAAGAAACCAATCAAATCTGAACTGAGGAGAGTTGCAGCTGCATTGCCGCAATTCATCAGACATTTTCCTTGTCAAATCCAAGCTTGTGAAGCATACAAATCAGAAAATGATCCTCCTCCTCTGTGTAGTTTTTTCCTTTGTGGGTACCATATGATCTTCAGAGCTGATGAAAAGGTGCTTTTTACCATCCAATCTTCATATCAAGTGTTTTTTTGATGCTTATTCTTCTTTGAATTCTTGCCTCACCCCTTTCAATCTGTGCCACGATCTTTTCTATGTCCTAGAGCTCATGGCATCTTTCCCAGAACACAGCTGAATATTCAATGACCTCTTCTGGAGTTTTTCCTTCCACTTCTCTTGCTATATTTTCAGTATCATCACGACCCCACTTCTCATTAGCTTTAATAAACTGGTTAAAGTCTCTCTTACTCCAATTGGTAAATCCCTGTGTCAGAAGCTTCTCTTTTTCCTCTAATTCCTCATCATTAAGGGGCTCCACTTCATCAGTTTTAAGCTGCTCTTTCTGCATCTGTGCTGCATTAGGAAGATCAGGACTTAGGGTACCTCGTACCCAATAGTTCTGTAATACAGAATTTCTTTTTCCAATAATTCAAATAAACGTGGGGGGAAAAAACTGAAAATCCTGAACATTGGGTTGTTTTGGAGGTCGAGGAGCCTTGGGTGCTTTAGACCCCCTAACACGAAGTGCTTCTCTGAAATATACATCCACAGCGTAGTTAGCTTTTCTCTCTCGTTTGAGTGGTTCAGTCTACTCAATGAATGCAATCTTTTGTTTTTCTCTATAGTCTTCTCCTTCAAAGTTAGACACACTTGACTCTGTATCCATTGTAAAATTTCTAAGCGAGCTTTCACTCATTTTGGAGAGCTTTTCATTCATCTCAGCAGTCTTCTTTGTGCCTCTTTCCAAAATGCCATTGATATCCTCATCAGTGATCTCACTCTCCTTTGAGGCAAATACATGTATTGCCCCATGTCGAATCATTTGAAGTATTTCATCCTTCCCAATTTTGTTCAGATTCTGATCCACAAGCCTCCCTTGTTGAATGACAATTGAATCCAGCCTGAGTTTCATCTCAGCATGTTCCACCATTCTTTCTTCTACAGTGTTAGCAGTTATAAAGCAGAACACTTGGACCGTCTTGGTTTGTCCAACTCTATGTGCACAGTTCATAGCCTGGACATCTACTTGGGGATTCCAATCTGAATAATATAAAATTACTACATCAGCAGAAGCAAGATTGATGCCAAGACCACCAGCATGTGTGCTTAACATGAAAACAAATTTTGTGCTGTTTGGTTCATTTTGTGCGTCGATTGAATCTTGTCTCTCATCGTGTGGTGTCTGTCCATCCAACTGACAGTACTCATAATTTCTCTACATGCAGTAATCTTCTAAAATGTCCAGTACTCTTGACATCTGACTCAAGATTAGTACTCATGAACCTTGTTCCTTTAATTTAGGGAGCAACTTGTCTAACACCACCATTTTGCCATCTAGTTACTGTTGGTAACTAGATGCGTATCTGTTGTATAAGGTGAACCAGGTTCAGCTCCATCAAAGAGGTATGGATGATTACAGCATTTCCACAACTGCATCAGGATGTTCAATAACCTCATCTTGTCCATTCTCCCTGCAGAGTTCAGTATATCTATATCCCTTAATATCCTGGTATACCATTCCCTTTGCATTTTGCTGAGACCCACATAGATGTTTACTTCTTTCTTTGGGGGCAAACTCTTTTCAATATCAGCCTTAATTTGACAAAGCAGAAATAGACACAAAACCATATGAAGCCTCTCTACTAGCTTTTGATCCCCAAGGCAGTTGTTCATATCAAACCAGAAATCAAAGTTGTCAGCTGAACCTAACACATCTGGCAACAAAAAATTAAGTCACCAGAGCTCGTGCAAGTTGTTTTGAAGAGGTGTTCCAGTTAATAATAGTCAATTTGTAGTCTTGAGTTCCCTCACTATTTCTGACAACTTAGATTTTTCATTTTTGATTCTGTGATCTTCATCTATAAGTAAGTATCTCCAGTTAAATTTTTTGAACATAGACTTCTCTTTAATAAGCATTTCATAGGACATTACACATACATCCCATTCTCCTGGTAACAGAACATCTCTGACAAAAGCAGCTCTTTGTTCTTTATCTCCTATCAAACAGATCTAAGGGTTGGAACCCATTTCTTGAATTCACTCATCCAGTTGTGTAATGTAGACTTAGGAACCAAAACCATATGAGGACCAGGAATGTTTCTGTAGTGCTTCATGTACCCGAGGAGAGGAATTGTTTAAAGAGTCTTGCCCAGGCCCATTTCATCTGCAAAGATACCATTGGTACCATTCTCATACAAAGAAATGAGCCAATTCAATCCTCAGAACTGATAATCCCTTATTTTACCCTATTTCACATATGATGGAGAGTCTTCAAATCGAGTGCAAATATTGGTTGCTTTGGAGCTTTCTGTTAAGTTCTTCGTCCTCCTCTTGCTCTGTTCTACGGAGTTGGTAATCACCAACTGAGAGCAAGTTCTGTTTCTCATCCTTTTTTATTCGTGGGCGCCCTGGTTTCATCTTCAAAGGTGAGTTGGAGTCCTTTGACCAGCAGGCTGAATGAAATGTGCAAACAGCTGTCTGCTTTAATAAATACTCAAATCTATTTGCTCGATCAGTTTTCATTTTTTCTTCATAGGTAGAATCTGGTTCTTGGATTTCTTTTTCCTTCCCAGGTGATGCATCATCAAATACTTCCTCTGCCTTGGAGTCCGCGGGGCTCGCGCCAGCTGCGGCGCATAGGGCTGGGGCCGCCTTTGTTGGATCCGGAGCTCCCACGGCTAGAGGAGGCCGGAGGAGGCCGCGGGTTTGGAGGGCTCACTCTCGGGAGGCGGGGCGGCGACCGCTCTGCCGCAGGTCGACATGGTGTTCCTTCTGGGTCACCCGCTGGCCTGGACGGCGGCGAAGGGGAGGCGCCGAGGTCCGGGCGCCCACGTCGCTGCGCCCACGTCGCTGCGGCCGGGAAGAAGCAGGAGCGCCGGACAGGCTGAGGGCGCTCCGCTGGGCCTCTATCGCGGGGCTCCCGGCTTATTCAGATTTTAAGGTAGCATCACATGGCCTACTTCTGACTTCTTTCTCTAGCTATTCTGTGGTACTTATCTCTGTTTATAGATCCGAGCAATCTCTGGCACTAGAGGGTCATCTGGATTTGGATCACATAGCACTGAAGAAACGGATAAAAGAACCTTAGAATCAGTTAAAGCAGGAGACCTCTGTGATCGTAGAATACGGAGACAAATGCTGACGTTACTGTTAATATTTGGATGCTAAATTCTTGCTGTAAATGCAACTTGGGTGTTTTGGAGGGGTAGTCTGAGGGAAAATGAGTTATCAAAAAGAACACATCATCTTGATGTGTGCTGTCATTAGGTCCTGCACCTGTGGCTGGCCAATGGAACCCTAACAGGCCTGCAGAACATCGTGCTGGGGGGTCAGAGGCCAAATCACCGAGTTCCTTATTAATCCCCTTCAGTGCTATGGTCGGTGTTGTCCAGGCCTCACTGCGTCTGCACGGCCATCTATTCCCGGAGCTCAGACACGACCATCTGCACTGTGGATCCACCTACCAACACTGGTGCAAGCGAGCACAGCTCCACGGCCCAGCCCCTGTGCGGGCTTGGCCCACGCACCACCTGCATTTTAATTTTTGTTTCATTTCCTTTTGGGGGTATGTCCAAAAAGTCATTGTTCACGCCAATGCCATGAAGCATTTCTCACGTATTTCTTCTAGTAATTTTATAGCTTTGGGTCTTACATTTAGGTCTTTAATCCATATATATATATATATATATATATATATATATATATATATATATGTATGTAT
>NW_004624811.1:2509291-2538100 GCF_000247695.1 Heterocephalus glaber | reverse complement strand
ACACTATCTCTTCCTTGGCTCTAGAATCGAGTTTATATTCGATAAAATGCTGAATGTTGGATAAAATGTTGGGTAGTCTTTCAAAATTCAGTGGACCATGTATGTGTGGTTCTATTTCTAGATTCTCTGTTTTATTCAAATGATCTATATGTCTTTCCTTACACCAACACTGCGTTGATTACTGTAGCTTTAGAAGAAGTCTTAAAATTGGGTGCTAAACATGTTCCAACACTGTTTTTGTTTTTGTTTTTGGCTTTTCTGAGTCCTTTGTACTCCTGCATGACTTTTAAGTTTCAATATCCAGTTCTTCATTTATAGAAAGTGTGCACAGACCTGAATTTTTGTATGTGCCTTGTGTTTTCTGGTCCTGCTGGATTCTGGTACAGGTTCTGGGAGCTCCTAGAGATTTCTTGGTGTTTTCTCTGTAGATGATCGTTTCATCTACATGTAAAGATTTTGCTTCTGCCGTGCCAATCCTATCCTACTTATGTCATTTTATTGCCAGACTATTTTGATTTGGACCTATGCTTCGGGTTCTAATGGACAGATGAAGAGTGGGCATATATGCCCTTGTTCCCCACTTTAGGGAGAAAGCATTGTGTCGTCTCCATTCATAGAAGGAGTTTTTGTTGGAAGTATGGAGCACATGTCTTTGATCTGTTGAGAGGGTTCTGTTCTACTTCTGGTCTCCTGGTGGCTTTTGCCGTGAACTGCTGTAGAATTTAGTCCAGTGCTCTTTCTCCAACTGGTGACAGGATCATGTGGCTTTCTCTTTTCTTCTGTTGAAATGATTACTTTTGGGGGTGGATCTTCCAATGCTGAGCCAACACTGCCATCCCTATAGTGAAACCACTTTCTACATACTGCCAGATCTGACTTCTAAGAGTTTGTCTTGTTGAACAAATTTCTATCTATGTTCATACTTTTTTCTTCTATTATCTTTATCCAGTTTTAAGATTAGCACAATGTTGATTTCCTAAAATGAGGGGAGAAGTGTTCCTCCTTTTTTCTGCTTTAATTGTTTGATATAATTTATCAGTTAAAATGTATATGAGCCTGTTGTTGTCATACAGGTATAGGTTTTCAAGCTAGGAATATACTTTCTTTAATAAGTGCTATTCAAATTTTGTATTTCCTCCAGAGTTAGTCTCATTAATTTGTCTTCTAAGTTACTTCTTAGAAGTTGTCAAATTTATTTCAAAAAATATTTTTGTAATATGCTTTCTATAGATTTTTAAATTCTGTAAAATCTGTGGCAATGTCTCCTAGATCTTCATATTGTAATTTAAAAAATGTATAACTGATTTTGTGTAACAGGAAGCAAAGGTCTAAAAGAGCAGGGGAATTGGGAGGGGTAGGGGAAGGGAAAGAAGGGAAAGGAAAAAATATGAGAAGAGGAAAAAGATGGAAACAAGGTCTTTGCAAATAGGGAAGGGTGGAGGGGGTGAAGGGAGGGCAAGGGAAGGGGAAAGAAAATAAGAACCAAGAGACTCATGTAATGGTACAAGATCCCAATGATGAATGTAACTGTATTGTATACCTAAAATGTACCAATAAAGTTAATGGGGGGGGGGGAGAAAATGTGGTGTTTATACACAGTGGAGTACTACTCTGCCATAAAGAAAGATAAACCTGAGGCATTTGTAGGTAAATAGATGCAACTTGAGAACATAATGTCAAGTGAGAAAAGACACATGAGCTTAAATACTGCATATATATATGAAAGAGCAAAATAAAGGAGAGATAAATAGGAAGTAGGGAGATCTTTTTCAAATGAATGGAAGCAAGATATGGAGGGAGTAGGGAAGGAGGGGAGGGAAAAAAGATGGAAAAAAAGACTTGAAAGACAAAATGATGGATGAAAACAGAGTTTTTTCAAATGAGATGAGGACCAAGATCTGGAAGGAACAGGGAGGAAGGGGAAGCTTAGGGGATGAAAGAAGAAAAAAAAAGAAGAATTAAGATGTAGTTTGTGCGTGTACCAACTCCCCACAATAAATGTATTCATTATGTACTGCAAGCATGTACTAGTAAATAAAATTTCTAAAGATTTCTATATGAGTAGAAAATACGCTTTTTCATAAAAGGCAAGGATTTCCAAGGCCTCATCTACCTTCTCAAAAAAAAAAAATTTAAATGTCAGTTTTGACTTTTATCAAAATATGTGTTTAAAAATAATTCTACAAGACTTGTAACATTGACCTCCCAATTCCACTGTTCTCAGAGGTGACTGCTTTCAACTCTTTCATCTGACAATTTTGTTTTACGGCTCCACATCCCTAAGTAACATTGTTTACTGTTGCTTTGTGGTTAGCTTCAGGGCTTGTTTTGAAGCCTCACCATAGACACTGAAGACCAGCTTTCTTTGGCCACTCCCCTGCTCTGCTGACTGTGTGTGAATACACACACACTCACTCACTCCCACTTCCAGTACACAGTGTCCCCATTTGCCTGAGGGACATGTGTTCCAAGACCCCAGGGGACACCGGAGACCGCAGGTAGTGATGAACCCAACATATATTATGTTTTTTCCTATACATAACACACAAATTTAATGCCTTTTCTGTCTTAACTAAGTGCTTATTACACACTTTGATCCTATTTTTACTATGTGAGGTGTGCCAGCAACACTAGCATAGATTTCTTTTCCTTTTTTTATACTGGGGATCGAACTCAGGACCTTGCGCTTGCGAGGCAGGCGTGGTGCCACTGAGCTAAACCCCCAGTCCTCTTTTCCTTTCTTCACAATTTCATGGTCAAAACACTGATTTTTACTGTAAATCCCAGCAACCTCACCATACAATTTTTTTTCTTGAGAACTTTCTCCTTTTAATTTAAAGGAAACACACTATTCTCTTTGACATATCCAAATTGCCAGCATCTCTTCTCTTGTGGGTCGGGGCCATTATTAAATAAGACTTCTTAAACACAAGCACTGGGGTGCATAACAGATCAGATAGATGGATGAACAGTAAATATCTAATAGGCAGATGCTATGTACAGTGTGGATAGTCTGGTACAGTAATGATTCTTCCATCAGGCGCGATGCTGTAGGATGGTGTGAGACTGCTTGGAAGATTACGCGATTTAAAAACCCATGAATCTCGGGGGGGGGGGTGGCGCATGCCTGTGATCTCAGCACTCAGGGATGCTGAGGCAGGAAGATCACCGTGAGTTCGAGGCCAGCCTGAACTACATAGTGAGACCATGTCTCAGAAAAACAAAAAATAAAATAAAATGAAAATCCACAAATTATTTCTGCAATTTTCTATTTAATATCTTTGGTCCACTGATGACATGAGCCTTGGATGTGGGGAGGGCCAACAACTACTGTAGATAGATTTTAACATTGATTAGTTTAATATTCTGAGGATTCTGAAGTTTTTTGTTTGTTTGTTTTTGGAGACAGGGTCTCACTATGTAGTTCAGACTGGTCTTGAACTCATGGCAATCCTCTTGCCTCAGCCTCCTCAGAGCTGGGATAATGGGAATGTGACACCACGCCCAGCTGATTTTCAGTATTTTGACCGAATGCTATTTACACCTGAACTATGTCGTATACAGTACTTTTCCTTAACTGAAGAGAAAAGGAAAATATACTATGATTATTTTCCTGGAATCAATAATTGCTTTTTATCACTTGCTTAGTTCTGCCTGTTTTGACTGATATTTTATACTCACACTCTGCCAGATTGGTAAATTACTTTCAATACATTCTGGGCTTGCTGTCATTTATAACTTACTGAACAGATTTCTTCTGTCCAGACCTGCTCTGTTCTGTACACTTGCTCCCAGGCCTCGTGCACAGAGGTCCCTAGGGGCTCCTTTCAGTTATCTGTGGATCCTCTTCCTGGAAACTGTGGACTTTCCTATGCTCAGTTCATCCTTCCCTTTCTGTGGAGCCATGTCTCTAGCTGTCCCTTTTCCTAGAGATTGAACCCAGGGGCTTTGCACTGAGCTATATCCATATCCCCAGGCCTTTAAAAACTTTTTATTTGTAAGACAGGTTCTTGCTAAGTCACTGCATCGCCCAGGCTGTCCTCAGACTTGCAGTCCCTTGGCCTCACTGTCCCAGAGCCTGGGACTGCAGTGGGGAGCAGCTTGCCTGGTTCAGCAGTGACGTAGGAGAGGCAACAAGGGAGGAGAATTTGGGGATTTCAAATTCTTCCAAATACTGAATCTTTATATAATCTCACATTTTATAATCTAGCTATATTCATCATTCTAGATTGAAAACAATTTTCCCTCAAGATTTTGATGCCATTTGACCTTTGGATTCTAGCTACCAATATTGCTAGTGAGATTTCCAATGCTTTTCTTATTCTTTGGTTTTATATGACACTTTTCTCTTGAAAATGTGTAGGAACTTTTATCCCTTGCCACTGTTCTAGAAATCCACAGAAGTTTGAATCTCTTTTCCTCTTTGAGTTAACTGTTCAATAGGTTCATTCAATCTGGGAATTTAGGCTCTTGTATTCTGGGAAATTTTTGTGAATCAATTTTGTGGTAATATACTTGATTCTGTATTTTCTCTTCTCTTTGACTTAGTACTCTTGGATTGGTCGACTAACTTTTTAGGTGTTTCCTATTTTTCACTTCATTGCCTTTTCCCCCTATTTTATGCAATATTTTTCAACTTTATTTTCCTGTTATTCTATTGCATTTCAAAAAATATCTGCTATCACACTTTTAACTTTTCGTAGCTTTTGTTTATTCTCAAATATTTCCTTCTAAAACAACAATCCTATTCATTAATGCAACATGTTCTTAATTCTCTAAGGATAGGAATGATTTCTATTTATTTTTGGTACCAGAGATCGAACTTGGGACCTTGTGCTTATGAAGCAGGTGCCAGAACCATTGAGCCAAATCCCCAGCCCAACTGATTTCTATTTTTTAATTATGTATATTTAAGTGTATGACAAGATGTTCTGGCATATGTAAACACAGTGAAAGGATCGCTACGAACAACATAGGTATCCAGTATCCATCGTCTGACGTAGTTATGTTTGTGAACAGTGGGTAAGAGCACTTACAATCTACTCCCAGAAAACCTCATGGTGTACCTTACATCTCCAGATCTATTCGCCCTACGTAATTGCAGCTTTGCACCCTTTGACCTGCATCTCCTCAATTTCTTCCACTCTGACCCCCACCCTGGTACGTTGTGTGAGTTCAGGATATTAACTCCATATTAGGTATAGAGTTTGCAAACATCTCCTCCCAATCTATAGGCTGGTTTTCATTTTGTTATTTCCTTTGCTTTATGAATCTTTTTGCTTTGTGTCATCCCACAGGAATTTCTCATTTTGAAAACTCTGTCCCTGCTCTCTTCTGTTTCCTTCATATTAAGGGTTTGCTGAAAGAGCTGGTCACTCTTGGCTATTTGCTCATATTTAGGATGTACACACTGAAAAGCTAATTAATGCTCTGGGCAAGTGTGACCTGGACCCTGGGGCCCTCACTGTACCATGCACTGGTGAGGCCTTTTGTTGCAGAGTTACTATCTGGTCTTTCCTCTCGGGCAGTCAGAGTTCCCAGAGAAGAGTCCTCTAGCTCCAGCGCAGAGGGAAACCCTGGTTCTGTTCCGGGAGTCAAGGAAAGGCAAGGATGGTAATCCAGACACTCATTCCATGAATTTCAGTTAATTTCTCTACCTTCCAATGTGCTTAATGTTTCCTAGACTATTTTTCTCATTTTTAAGGAAATGTTTGCATTGAAATGTACAAAAGTGTGCACATATCATGAGTGCATAATTCAGCAGATTCATACACCATGAACACACTTGTGCCAGCACTGCCAGATGGAGACATAGGGCACAATCAGCCCTACAGCCATGCAGACACCATTCTCTCAGCCATTCCTTCCCATCAACAAAGAAAGCAAGTATTCTGATGACTCTCACAGGAGATTCGTGGGGGTTTTTAATCACATGCACAAATATATATATTTTTTGTGCTGGCGTATTTTATTCAACATTATGTTACTGTAACTTACTGATATTGTTACATGTAGCTGTTTATTTTAATGGCTTTGTAAAGAATTCTATTGTGTCAACACAATGTATTTACTCACTTCACTATTAAAAGATAATCAAGTTAGAATCAAAGAATCTTGCTTCCATATTTCAAACCTGTGTTAAATTCTTTATGTGTGTTATTTTATTTATTCTTATCATAATCCTGAGTGGGAGTTATTATGCTTTAATTCTCACTCAATTAACAAATATTTATTTTGTACTTATTATGTACCAGCCACTTTTCTACACACTGGGAGGAATCAGCTCAAGGAAATAGATACAAAATAAGCCAGGTGTGGTGGTGCATGCCTATAATCCTAGCACTTCGGAGGCTGAGACAGGAGGACAGCTGTGACTTTGAGGCCAGCTTGGTGTCCATAGTGAATTCAAACCCAGCCTGAACTACATAGTGAGACCCTGTCTCAAAAAAAAAAAAAAGAAAAAAGAAAGAAAAGGAAGAGAAATAAATAGAAATCTATGAAGAGTTAAACAAAACAGACAAAAATGGATAACATTTTGGAGATTATAACCTATAAACAATGGGCAAGGACTGTAGCTCAGTGGCTTTCACCTGCCTGGCAAGGACAAGGTCCTGAGTTCGATTCCTGGTACCAAAAAAAAGGATATATATAGTTACGAGACAAATGTTATTGAGAAAATTAAAACAAGAAAAGCTACGTGAGGAGCTGATGATGAAAGAGGGCTGTTTATGATTTAGATGGTATAGCTAAGGAAGATATCGCTGAGAAAATGACTTCAATTCAAAGTTTAAAGGAAGTGAGAGAGACAACCTTATGACCATCTGCAGAAAGGGCATTTTTAGTATCAGAAAGGGATATGATTGTGTTACTGGGGAGCTATTTGGTCTTTTTTGGCCTAACTTTATGAGAATTTTCTTTTACATTTTCTCAGATCTATGCACAATTTTGCAATGGAACTTGTTTTATCGTTTTAATGGCTATAGCCATTAAGTGTCAGAAACTTGTTTTTAAGCTCATCACTCCTGCTTATCAAGTGTTGCTCTGACTATGCATCTGTAGCAATGGAGCGATTTCTTAGGGTGCTAAGAAATGTTGAGCCCTGAGAGAAACCTGTCCTGTTGCCCAGAATGATGGCTGGGTTGCTCTCAATGTTTCTGTGCCAGGCCAAAAGTATGTTTCAAAAGCATGCCCCACAGCAGGGAATTATGTTCGTGTGTCATATTCTATCTTGATCACCAATTTTATTTTCTCTAAGTAAATATTTCATAATATTCTACTCAACAGCTTCTAAAGACTAAATACTTTATGCCAAAAGTCACCTTTCATTTAAAAAACAATTTTAGAAATGTGACTGAAAATATGAATGAGGCATGAATATTAGAGAGTTTACAATTCCACTTTTTTTTCCATTAGGCCAGGAAAAAAAATTTATTGCTGTGTACGCTAACCCTTTACAGTGATGGTGAGGCTTTGAGGTGGGCTTACTTTCCTGTCGGGTGTGAGTGTGTGTGAGTGTGTGTGTGTGTGTGTGTGTGTGTTAATGGTACTGTGAAGAATGAATTGGACATTTATTCTGGAGAATAGGGTAGCAGAAGGGCAGAGTCAGTTCAGAAATGAAGAGCTAAAGACACCAAGTGAGAAAAAACAAGCAGTTATGGATGTGACATTGTTGTGAAAATTACTGAGCTCTGGCATACTTCTTTTCAAGCTGTACTGCTTTGACCCTTAGAAGTTTTGATCTGTTGAATGAGAACAGTGGTAACTATTACGGTGTTATGGTTTATAGCTAGATGTCCCGCTAAAGCCTCATGGGATCATAAGTGGGAACTTCGAAGGTGATCTCATTGTGGTGGCATTATAGCTGACTTGCTGTTAGGCAGTGGGCCTGGAGGGAAGGGCAGGTCACTGGGGTGTGGCATGGAAGCTCACATCTCCCTTCCTGGCTCCTCCGTGATTCTCTGCTTCCTGTCTGCCACGCTCTGACCTTCTGCCTGTGCCATGCTGTCCTGCCTTTGAGCCAGCTTACTATGGACTAAAATGTGAGCCAAAATAAGCCTTGCTTCCCTCTAGGTTTGGGGTTTCAGGTATTTTATCCTAGAAACGAGTAAGACAAGGGTTTAAAGAGCAGAGGTAAAGTAAGCACCCTACTTACTGAAGGTGTGATGGCTAGGTGCTTCACATGGGCTTTTTAATTCTCAGAATCTTATAAGGAGGGATGTGGCTGCCTTCTCTCCTGATGAAGAAACTTCAGGAATATGCAGGTAGGGTGGAAGCTGATAAACCTGATGAAGTCTTTCTCAGAAGGGAGTCTTCCTCCTCCTCTAGACACCCAGATCCCAAGGATGTGCCACTTCCCAGCAGCTGTAGGGACACACAGAGCAGCAGTTGTTCTCCCCCCAGACCTTCCCTGCCTGTGTTCAGTGTGCCAGCCGCAGGCCTTCCTGCTGCATCTAGGTTTTCTGGCCTCCCTGCTTCACTTGAACATAGATGAGATTTGTTCTCTCTCCCCAGATGCCAGTAGGCAAACCTCATTTCTTTGGGACTTGTTTCTGCCCTCTGGTGTCAACTCTTACTACAGGTTTCAGGCACATACATGTCCTTCTCATTATATTTAAGGACCTGCTATGCTGTTACTGGATCCAAGACCAGCAGCTTGCCACATACCAGGCCAATTTAGTCCAGAGACAAGGTGCTGAAGCAAGGAAGATGACTTTATCTGAAAGGCCAGCTCAGTGACAAGATGGAGAACTCTTATCCAGAGTTCATCTTGCCGGGAAGCTGAGGTAGGAGTGGTTTATCTGGGTGATTGAACTCAGGGGCCAGATGATGAACATTTGGTCCTACTCAGGAGCTGCTTTTCAGTTCTCCACAAGAGCACTGACCATTACACCTTGAGGCTATTCTTGCTGTGGATTATCTTGCCCACCTAAGTTAACAGGTGGGTGTGGTGGGTGTGGTGTACACACCTGTAATACCAATTACTTGGGAGGCCAAGGCAGGAGGTTTGGAAGTTTGAGCTCAGCCTAGACAATTTAGTGAAACTCTCTCTCAACATGCAGTTTTAAAAAGAAGTAGGGATATAGCTCAGTGGTAGAGTGCTTTCCCAGCATGCACAAGGACTTGGATTCAATCCCTAGTGCTACAAAAATTAAAAGAAGAGTTTATTCAGGTACTTTTTTTGATAAGCTTGTGGGCAACAACTTTTTGGACAAGTAAATAAAAATGGCAAACAATTATTCAGTGTTTATGATGTGGCAGGCACTGTTACAATGACAAGGATGATTTCAAGTGAGTGTGTTATTTATCTCTAACTTCCTAGGTAATTGTAACCCAACAAAAGGAATGGCAGTTTAGGAACTGCATAGAACATTTGACGCTCATTCAGAATACTTATTATATTTTAGAGACAAAAGGAACACAGAGGTGAAGAGGAGGCACTAGATTAATTTATTTAGGAAGATTTTAATCACTGCAATGGTTCAAACTTGCCTTCCATGGTGGAGAGGGGTAGGATAGGTCAGGGATGAAGATGCTTGTGAGATTTTAAGAAATTTTTCTTTACCTGGTCACTAATTGCAATCCTGTCTTCTGTATCTGAAATTCTGTCCTCACATTGGCTCATTCTGCTGCGTAAACTTTCAGTGGAGTTTTTAATCTCCTGGAAATCTGTTTGCATCTGTTTTATGGATTTCATTTGTTTCCTATGCTGTGATTCCATCATGTTCCTCAGCTTCTCTATTTTTTTTTTTTAAATTTGTGTCTGCTCTACAGTTATTAATCATGTCTTTCACTATGGGAACAATCTCTGCTGTTATCTGAGAAATTATTTCAGGTTCTATTTTTCCCAGATCCTCTTTTGTTGGCAGTTCAGGGAGTCCAGGTGGTTGAGTATCAGGCTGTTTCATCTCGTTGCTCCTTGGGGTTGCCTTAGGTTATCTGGAAGTCTGGTTTTGAGGTTTGTTTATGCGTCTTCTCATTTCAACAGATGCAGCCTGCTGTGCCTTTGTTGAGGCGACTTTTTGCTCACCCACTGGGCTTTAACTCTCAGCAAGCCTTAGAGAGGCCTCTCTGCTGCTCACTAGTGCACCAATTCCTGGGTTTCTGGATCGCTGCACTGCCCCCTTGTTTGGGTGGGGTTCTGGCTAGGGCCTGACCTTCATAGCTGTAGTCTGGGAGGGCCTTTGGCTGGGGGCTGTGCACTGGAGTCACTGGTGTCTGAGCGGGCTTCCGTCTGGGGTCTACGTGCACTTCCCGATGGCGTCTGTGCCGGCCTCTGGCTGCTGCCTGTGCCCTGCACAGCTCTTTTCTGGACATGCCTGTGAGATTTTAGCACTAATTTGCCATTTGGGGAGAATTCCTCAGGACAGACGATAAGAACTCTGAGTCACTGGCATCAGATCTACTCCTAAATCAGCAACTAAAGGCTATCAGGAAGTTTATTTTATTTTATTATTTTTGGTACCAGGGATCATACTTGGGACCTTGCGCTTGCAAGGCAGGCGGCAGAACCACTGAGCTAAATCCCTGGGCCCTGGAAGTGAAGTTTATAGCACAATAAGCACAGCTGAAAACTAGCTTTTAAGCTCTTCATGCAGCATTGTGTTTGAGACCCAGTTTTGAGCCTCATTGGACATCTGGCAGGAAAGGGTCTGCTCTGTCCCATTGAAGTGGGGCTCCTTGGGACCGCCCAAAAGGAGCAATGCAGTGCAGTGTGAGCTCAGCCTGTGTCCATGGGACACTGCATAAGTGGTCCTCTAAATAAAGCTGCCATTTCTTTTATCTGGGTGTGTGCATTTTCTTTCTTCTTCTAGAAGCATTTGTGAAGGATTGATCATTTAGTAGATGGTATTCATAACAAACTATGTAAAGAAAAAAACCCTAATAATCCTTTGATGACTCTCTCTCTCTTTTATATATGGTTTTTTTCTTTTGCAGTACTGATGATTGAACCCAGGACTTTCACACTGAGTTGCATTTCCAGCCCTTTTTATTTTTTATTTTGAGACATGGTCTGACTATATTGCTAAATTCTCAAGGCTGAGCTTGAACTTGCACTCCTCCTGCCTCAGCCTCCCGGGGTGGTGGGACTGTAGGCCTGTACCACCAGGCCCAGCTCTTGGATGACTTTCTAGTGCTTAGGAGTTATGAGTATCTATTAATTAGTCCCTCTAGCCCTGTTTGTCATGCCCTTGGCCTCTAGAAGAATAACTGACAATTCAAGAGGTTCTAGAAATGAGTATAGTTGGGCCTGGGGATTTAGCTCTGTGGTGCCACGCCTGCCTTGCAAGTGCAAGGTCCTGAGTTTGATCCCTGGTACAAAAACAACAGCAACAACAACAAAAAACAGGCTGCAGGAATTCAGAAATCCTGCTAATGCTATTGATAAAACGGAATTTTAAGATAAAGTGTCAAAAGTGATATCGATCTTTTAATATTGGGCACAGAAATGAAAAGTAAAAATAAAAGCTTTCAGAACAATAGTAAAAATAACCTCCAACAGAGCTTGCAGGGGTCTTCAATACATTTTTATTTAGAATAACCTGACACCAGAGTTTAATTCAGTGCTCCAAATGAGCTCAGTGGAACAGGGAATTTAGTGTTTCAGTCTGTCTTCTGCTGTTGGAGACCTCAAAGAGATGACAACAGGAATGTTAATCATTTCCTTATCTGGTGATCTTAGTCACAAGTTCCTGCTAAAAGTGAAATCACAGTGAAAAACGTTTTACTCAGTCGGCATTACAATTTCTTCCTTATAAACTGAGCAAGTGGAGATCTGGAGAGCAATTGTGTTTATAGCACTGTATTTCCCAGAAGCTAGAGTTTATCCGATTGAGTGGTAGTCTGAAACTTCAGGACAAAATTCAATATCCAAAGGCTGAGTGACATTTACACTGGCTGGGATTATGAAGCAGATGACTGAATGAACATTTTTTGTTGCTTTTACTTATGTTTATTTCTCTTATGCTGGAATTTACATACATGTTATGAAATGTGCAAGGTGTAATCTTATAATTATAGTTAGAAATCTGAATCCATTTAGATGGATGATTGTGTTTAAGTAATCATAGGTCAAAACCCAGAAATCAAAGCACACAGTGACAATGCAAGATAAACAAAATTGCTTGTGTTTCTCAAGAAAACACTGTATTTATTAATGAAACAGCTTGCTAAATTAATTGAACCATGATTGAAATATCCTAAATTGATGTCATAATGTTAAACTGTTTAGTAACTAGGCTGGAGATGATCATATGAGAATAAGAACCATCAAAGCTGGAAATAGTCAAGCTGGAATCTGTCTGGAACATCTGGAATTAGATTTCAAATGTCAAGTAATTCTACTTCTATTCAGCAAGATGATTATTTGTCTTGTTTCTTGAAATCTATTTGTCTCAAAAAAAAATTGTTTTAAAAGGGCTGCACATCAGTGCAAAGGCCCTGGGTTCAATCCCTAGTCCTGCAAAAATCAAACAACAACAAGAGTAACAACAAAAGGAATGCTACATAGCTCATAGAAAAGAGTGGGATGAGTCAATATTTGTTAACTTGAAACCAGTCCAAATTATGTTACTAAGGAACAAAAGCAGGCTTCAAAACATAGTAAATATAATATATTCCCTTTTTCATAAAAACAAATATCAGTATCTAACTTTATAATGTCTGTAGAAATAGTCATTAAACCTTTGAAAAGAATCATTTTGCAGTTTGGATAAGAAAATTTATTTTCTACTTTGTAGACTCTAGAATGTAATTGGTACCAATTACCCTAGAATGTGGTTTTATTAACTGCTAAACCCTCGGTGTATATAATAGTGCCTGACATACAACAGATACAGAATAAATAGTGTTGAATAAATAAATGAATATATACATTTATTTATTTAATAATACTGTATTTAAATTTTAAAATGAGTATAATTAGCTTCAGAGCAGATGAAATCCACAAAATTAAATTAAATTAAAATTTTTAAGTGACACTGGCTGGGGATGGTGTGCATGCCTATAATCTCAGCTACTTGGGAGGCTGAGGCAGCAGAATTGCAAGTTCTAGGGCAGCCTGTGCAATTAGGTAGCAAATTAGGTAGCAATTATGCATCAAAACGAAAAAATAAGAAAGCGGCTGTGGATGTCACTCAGTGATAGAGCACTTGTCTAATATGACCGAGGTCCTGAGTTAAATATCTTCTTTCCCACATTTTTTATGATATGTTCCTCCCTTTTGTAGCTCATTTTTATTGAAAGGGAAGCAAAGTCTTAAGGTACCTGTGCTTACTCAAGATTTTTTTAGGGCATAGGGGTGTAGCTCAGTGATAGGGCTTTTTTTTTTTAGCATCCACAAAGCCCTAGAGTCAATCCTCAGAAAAAGGAAATGAACAGAAAATTTCTGCATTGGCCTCTTACTTTGGGATTCCCTTAGGAATTTATGCATCCGATATCCAAAATGGCTGCTTATCTATTATGTGCATGACACTTTCCCAATTTCCTGATGAATCTCATAGGATGCAGGCCCTGTCCTATGATCTTACTTAGCACAAGAACATGGTTTTGTTTCTGGGTTCTCTCTCCATAAACATTTGGGGCTGCTTTGATGCTGTCATCCTGCTATATTCCCTGCTGCTAGACCAAGCATTGCACAAAACAAGTTCTCATTTGCACGTTTATTGAATGGATGGCTGTTGCTCAACTGTGGCATATAACCTTTGTGTGTATGAGAGGTTAGATTGGTTCTGAGGAAGATAGGAAGAGGCTGTGTTACCTTGAAATTGTTTTTGTGGCCAATGACAGAACATTGGACTGAAACTGGCAGAACCAGGAGTGGAAGCAGAAAGTCAGAGTTGGCTTACATAGCAGTTCAATAATGTACCCGGCTTGAGCAGTAGCTAGATACTGTGGCTCAAAAAAGATGTCACTTTCCCTGTCTGTCTGTCCTGTTCTCTGACATTCTTTCTCCTTTTTGTTGTAAAATAGCTGTTAGACTCTCTAGGAACTATATTCTTTTATTTCTAATCAGGCAGGAAAAAAGTGAATGTCTTTGCTACAGCAGTCCTAGAAGATGAAATCAGGATGCTCAGGAAGTGAACTCTACTCAGCAGTACAGAGGCCGAACTGGCTTTATGAGCCTCCTGGGCCAGAGCCAAAGCTGAAAGCTGGCCAAATGAGCTGACGGTAGCCGAGAGGTGGCTCTTCAAATAAAAATCAGGGCTGAAACAGATGTCTGGTAGTCAAACAAGCAATGTCAAACAAAACAAAATAATTATTTTATTCTCCCTAAGTTAAATATGCTCAAATATAAATAATATATATGAACTCAGTGAATTCTAGCTCTATAAAGAGGTACCATATGAGTAGGTGCTATTAGGAAAAATGAGGAAAAATACAAAGGTACAAGCTCAACAGGACAGGTTTAATTCAGAACAAACCTGAGAGGCACCACCTTGGCACTTAGACCTGACCAGTAACTCTCTTACAGGCTATGAGGTGTTTCATAGGATCATGAGCATAAAGGAGGGCTATGAAAGAAGAAAATCAAAGTGGCACTTTCGAGGGGGAGAGTTCAGTGGAAGGGAGTTGTGGCTACTTGCCAGGGACAAGGCTTGAGAAAATACAGGGAGTGCTGGTTTCCTGTCAGGAGCAGGGCTGAAGAATGATTGGAGTTACGGGGCCGTAGCTGTGGTCACCGGGGCTTATTAACCTTTGGTTATGCATTTTTCGTGGGTGGAAAAGCACAGTGGGATGGAAGAAGCTTAAAGTGGTCTCTGGTTAGCCTAGCATGGTGATGGTCAGAGTCCTTCAGGTACAGTACTAACTGGTAGTGTTACAGCACTCGAAGGGCAGGCAGACCAAGGAAAAGAGCAGAGAATTGAAAGGAAAGGTTTATTCGCTAGCAGGCTCAGTGGAAATCACCTTCCAGTGTCTGAGCCCTGATTCTAAGTTTGTTTTTATTTTTATATTGCTCTTTAGGCAAGGTGGGGAAGCAAGTGCAATTTTACAGAAGCAGAACTTAGCACAGGGGCAGGGAGGTACAAGCAGATGTTGCTTTAACAATTTATTTCTCAGACACAGGGAGGTACGTGGAGGTGTTGTTTCAGCATTTTATCTTTCAGGCATAGAAACCGTGGGTTTAGCAGGAGGGGCAAGTCTTGAGACTGTTAGTCTCTGCCTTTTGTTTTTCATTTCATTCCCCCCTCTTGATGCTTCAAACCTGTGGGTTATGGAGCATTATCTCTGTTTTCTGATGACCGCGCAAGCATTAAGAGTCCTGGATAGGGTGAGGGAGACTGTTTAGTTGAAGTGGCCTCAATGAGTCTCTGAGTTAGCCCCCAGGCACATGAGATTACACAGCAACCAACCAGGATCAGGACCCCCAGGACTGTTATCACTAAGGTCAGGACAGAGGTCATTAAACTTTTTCACTTACTGAACCAGGTTTTTACTAGCATGGAGAATGGGTCCTCTATGCTTGCGTTTTCTGCCAATTCTTTTTTTTTTTTCAGTACTGGGGATCAAACTCAGGACGTTGGATTCACTAGGTAGGCTCTGCCAATTCATTTGATAGGGTAGTTAGCCTCTGCAGTGCCTTGGTTATTTCAGTGGTGTTATTGGGTGTGAAGGTGCAGAACTGTGTACCCAACATCACACAAACACCACCCCTTTCTGCTAACATCATGTCTAAAGCCAATCTGTTTTCCTAAACCATTTGACTTGTTGGCCCCAATTGTTTAGTGATTCCCTTTATGGCACCCCCATTGCAATTGACGAACTGCTATTGATTCTAATATATATAGTTTATCCAGCCAACCTTTTTATTTATGGTGGACCACCAAACTAGGGCTGACTCAAATCCTGCTGCAATCTGGTTGAGGCCTTTAAATTCATTAGGGACTCCTTGAAGTACCCCAATACTGACTATAAATATGAGGGTTGAATGAACCCTGAGGTTGTTTAACATTTTTGTGACTAGGTGACAGACTGGCACATTCAGGTATGGTACAGTATGCTGGGGTGAAAAGAACGATGAGCTGAACCAGGGAGCAGATTCCACTCCAGCCCTGCGGTAGAGTAGCCAACAGGGTCCTCCACAGAACCACGAGACGTGGGCTCCAGATGTCGTCAGCTCACTCTGGTCATGGGAGGCTTTGAAGGCTTTAGAGACAGCACATCCTGAGACTGTGCCGAGGAATGCTGCAGTGCCACCCTTCTGCCTGAGGCAAGAGGTGGAGTTGAAGGAGACACCAGGTGGCCAATGTCTTGGGTGGCTCAGTGGGTACCCCTTGGAGAGCTGGGAGTAACTAGGAGAGGCACCAACAGGTCACATTTGTTTTCCCCTGGAACAGCAAGATCATACCTTCCACTCCCTGGGATCAGAAGTCCAGCCTAAAGGAAAGGTTGACACTTGAGACACTGGTCTGCCAACCTAATAGCTTTTGTTTAATGACTGCACTGAATATTTAACCCATTCCACCTAGGCATTAGGATCTGAATACCTAGATTCTAGTGCTACAGTTTGGGCCAGACTGGTGACTTTAATTACTTTAACTTTAGCTGGATCATTATTAAAACTTTGAGAGCTGGAGATTTAGCTCAGTGGCACCGCGCCTGCCTCTCAAGCACATGGTCCTAAATTCAATACCTGGTACTGAAAAAAAAACCCCCAAAACCAAAAAACTTTGAGCAAGGACCTCTGGCTGTGGGGTACCAATTGTGGGGTCTGTTGGAGCAGGGACGGGCTTTACTAGCTGTATTGACAGAGTTTCCAGAGGGTAGTTTCCTGTGACATCTGCCCCAACTCCATAATGTCTGATTACTGTAGAGACTCATTTCATGGTCTAGGGGTCATTAATGGTTATGCAGATTGGATTACAATTGAGACCCTTGCAATTTGGGGGTGGAGTGCCCCTCGTGAAGTGAAACTTCTTTCTTAGACTTTGACACCCAAGGGGTGAGGTCCAGACTTGCCACTGGGTTGTCCAAAGGACATCATCCCATTTTTCACAGGGCCATGTACTGAAGAACTGATAGCAGGAGTCTGACCATGTTTCGTAACATTTCTACTCCGCTATTCCTTTGACCAAAAAGGGGCATAAATATTTATCTATGGATGAAAACTGTCTCTGAGAAGAAGAGTCCCCACAATGGAAGACTAGGCAGGCATCGAACTCTACAATGACAGGGGATTCTGACCTAGTCCCATTTAGTACTAGATGTTTCCTTTTATAGGTGGAGAGTCTAAGAGAATAGCTAATGGGGGGACTAGCAGTACCAGTGGGTTGTTGAAGCCAGTCATCTCCTCAGGTTAGGCAGGTGACTAGCCTCTAGAGATAACAGATAATACTAGGGAGAAAGCTACACAGGCAATAAAGCCAAAGGCTAGCAGCACCTTGTGAGTAGTTGTCCAACCTGCTGCAGCCATGGCAGTGGGGCTGACCATGAAAACCAGGACAAATAGTCCAAGGTGGGGTAGGAACCAAAGATAAGAGTCCATTAGGTGAGTCTGGGGGGTATCTGGGATATCTGGGGGGTAGACTTGGACAGGGGGGACTTAAGAGCTTTGTTTATCTGTTCCACTATCCCAGAGCTTTGAGGTTCATAGGCTGTATGCAAGTTCCAGTTGATTTTGAGCAGGCTGGCAAGTTGCTGTATAATATCAGCTATGAAAACTGGACCACTGTCACTCCCAGCGAATGCTGGGAGTCCATATCTGGGAATTATTTCTTTGAGGAGGGCCCCTGTCACTTTGGAAGCCCTTCCAGATGGAAGGGCTTTTACCCACCCAGAGTATGTGTAGACAATGACCAATAGGTATTTATAGCCTCTACTGGGTTTTATCTCAGTGAAGTCTACCTCTAAATCTTCCAGTGGATAGGAGCCAGTGTACTGAGTTCCAGCTGGTAGTTTTGGCCACTGGAGTGGGTTGTTTGGGGGCACAGGTTTGGCAGTGCTGGCTGATTGTGGTACAGATGCTAGACACTCATGGGATATAGTAGAATCTACAGGAGGGTTTCCATGGCTACCTTTCCCGAGTGCATGACCTGATGATGTGCCTGAACAAAAACATGGGTGATTTTTGGGAGGATCATCACCCTTTCATCTGGAAAGAGCCTCTACTTGCTGGGTCCTTTGAAGGCTCCCTCCCTTTGGGCCCATTTATCTTTTTCTTCTGAGTAGCAGGGTCCTTTTTGAAATGGCCAGGCTTACTGTTGGAGGCTGCAGAGTGACAGCAAGCTCGAGGTTCTGATGCAGGTCGGTTGAAGTCACTGATGTGGTGGCCATCCAGGCAGCTATCAGCAAAATGGCTTCCTAGGCTGATAGTGTCTTTGACTTTCTGATGTTCTCTGCAGTGCATGATAGCTACTTTCTTGAGAGCTCAGATGACCTCCAGTAGTTTATTTTTTTCTATTCTTAATATGTTTGCCCTCAGAATTCAGGAGCTCTTTATCCTTATACATGGCTCTGTGGACATGGATGGTGGCAAAGGCATACTTAGAATCAGCGTAGATGTCGACCACCTTGTCTTTGGGCCATGGTAAGGCTTGGATTCATGCCCACAGTTCTGCTCTTTGTGCTGACCACCTTGGGTTAGAGGTTTTACCTTGATGATTTGGTCCACCAGGGTTATGGTGTAGCTAGCCCATGGGATCCCCTCAGAGACAGCGTTACTCCTGTCTGTAAACAGAGTATAGCCTGGTCAAGAGAGGGGCTTGCAGCACAGGTCTGGTTGGCTTGCAAAGAGTTCATCTATGACCTCTTCACCGTCATGATCTGGGGCCCCTTTTTCAGATGGGAGGAAAGTAGCTGGGTTTACTGTCCATACTGTCGCTAAATGGATTCTGGGGTTTTCATAGAAGAGGGCCTGATATTGGGATATCAGGCATTGAATAGTCATCTATGTCCTTTGTTGTCCAGCAGGCTGATGACTGAGTGAGGCATCTTTACATTTACATTCTGTCTTAATGTTAACTTGTCTGCTTCTTGGATCAAGCAGACGGTGGCTGCTAAGACCCTTAAGCATGGGACCATCCTTTGGCTATGGAGTCCAATTATTTGGATAAGTAGGCAATCGGCCTCTACCAGGGTCTAGTGGTCTGGGTCAGCATCCCCAGGGTAACACAGTCTTTCTCATGTACAAACAGGCTAAACTCTCCAGTCACATTGGGAAACCCCAGAGCTAGGGCGTGGGCAAGCAGGGCTTTGATTGTCTTGAAAGCTTCTTGCTGTGCTAGTCCCCACATAAGTGGCTCTTTCTCAGGCCCATTCAGTACTGCACAGAGGACTTTGGCCTTTTGTGAAAATCCTGGAATCCAAATTCTGTGGAAGCCTGCCGCCCCCAGGAACTCTTGGAGCTTCTTTCTAGTGGTGGGGCCAGAATGGAGCATATTACCTTTTTCTGCTCTTGTCCTGGAGTTCAGTGTCCTTTGGCAATGTTGAAGCCCAAGTACTGCACCTGTGGGCGAGAAATTTCTGCCTTCGATGATACCGTGTATCCCACCTTTTCAAGGAGATGAAGCAGGGCTTTGGTTCCTTTTAGACAGTCTTCTTTGGAGTTGATGGCCAGGAGGGGGTTGTCAACATATTGCAGAAAGGTGCAGTTGAGATCAGCCTGTGGGAAGGCTGCAAGATCTGAGGCTAGGGTTTCTCCAAAGTGGGTGGGCAAGTTTTTGAAGCCCCCGAGGCAGCCTAGTCCATATCAGCTGAGTTTTTCTTCCATCATTGGGATCTTCCCATTCAAAAGCAAAGATTGGCTGGCTCACCGGGGCTAGCTGGAGACAGAAGAAGGTATCTTTAAGATCCAGCAAGTATACCATATATCATCCAGCAGGAGGTGGCTGAGTAACGTGTAAGGGTTGGAGGATCACAGGATGTAGAGTGACAACTGCATTGTTGCTGGTCCTCAGGTACTGAATTGGTTGATATTCTCCATTTGGCTTTTTCACCAATAGGAGTTGAGTATTCCACAGGGACTATAATTCAATGAGTATGCCAGCCTCTCGGAGTCTCTGTATATGATCTCTCATGCCCACTCCAGCCTCCTGGGTCATCGAGTATTGTCTGAGCCTGACAGGGGAGGCCTTGGGCTTTAGTTTGATGGGTGGGGCAGTTGATGGCCAGTCCTGGGGGAGAGTTTTCTGCTCAAACCCTGGAAATCTCAGTCAGGAAACAGTCTGGATTGGTTTCAGGGGAGGCTGCCTGATATAACTGCCATTCCTCTTCTCATGGGACACTCATGGTCATTATCAGGTTAGTAGGCTGGGCAGAGTGAGCTGGGCTGATTGTTCAGAGGAGAAAGTTATGGTTGTCCCAAACTTTTTTTAACAATTCTGGCCTGAGCAACAGGACCGGACACGCGGGGAGGTAGAAGAACTCGTAAGTAATTTGGTATCTTTCTAGTTGATAGGTTCTGGTTTGGCAAAAAGCTTTTATAATTTGATTTCCATCGCTTCTCGGCCTTTTGGGTAAGATCTAGTGTACAATTTGATTTCCAGTATTTCCAACAATAGCTGTTTTCATCTGGGTAAGGGGGGCTACTGGAGTCATCACAACAGAATGTTCTGTACCTGTGTCAATCATGAAAGTCATTGGTTAACCCCCCACTGTCATTTGGACCACGGGTTCTCAGGGGTTGAGTTGGAAAAACCTGGTCTGTCCTAGTCAGTGTCCATCCCTGCCAGACCAAGAAGGGCAGGGTCAGTTTGCAGCTCCATACAGGGCTTCGGCTTTGCTCTTTTCCCAGGAGCCTGCCTGCCTCCAATTTGGGCATTCATTTTTCCAGTGGCTGAATTCCTTGCAGTGTGCACGTTGATCATTGGCCAACAAGGCCCTGGGGCCATTAAGTCTGGTGTCAGAGAGGGGAGGGTGCCCCCCAGAAAGCAGGCTATGTCTTCCCAGGGCCACCACCAGGTTAGAGGCCTGTTTTATCAGGTTCTTGTCATTCTATCTTTCAGCCTCTCTTCTGGCTTCTTTGTCTCAGTTAATGAAGACCTTGTTGGCCACCTGAAGGAGCTGATGGGCATTCAACCCTTTGAATCCTTCTAACTTTTGTAGTTTTCAGCAAGTGTCAGGAGCAGACTGGGCTCCAAAGGTGGCACTGATCATAACTTGGTATTCTGGGGCCTCTGAATCAAATGGAGTGTAAGTCCAGAAGGGATTACACAGTCTTTCATAAAAGCCTTCTGGTGATTCTTCTGGCATTAGGAGGACAGTGGTGGTTTTGGTCATGTTAGTGGGCTTTTTGGCTCCCTCTCAAGAGTCGATGGAGTAGGGTCTTATGGTATTTGTCCAGCTGGTCTTGGCTCCTGGGCATGGTGTAGTCCCAGTTGGGTTGGCCATTGGGCTGTTTGTGCCCAGGTGGTGTGGTGAGCAGTGGCAGCAGAGGCTCTACCTTCGGCCCATCTTTGGGCTCCCAGTAGGATTCAGCGCCACTCTTCAGTGTTGAAGAGTGATGAGGAGCTAGCAGAAACCCTCCCAGGTGGGCTGGTGGGTCTTGAAGATGGACTCTATAAGGTCAGTGATGGCTTGGGGCTTCTCCTAGTAAGCCAGGTTGTGGTTCTTCCAATTCAGGAGATCTGAGGTTGAGAAGGGCTGGCAGTAGTAGAGGGGATGTCTTGGCTGGAGACTTCTATCTGGTTGAGTCTGAGGCGCACTGTGGGCCTCTCGGAGGGGCAGGTGCATGGAAGGGCCTTGAGCTGAGCAGAGATGGTGGTGGGCCAGAGGGGTTCGCAGTGGGTTAGAAGCTGGCTCGGTGGAGGCCTGGGTGACAGGTGTGCGAGTGGGGCCACTGGAGGTGAGAATGAAGGTGGCAGAGTGTCAGGTGGCTGGGGTCCTGATGGAGCAGAAGGAGTAGGGCAGAGTATAGCAGAGGCACCAGGGGTGGGCTTTCCTCTGGATCACTTGGATAAATGGGCTTTTGATGGCCCTGAGGAGGGATCTCCTGAGTCAGATTTTCCCCTGGCTGTCAGTCACAGCACAGAAGCGGACCCGTGAGGGCAAGGTCAAGGCAATTTGAAACCAAGAATCTATGTAAGGAAATGGACCAGGATGGCCAGAGGGGCCCGTGATGATGTCCCAGAGCTGGCGGACAGTTTTGACTTTCAAGGTCCCCTCTGAGGGCCAATCAGGATCAAGCTTAGGCCAGTCTGTTTCACAGAAGTTTCTCAGCTTAGACAGTTTCATCCAGTAAAAAGAGTCTGGCACATTTGTCATTGGTTCCATCTGCAAGATCACTTGGAGTTTGGCAGCCTCTAGGCAGGAATAAACAAAATTTCCAAGAAAGTAAAGCATATATAATCAAAGCATGTATACTAGAATGGAAAGGAAGGTTGGGGAAAGAGCCACATCCAGACACTGCTCTTAAGGGACTGGAATAGCAATATTACTTTCTGTGAAAGCATGGGAAACTTTTCCCTCTTTGATGACCCTCTTTTTTGGCACACTGTACATTCATTGATTCCTGTTCTCTGGAGCCTAGCAATCTCCTTGCTCAGGAGGTTGTGTAATTCACCAAAGTCAGAGAATCCTATAGAAAAACTTCCTCATGTCCTGGGTCCTATTGACCTTGAAGGCCCAGGGACAAAATATTGGTTGTCTTCCTATCCCAGTTACCTTTCTAGTTCTGCCTCCAAACTTCAGTTGTTCAACACCCAGAAGAGAAGATCAGTTATATCAGTATTGCAGTGAGAGCAGTGAGCTTAACTATTATAATTTCATCTGGATATCAAGCACTTTGAAATATAAAGTATAGCCACAGGTCTGTTATTTCTTACTAATTTTGGTTGTTTTAAAAGTTGAATCCCTGAAGAATGTTAACAAATAAAAATTATAAGTTTTACAGAGAAAACTTGAGATCAAGAGCCAGACATAATATTTCAGCTTGACAATCACAATGTTATCTTTGAAACACATTTAAATGTCTCTTAGTATAGAGTACCCTTTCTAGTCAATCATCTCCAACTAGTACACAAAGAAGCTCATTTAATTTGTTATCCTTTAATAGGATGTCATCAAGGAAGCATGTGACATGGTCTGGACTGCTCAGCGCTTGAGCATCTCTAAGTGCAGTGACACATACATAACATACACATCACAAAAGCTTCTTTTTTTTTAAACTATCATTTGACTGGTGGTCTCATGCTGGCTTGACATGTACCTCTTATCACAAGTAGCTGGAGCACAAGAGAAAGGCAGATATCTGAGTCTAAAAGAAAAAAGCTATTACCATAAGCAACTCTAGTTTTACATCTTTGAAAATCCATACACCCAGAAGGCATGAGTACATTTAGTACACCGTGAAATCAGCAATAATGAGTGTCACAGCTAGATGGAAACCTTTGTCTCTTAATTTAGTTTTACTCACAGAGAACTTAACCCTTTGATGATAACCAATATAAATATATTCATTACAATAACGTATTTAGCAATGTTCATTTGAGTGTGTCTCCCATAAGGCTATGGAAATTATTGGGGGGGTCTCATTAGTGAATGGAATAAAATGTTTCCAGGAAGCTTCTCCTTTATTTACCAGGGGAATCTTGTCCAGCAGTTTCCTTACGTCTAAGGGGTCCCCATTTAGTTATCTTAAATTTTTCAGATGACCTATGAGAACTGGATGATAACAATTAACATATTATTTTTGAACAATGAAAGACTCCCAAATTATTGGGGGACAGATGACAATAGGCATTGCATTTATAAAACCAGTCTCAACATCATTTTGATTGGCTGGCAACCTGGGTGGAAGCATATCCTTAACTTTAATGACTCTTATTTTGTCTATAAGCCAGCTTAAGTTTTATCTATAGACTAACTTAAGTTAGACACAAACATTTTAACCTGTATAAACTATTTTCTATCGAAATCTCAAAAAAGAAAAACAAAAAAATTGTCAAGCTCAAACAAAACAGCTGTAGATATTTTAACTGGTTACAGATTGAACAGAGGGATAAGCACACGTAAGGCAATTGTTTATAAACCATAATGCACTCAGGTGTACTTGGCCAAGTCAAACTACAATAACACTTTTACAGTTTTTAGGTTTATAACTATAAATAGACTAGTCAGAACTTTTTACAGGTCAATTAACAGAAATCTCTTGTAATAAGAATCAGAAGGAATAAAAACCTTTTACACCTGTGAAAGCAAAGACAGTTTTTAAGATGGGCCCTTCGCTGATGGTTTTATCTGATTGGAATACCCAGATATACAGGCTTCTCATTGTTGCACTGATAGCCAGAGTTGTTTGATAGCCACAGCTGTTGTTTTGATAGTCACATGTAACTGTTCCCTCTAAAGAGGAAGACTATTAAAGGTAATTTTAACTATTTTCAGAGTGTGTGTGTGTGTGTGTGTGTGTGTGTGTATGTGTGTGCAGGCCAGGTTTGGGTGTAGAGAAGACTGGGTAACACTCTTGGGAGCTAAGTATGTATTCCAAACAGTGGGGGAAGAAGGTCTGCTAAGGGTGCAATCTGCCCCGCTGCAGATGTTTACCTATGACAGTTTTTTTCCATGTTGAAAAGAAATAAGAGGAAAGAAAGCACCCCTGTCCCATCTCTGTGCCCAATCTAAAGCGTTCCTTAGACTTAACCCTATCCAGCACTAGGGAAATTGAACTAGAAGTGTGAGGAAATGGCCATGCTTTGGGTTAGCTGTTCTTACCATGCACCTAGGCCCCCTTTCTCACGATCCTGTGACTCTTGGGCCATACTTAGCTACAGAGTTTCTTCTTTCAGAACTTTAGTTAACATATCTCTGAGAATGGTGGATGGCCTGCCAAGATGTTTTGGAGAGAAATCATGATGAGAGAGGCAGTTTTTTGGGGACGGAGGCTATGGTTATTCCTCAATACCTGTTTCTGTTAGCTGTTGAAGAGTCTGTTGGAATTTAGCCAGTGAAGTAACATTTTTTAACAAGGCATCTGTTTCTCTATTGAAGAGAAAATCATTAGTGAACAGTGTATCATCTACATATTTCAGGACTGTGACTTGAGAAAAAAGAGGTCAAGGCATGGGAGAGGGCTTGTCCAAAAAGACAAGGACTGTCTCTTCCTGCAAAAAAATCTGAACATAAGGTAATTCTGACCATTTTCCCTCTCTCTTGTAGTACATCACTAGTTGCAAAATAGTATCATAATCAATACCTCTGCATTCTACTTCATTTCTAGGGGGTAGGCAGGCCATGCATGGGTGCCAAAGAACATTAAACTACTCTTTCTCAATGTATGAGGGTCAAATTCCTGTGTTTAAGAATACATTTCAAAGGAGTAAAAGAATTTGACATTGAGTTTCAAAAATAACAAAGAGAAAAATAATAGGCAACCCTTTTAGTCCCTACTTGGTTTTTATGTGCCCTCAAGGCATTCCCGAGGTGACCTGTTCTAGAGCAAGTGGCTGCTATCTGGAGAGTCACCAGAAGATAGGTCAGGCAGGACTATCCACCCTTACTGACACATGCCCCTACCTTCTCTGGAAACTCATTCCTAACTCCAAAGTATGTTTCCAAAAGCACAAGCTACAGCTGATTCCCACTCTAACAGCCATGTTTAAAGAAGGAAGCATTGGGCCGGGGATTTAGCTCGGTGGTTTTGCTGCCTGCTGCGCAAGTGCAAGGACCGGAGTTCAATCCCCGGTACCAAAAAAAAGAAGGAAGCATTGCTAGTGAAATTAAAGGAATGATCGAGAGACCTAAACAACTGTTTCCAATTCTTTGAAGGAGAGTGAGAAGGGGAAAACGGGCAGATCGAATGTGGTCGGAGCACTACCCAGCTTGCAAAAGAGGTCACCTTTAGAGATAGATAGAGGCCAGCAATGGCTCAGAAAAATCCTGCCCTGCCTGAGACCTAAACCAAAGAAGTCACTGAGTCATTTGTGTCATCTACCTCATCACCGACTTAGTCTCCCTTAGCAGCAAGACAAGCCTGCACTTAACTCACAATCTACTCCATAAATTTCTGTGTTTCTATGTCTGTAACACACTTATGAGGCCCACAGGTTAAAACCTGTGTTCATTGTCCAGCAACCACAACTTACACATCAGCAAAAGTACTTCCCTCACTTATACACATAAATGAAGAAAACCAGACTTAGGAGGAGAGAGAGCCAGGAGGTTAGGGCCTTTTTGAGAGTATGTGGGAGTGGGATAAAAGAGTAGTTTGGAAATTCTCTCCTGAGCTGAATGTGTTTTGGTCCCTTAAATAGAATGCTTAGGAAATAGCTCCTTCTAGTATCACCAGAAGTTGGTTCTTGCCATTGGGTCTCAGGTTTCAATTTCCCATACGCACTGGAGGAGAAATTCTGCTCAGAACACTAGGTGGGGACATTGTGTTCTCCTGGACAGGCAAAATTTTGATGTCTCTTCTGTCAGAGAGGGAGTATGTGTTCCTCCTCCAAGATGACTTTCCTGTCTTCGGTGTCAACAGTCATTTTCTATGGGTTCAACTTGAAAGTTCTTATTGTTGGATCAAGGGAAAGGTTGAGACAGATTGGGACTAAAACTCTTTCAAAGTCTCCTTCTCTCTGATCTTTAGAAGAAACATGCCTCCAAAAAAGGGGGGAAGTACAAATTAACAGAAAAAAGATCAGAAAAGAGATCAAAGAAAAGAAAGTCTTCTCAGGCTCACAATGAGGAACTGAGACAATTTACCCATGAATTGTCACTCTCAGCCTGGAAAGGAGAAAATGGGGAATCTCAAGAGCTAAGATTGCCTTCTCACCAGCAGAAGATCAGACCAGAATGGAAACTGAGACAGAACAGGCTTGACGTTCCCTTCCATGAGCATGGAGGGTGCAGGGGTGCTCAGTGCAGCCTATCTCAGGGAACCCTGTCCTCTAAGATTTAAGACCAGCAGCCATGCTGTTGCAAATAACTGGACAAGGGAGTCCTGAATTTATAAGAGGCAGTTATATTTCCTAAACTAGATTTTATTAAAAAAAACACTTATTTTACAAATTCACATTTTGGTTAGTATCAAAGTCCACTAGGGGATGTTCTAACATTACTCTTTCCTAGTGCAGTTCGTCTGAGATAAGACAATAATCATAAAGGCCAAACAAGTCAAACTGGTGAAACTAGAAATACCAGTAAATTCAGGGTCCATATACACAGGACCTTGCCTGTAAAAATAAAATTTCCCATCAAAGGAACATCATAATCTTCCCATGTTCTCACCTTAAATTTACCATCATTGACAAAAAACAAGGCATAAAGAGACAAGCATAAAAAAAAAAGAGAGACAAGCATAAAAGACAAGGCATAAGCAACTGGAAAACAAGAATGACAATTTCTAATTATCTAAATGAATCATAATCCAGAATCCATGAGACAAAAACAAACTTACCGCCTTCCAGTTATCTTGATGGAACCTCCAAAATGATATAGGGGAAAAATATGTACCTCCCAACCTTCGAGATGTCAGATACACCAAGTTCCTGTTCTCCAAAGTCAAAAAATGAATTCTAAGGAACAACAGAGGTTAAGAGTAGGAAAATTTATTGGGGAGTAGGAATGGGAAATAGGAATAGCTCCTGAGAGATAAGAGGGGTCCTGAATGGGTTGCCCCATATTTTTCAAACTGAGAAAATGAACATATAACACTGAATTACTTTATGTGAAGTTCCTCTTACTTTATTATTTTACTAGTAGAAATTAGTTTTGATTTTGAGAAGATGGCAGAGGGTGCCTAGTGTTTGGTCCTCTTAAAACCCCTCATGTAAATAGAAGGCAAAGCCAAAAACCTAAAAACATTTAGAACAAAATACATGATTAATTTCTCTTTGGTCAAGAAGATTCAAAATCATTGTTTCTTTCTTTCTCTTTCTCTCTCTTTCTATTTTTTGAGACAGAGTCTCACTATGTAGTCCAGGCTGGCCTCAAACTTGTGGCAATCCTCCTGCCTCGGCCTCACAAGTGCTGGAATTACAGAAATGTGTCACCATGCCCAGCAAAGTCTTTGTTTCTAGCACTACTACCAGCAACACCATAACAAAAAGAAGAATGAACTGAAAATCACCTCTTCTTTGAAGAAAGAAATCTTCAATACTAAATAGACTTCAATACCAATAGAAATCTTCAAAACTAAAAAGGAAAGGGAAGAGAGAACCAAAATATGGAACAGTATCTCCAAGAACTGTAGGACAATTCCAAAATGTCTAGGTATGTGTCGTGAGAACACCAGAAGAAGAGAGAGAAAGAAACAGAAAAAAATCCTTGACGCATTAGTGACTGTGAATTTCTGAGAATTAATACTAAACTGCAAACCACAGATCCAGGAAGCTCAGAGAACACCAAGCAGGATGAATACCAAACTGATAAGTGAGCCTTTGGAATTGCTCAGTACAGCTGAGTTGGGGGAAGTCACCCACCATCACAGGCTGTGTGTGTTGTCATCATCTGAGTGGGAGGTGGCAGAGGAGAGCAATGAGGGTCTGGTGGACTCAATGGGGCCAACAGGTGACCTGCCCTTCTGGAAGCCTGTGGTGGCATCCCTCCCCTTTACAAAGGCAGGACTGTGGGCAGGGTAAGGCCTGGCACTGGGGAGTATGGCACACCCCAGACTGGAGGCTGACCCAGGCCTGACTTTGAAAGCTCAGCTGAGCAGTGGCCAGGCTACCCTACTTCAGCCTTAGCTTTTGGTGCTAGAGAATCTGAGGTTCCAACCTCAGCACTAGCCTGCTCTGTGGAGGCCAGCAAGTGAGATGGGTGCCCTGGTTGCCAGCACCTGTAGGTACTGACCCAGCTGTGCTCCTGCAGGCACTCACCCAGCTGTGCTCCTGCAGGCACTCACCCAGCTGTGCTCCTGCAGGCACTCACCCAGCTGTGCTCCTG